>JAQPZY010001015.1:0-325000 GCA_029931535.1 Margaritifera margaritifera | reverse complement strand
TTCACCTGAGGAATGTTAGGAAAGGGAGAGAGAAAAAACCCAACCATTATGTAATGTCAAATGTAAATATGAAGCTAGAAAAAGCCCAATACTTGAAAAGAATATTATATATGCCAGTTAATATCCAACACAGTGGGAAGTCTGAATTGACAGAAACACTAACCTCCTTTAACTAGTTTAATCACTAAATCATCAGCACCTGACAATAGGTAAATGGTGGGGTCTTCTCATATTTCTCTTGAATGCTATGACATGTCTCGATCCTTTCTCTGTCACCAATTAAACGTGTTAATCAGGTATGCATGCACGGGGAATAACAAATGTCGGTAATTAATGACCCTTAATAGGCTGAGATCTTAGATATTTTTTTTTACTCACAAAGCATTTCCAGACGATGGTTGAAATGATAAGTCACAAATGACGAAGATAACCTGATATTCGTTTCTTGTCACTTGAACATGATACATGATGACTAAGTCATAATGGATATATGATCCAAATAAAATGTCTGAGAAAAGTAACACACAGACACACACACACACACACACACGTGTGTATTGTTTCTTCTGTGGCATACTGGAAAAAAGTAGCATTTCTAATCAAACGAAAAATAAAAATGCATCAACAAATTCATTATATCAAATGAAGAGCTAATTTATCAACATGCAACACTGTGCTATTAAAATTCTGTGTAGGTATATTTTCTTATTCATAAAAATCGTCATTCATCATACCCGACTAGTATCAGGTATATTTCGATCGACGCCCAATACTCTATATATATATATATATATATGTGTGTGTGTGTGTGTGTGTGTGTGTGTGTATATATTATTATTATTTCCATCGTAAGCTTGCAGCCCCTGGACTCTCTTTAATGTATGTAATTGATCGATGGATTATCTAATGTTCAATAAAACCTGCCTCATTGCCTCCATTTTATCTGACATAAAAAAGAAAAAGATCCAAGTACTTGGAATGTCCTCAACCTGAGAACGTATCAAGCCCTATATCTGGAGTGCATCAAGCCGTTAAGATGGTCAGTATAAATGAGTTAGGTTGGTTACATTTTGTATAGAAACTACAACACACATTCACTACCTTAACATAAAGCACAAGAAGGTTTCAAAGAGAGGTTAACACAACCTTTTATGTTTATTTTCCATTTGCACCTCATAGCACATAGGTCTAAATCTGACACTCGTTCTCCCAAAAACTCTACATAATGTTAACCAATGTTATCAGTTCATTTTGTGGCTGATTTATGAGGGTCATGACAGGTAAGGTAACTCTACCCGACCAGATCGTCCCGGCAGATAGTCACAGATACCTCTGAATGTCCCAACCACAGCGTAAGTCCTGGGTGTATTACTTTTTAACCGTAATGAGTCTCTCTCTCTCTCTCTCTCTCTCTCTCTCTCTCTCTCTCTCTCTCTCTCTCGTGAGTTTGGTGACATATGAAAACAAAATCTCTTGTAAAAGACCGTATAAATGAAGAGATAGTTGTTTTATCAAGAAACCAAGAAAGACTTATACAAGAGTAAACAGTAAATATAAACACTGGAAAAAGAAGAAGAAATAAGTACAGTATCATGAAATAATTAGTACAGTATCATGAAATAATTAGTACAGTATCATGAAATAATTAGTACAATATCATGAAATAATTAGTATTCAAGTATGGATGACGTGGCACAATTGTATATTGACAAAGGAATGTGGATCAGAAAGAAACTAAAGCAATTTGAAGAACAGAATCATTGCTCATTTATATCTGCCAGATTTTATTTGCGATCCAAATCTCCAAGTAAGATGTCATTTTGATTGTCGTAGCGACCATGCATATTTTGTAGAAATCCAGAAGCTTCATACGTCAAAAGTGTACACGCATACATGTTATTTGCAGTGAATATAACATACAAAGTGATGTGAAGTTATATTTCTGATCGCTCTGCATTCTCCGATTTTTGATTCTTAGGACAATGGTGTAATATGATTATATTTCATGAAAATAAATTGTGATCAATATGCATGTCGCACTTCTAGCTGAACTTTATTGTTATGCATCTACCATTTTGTATTATGCTATAATGTATGTCTGTCCGTCTGGCTCTGTCCGTTTTTCCGTCAACTTTTCCGTTTCCTCACAGAAATAGCTTGCACTTGGGGTACGGAAGAAGCCCATCGAGTTTGGGTTCAGAAGATCAAAGGTCCATGTCACTGTGACTAAAAGAAAGTAGTTCTGTGTCACATACCTAGACCAAACTGTGTTCAGGCTTGTACATTGGGTAAGGAATTCGCTTATCGATTTTGGAATCAAACGGACAGTGGTCATAATCACTGTAACTGACAGAAGAGGAATATTTTCTGGATAAAAACATTGGATCTACATCACAGACCTGGACCAAACGTTGTGGATTGCTTCCACTTGGGGTAAAGAAAAAGCCTATCGATTTCGTGGGTAAGAAGATCAAAAAGGTCCAGATCACTATGACTGAAGGAAGAAAAATGGTTTCAGGTCAGTAACATTATTTCTACCTCACAGACCCTTACCAAACTTTGCGGATAACTTGCACATTAAGTATGATAGAATTCTATCGGTGTCGGGGTCAAAAGATCAAAGGTCAGGGTCACTGCAACTTAAAGAAGAAAAATGGTTTCGGCACAATAACATTAGTTCTACATCACAGACCTAGACCAAACATTGTGGACATCTTACACTTGGATTAATGAAGAAACTTGTCGGTCCATGTAACTGTGACTGAGAGAAGAAAAATGGTTTTTTGCATAATAACTTTTGTTTTAGACTATGTACATTGACCGAAGTTTATGGAGAGCTTGCATATATAGTATGGATGAGGTATATTAGTTTTGGGGTCATCAGCTCAAATATCGAGGTGAGTGTGGCTCAAAGAAAAATAGGTTTTGTGGAATAACCTTGTTGTAGAGTCAGTTCCTTTGCCAAACTTTGCGCATGACTTGCCCTCAGGGTAATAAAGCATCCTATATAGTATGTGGTGTAGCGCGGTAAGAGGTCACGGTCATGGTAAGTCTAATAACTAAATAATACTTTCTGCATCGTAATCTTGCTCTACTGAAGTTCGATTGATTTTCTTTTTTTTAAATCATCTTTCCATACTGTCTAAAATTTAAATCTGCCGTGACAAAATGTTATTTGGCACACTCACAATATGAAATTGATTATTATTATAGTAAGAAAATTGTAAAGTCTGAAACAAAAACAATGGTTGACTTAGCTTTGTCAAGACATATCGAAAATATTTTACTAAATATCAGCATGTGAACGAACTGCGCGAGGTTAACATTTGTTACACGAGCAAAAACTTACCGCTCTTTTTAAGGATCATTTTGTGGTATATGTACGTTGTGCCAAAATTCAGATGTGTCATACGATCTGTGTATAAAATGCGTGTTGAAATAGATATTGTGATTCAAAGGCGGCTACATTAACATGGCTTGTAATTTGTTAAACTTTTTAAGTAAAAGACTTGGACGTTCAATCAAAGCTATGTCATTAGATATCAAAGTTCCAGTTAAGCGAAATATTTCTAAAACTGTAGAAAAAACAGAGTCAGAACTCTCAATTGCATATAATTATTTTCAACAGCCTTTGAGATAAATTACACTTCAAGTTTCTAGTCAATTTTCAGTTCAAGGCTTGAAGAGTTTCTAACTTTAAGATCTGAAATTCACAACTGCCATTTGAAATTAGTATTTAGTTATATTATTCCGAGGTGACCACACAGAATTTGCAAACTATCCGCACTTTTGTTCGCAATTGTGATAGATGATCAGCATTTCTATGACATCAATTAGTAAATCGGAAGAAATCTAACAATAGTGGAACTACCTAACATTTATATGGTATTATTTTTGGAATTCACCCATCAGCTCGGTTTCTTTTTAATTACCATGCCAATCTGGAAGAAAATAATTAAGCACTAGATGCATTAATTGAAAAACCAATTGTAATATTAATAACATAATTTCGATTTGGACAAGAATCCGAAACATGGGGCGATCTGCTCGCAAATCCGAATTTATGACGAGAAAAAGCCGTACATATGGTCAATCAGCTATTCTCTCTCTCTCTCTCTCTCTCTCTCTCTCTCTCTCTCTCTCTCTCTCTCTCTCTCTCTCTCTCTCTCCACTAGATTTAAAATCCAATGAGCCAAATTATTCAATCAGTTACGTACATAGTTAACGCCAAAATATATTAGGAATACCCCACCCCCCTTTATTTATTTGACGTTTAACGCTAGTCGTGGCTTATAGAACAGATAGGCATACAGATTTCATAACGTGACTAACAAATATTTCATATTAAAATGCATTATCTCATATTTAATGCAGTATTTTTGTTGACAACTCTTCTTAGTATGCCAGTAAGTGTAAAGACGGGAGGAAGTCATGGATTGCAAAATTCTATATTGAACAATGTTTTGTGACCAAAACAAATTCAACTCACGAAGGTAACCCTGGCAGATTCATGTCCTGCAAGGTTTATAATGAAATATTTAAACACATGGCATGAGGCTATTGCGTTTGAGTTTCTTATGAATGCCTGCTGGGTTGGATATCTAGATTGGCTGTGACAGTTACATAATATGTGTATCAAATAGCTGCACTACATGTGCACAGTGATAACCCATCTAAGTGCCGCTTTTTCTTTGTGCTGTGATTCTTGAAATTCAGGCGTAAACATTTTAGTTTTATTGACAATGAATATATGTACACCGATCCTTGACTTATCTTTATGGTATTCAGGTGAGGCATCTGTCCATATATGCACCTAGAATATTCCATTTAGGACCAACCAAACAAGCCATTTACCACGAAAACAGTTGCTTCAACAACCACTAGCATCTGACGACTTAGGTTAAGAAAAGAGGTATCGTTTGGGTGACTAGTCAAAGAGGCGTGTTTATTGGTTGTAATCAATTACGACATTTCGAATATCATGAACAATGGTTCCTTGTTCCAGGTCTCTGGGAAGCTAGTGAAAGGTGATTACTTGGGAATGAATACGTGAAGACTAAGTAATGATCAAAGGAAGAAACGACCATACTGGCCAAATGGCCGAGTCTGCTGGCATCAGTGGCTCTAAGTCTTAAAAATAGAGAAATCCTCGAAAATCATGAATAAAGAAGTATGGGAAACGCGTCTGGTTTACACACATACATGCTTAAATATGCGCGGCCGCACGCTTGCACACAAAACAATATAATAAGTATGAAAATGGTCGAAGCGAATATTTCAGTTTGTAAACAATTGAGTTTCATTGGATTAGATGGGAGCCTACGATCTGCGTAAAAACAAATCGAGATATAGAATGAGGCAAGGTGGCAATAACTAAAGTAATGCAAAATCCTGCACCTTGTGTAAGTTTTTGTTCCCTTGGTAAATCCTATACTCCAACTGTAATGCCGGTATCTGTCTCAGACCTATTATTATTAGAATATCAGTATATTCATGTAAAATGCCTGTACCTATGGTATAAGAAAACACAACCTTTATCATATAACAAATATATATATATATATATATATATATATATATATATATATATATATATATATATATATATATATATATATATATATATATATATATATGGTCAAAATTTGCTGTATAAACTGTACTATAGTCCTGGGTCTGGCAATTACGAAAAGTTATGCTGGAATTACTACATCGACGACCCAATATAAAATTGCATTTTGAGCCGTTTCTATGGTAACCATAAATAATGAATGAGAAGCAGTTACTGCTGTATAGCTTTACATATAAGCTTATGTTCAGCCATATATGCTTTAACTTATGTTCAGCCATATATGCTTTAACTTCTTTGCGCAAAACTGTATCTTCCTTATGATCCTCTTATACATCTGCAATCGAAATAAAACCACGAGCGCGAAGTCCAAGAATATATTTTTTTTTTATTAACAAGCCAGACGAGGAGATATCCCTTTTCCACAGCAACTCCGAAATTCATTGTACTTTGCACGATTTGATGATAATGTAGAAATAAGATGTCAACGAAACCTTTTGTAAAAGTATTTGACGGATGAATATTTATTGAAACTTTTACTTGAACTACTGCTTCGCTATGAAGCCAAAGCTTTGCATCGCCTTGCCGTAGCATATATGCAAATAAACTATACCAGAGCGACATACCGTAAAAAGCGCATGTTTTATAAATATTGTATACCTATATCTTATGAAAGTGAGAAATGGCCGTAGCCCTTTAAAAGGGGCACGATTTATAAACCCTGTAAAGTTATTTACCTCCATGAAAATACATGCATCTCTGACACTTTTTCTGTTCTGTTCAGAAGCAAGACGGCGACTTTATGGTCAGAACAGAGACAAAAACAGATTGAATCCTGCAGTTTAAGCAGAAGAATAAACTGTCAAGACATGACTTAAAGTCAGGGAGGAACTGTTGCATTTACTCTCGGAAAAGTTTCTCTAGCTTGCTAGCATGCTACAAAGAACTTGTATGGACAAAATATTCGAGTGCCTTCAGAGACATGTTTATATGAGTTCAAAGTGCGTGCATTGTGAAGAACATGGTAAGGCCCGATTGGAAAGAGAAGAAATAGATGTCTTCAAGATAATGGAGCTCATTCCTAATCAGTTTGTGAGCCCACTCCAAGTGGACACAGTTCCAAATCATTTCATCAATATATCACCTGGCTTTGAACAAGAAAATCTTTTGTTGATGTTGTATCGAGACTGCTAAAAAAAGAAGCTGAAGATTCTTCCAAAACGTTGCTTTTAAATGGAGAACAATAAAGCAGCTAGCCTCTGGAAATCTGACGCAAGTTTCAATTTCTTATACTTTCGCACATTTTGGAGTACTTACTGCAAAAGAAGCAGAACTTACGGTATATGTGAGGATAATATTTGGTATCCCCTTTCCAAATTCAACCAAAAACGAAGCAGACTTAGCTGATATGTCATTTTGGAAAGATAGTGCAATGTGAAAACCTGGAAGGTCTGATTTTTCCATAAAGCTTAAATCTTTCTTAGTCAATTTACAAGATCTGTCAACAAGGACAAATTCATGGAAGAGGATTAATTATTGAAAAAAGGGTCATACTTAACTTTCTCAAAGACATATTATGTAAGGCCTTTGAAAACTCTATATAAACGTGGTCTGGGTTTGTTCAATGGCCGTCGTGGGTGAAATCTGCGACTGTTGTTTGTGATGTAGATTTGACAGTCTCGACTCTATCATATCAGCATTAAGTCCTCTGATAGATAGATAATGCACCAACACATGCAATCATTGGATTTGTTGTGGTTTCTTTTAATTACAGAGGGCTATTTAGTCATTGAGAAACCAAAGCGGCTTTAGCTTACTTCCTCGTCGAATTTTAGGCTAACTGGGCACAAACACCAATTATTCTCTATTAAGTTTGAAGCCGAAGTATAACATATTATCCATACCTGAAAACCGTATCACTTCATTCGTGTATTACCGTCCAATGTGCCTGACGTCCATGTGTTGCTGTTATTACCATGCCTCATGGCCATGAAGAGTCAGATAATGACAAGGAAGATAACAAGCACTGACCGTCCAGGTTTTTATGTAACACTGAATTTAACAACATCACTGCCAGCCCTACCGGAAACAAAAACGCGAAATATAACAAGCACTGACTGTACAGGTTTTTGTATAACACTAAATGTAGCATGTGGCGGACCCCTCGTTACAAGGTGTCCGATTTGGTTGGTTATCGTTATCTAAAGGGTGATCGACCTCGGTGTTATTGACCGGATTGAGTAAATAATAAAATAAATTATGACATTTATTGATGGAATAAATAGAGATCTGAGCAGATATATAGAACAGAATAACACGAGCCCCAGTACATGAAATATAACAATTTAATCAATTACATAAAACAAATTGAGATAATACATTACATTAGGAAGATACACTTCTTTTTGAAATAAATCATTTACCGAATTTCAACACAAATATACCTATGTAAAAAGCCGATCTGTTTAAACGATAGACTTAGTTCATCATAGAATCGTGTGAACAATCACAGTCATTGCCCAACATGCCTGCATAACCTGGTTATCGCTGGTCACTCCAAATTCAATGTTGCTGTCTGGTCAAGTTTGATGTTCTCCCCATTTTCCCTTCTCACTCTCTCTTATCTAGCCTCTTTCGGCCCTCAAACTTTGTGTGGGTGGGTAGGTAGGTGGACATGTGGATAGGTAGGTAGGTGGATGGAGCTATTTCCCCTTTGAAAATAAACAGAGAAGCAACCTAAATCTTCTTTCAAATATCCTACTGGGATATCATCCAAGATCTGTAAATTCACACAGATTCTCGCAACTCATATCAAATAAAGCAATGCATGAAAATCTTAGAATACATGATTCCTATAACAATCAAGACGACAAATTCAAACAATTCGTCAATCTCATATAAAGAAGATTATTGTACTAATTCAGACAAATGAACTCAAACAAATAGTTATACTCATATCAAGAAAATTGATGTACGAATTTAAACAAATAAATTCAGACAAATAATTATATTGATATCAACCAATTACATGAGATTGATGCAAATACCTTGTGCTTTCGATACTCGCTCGCTTCTACCGCCAGAATTGTGTCCCTCAATTTCCAGACACTTGTCCCTTGAGCAATTGTTTATACGAGAGAATTTCTTCCAAATTCTGTCTCGGAGTCAAGATCTCTTTCTCTTGCAGGAAAACTTGGACTGATTAAATTTTGCGATGTGGAAATTTAAAACATGAAATTTCGTCTGGGAAACACTCTTCTTATTTAGCGTAGCCAATCAGATTAAACGTATCTACCGCCTTTTATAAATACACGCCCATCGTGGTCAGCGTAACCGTCTAGATTCGCGCGCTATTTAAATAACCGATTCTGGAAAATCTCAAAAGATAATACAACTTGACAACAATTTCTGCATCCTCTCAACTTTGACATTTCCGATACCTAGACCAAAGTTAACCTTCTCCTTCCAATTTGTCTGACCGTAAAATAAACGAATGCTTAATTAAGAATCAATTTCGCCCACAACAGGGACATTAAAACTATCCCAGTCTAGCGATTTAATACGATATCTTTCCTCATAAATCTAATGCACCCTTACATAGCAACACCACTGCCAGCCCTACTGGAAACGATGACACGGAAGATAAGAGGCACTGATCTTTTAACTTTTGCTATCATGTGTAATCTTATAGGAGTATATCTACTGGAGCATAACGGAAAGTACCTGAGGCCATAATTCCAGCGGCTTTAATAATCACTCTGGAGAGAGAGAGAGAGAGAGAGAGAGAGAGAGAGAGAGAGAGAGAGAGAGAGAGAGAGAGAGAGAATAGAAAATGGACACGGTTTTTAGTCCAAACATGGGGTCATAAGTGCTCGTAGACCCTTTGCAGAATGGAAGCAATATTTCTTCACAAGTATAGTGTTAACTTAATTTGTCAGGTCTACCATGGGGAACGTGGTAAACGGCTTTATAATGAGGGAAAAATACATTATAAGGTAAACTATAGGCTCTTCGCCAGCGTCTGCAACATAAATTAAATATGCAATCAATTCAAACAATTTTCATTAGCTCGTTTGACAATTTAGTTGCGTAATACATGGCTGTGAAGATTCTTGCTTTTGCCATCACCATCGTTCTTGTCAAAAGTTATATATTTGTACGTTTTATATAATTTTGCTTGTTATCTGAACTTGCTCTATATTGCTTGAGAGAATGTTATCTCATTTGGTATGATGTGCAAAAATAATAATAATTGACAACGAACATTTCGGATCCTGAATGAAGCAACAAGTGGGAGTGACAGAATTCTCAAGGTCACTTATGCAAATGAGCGGATATTTACAATGACTTAAAGGTCGCTCGCTACAAGACTTTTTGATGCTTTTCTTGTTTGTATAAGTGCCATAATTTTATTACTGGTAATTAGCTTTCACCAAATGTTGAATAAGAGAGCTTCCGGATCATTGTGGAAAATATATTTTCTTCTGACAACAGGTTAAAAATGTTTTCTTGCTGTATTTCCATGTCTCTTGTGGACGAGATCAAGGGGAACGGAACATTATAAATAAACATGGATAGGACGTGCCTGATTACTGTGTATTTTCCCCCTCAAACTCTACAATCATGTCGCCCTGTTACTTTTTTATTTATGCCCAAAGCAATGCTATCGGAAAAAACTCCTGCTGGGTGTTGAAAATCAATGTTACTAGCAACGGTTACATGCCTTGATTAGGGCTTGGATCGTTTTATCTTCAGTATGTATGTATGTATGTATGTATGTATGTATGTATGTATGTATGTATGTATGTATGTATGTATGTATGTATGACCACAATATGTATATATATACGTGGTCAAAATATGCTATATAAACTATATTCTTTAAAGAAAATGTCCAATATTTTCTCCGATGATACATCATAGTAAAGTTTCTTAACTGTTTTGACATGAACAAAATTCTGTCCCAAAAGTTGGAAGTCGATGCACTCGACAAGCATGTATTTCATTGTCAGTGGACACTGGCATGGTATGCACTCTGGTCGAGGTTCACCCTTCAGAAGGTATGCATGGATCAATTATGTGTGTCCTATTCTTGAGCGGCATAATATCGCCTCATTTTTGTTCTATTTCACTGATGCCGCTCTCCAGTGGTGCTTTTGATGTACCGAAGCTTGTTTGTGTAGTCATCATTCCGCATGATTTGCCAAGTATATATAACACGCCGATTTATATCATAGTTGAAGTTAATATATATAATCTTCCATTCAGAGACGGGTGACTACAGGGTTGTTTTGCCTGACTTATCTGCTCTTACATTACCCTTAAATTACCCTTAAAACCATTATGACTAGGCAGCCAACAGTACACAATTCTTTTCCCAGATTGTATGAGCACATCATGTTTCTGTAACATTTGGATATTAACGGGTTGTCAAATTTAAGGTTTTGTAAGGCTTTCAATATGGACTCCATGAAATTTGTTTTTGAGAGGTGTATATGTAGTTCGATGATATGAGCATGGCCTAAATGTATTATGAACATTTCGGAATCTGCTACTCTGTCTCCATCTTTCGTACCGTCTATATACAGTAACATATGGACACGACATGAGGATCTGTTTCCATTGAATTTATTCTGGCCAATGAGTGGACTGGTAGACGATTTTTTTTTACAGAGCATATTATGTGTTAAAACTGTCAATGGAATTGAAGATAGTGAAACGAATGCATGTCGGCAAAATGGCCCCCCCCCCCCCAACTGAAAGTGGAACTGATAGCAGAACACTTTACTCCTAGAATTATGGATGCATAAAGATCTGTTAGAGAGAAAACGGTGCACTTTATTAAGTCAGATAAAGATGATACTACAAATTAATTATTAATTAATTAATTATTAAGTATTAATCGATTAATCATTGTTTGCATATCTATTTAAAAATTTACAACTATTTGTATGCAAACTAAATTAATTGTGGGTATACAAGGCACAAGGACGAAACAAAAATGATCCAATAAATTATTACGCTATCACGCTTTAATCGGCTGTTTTCAACTTTATGAACGGATGTCATACAAAAGAATTTAACTCTTTCTTGAAATCAATTCGCTTAGCCGGCTCCCTGGTGGGGTCACAAAGTCAAAAGTTGTATGGTGACGTTTCTGTTGAAAAAGACACTTTTAATTTGCCAAGCAGAATGACAGTAAACATTATGTTAGCTTTCTTATTGCGTCTAAGACTTTCGATAAGGTTTGGCATAATTACCTTATTTTTAAGTTGCATGAAATTGGACTTGGAACCAAAACTATTAAAATGTATTCTGATCTTGAGAGCTGTGTGATATACCGAGGACGTATGTCGGATTTTGTTATTGTGTATCAGGGAATTCGTCAAGGTGGTATATTATTTGCGTTCTTTAATTTGTTGCATATTGATACATTTTTGTTCATACTGTCTTCTTCAGATGATGGTTTTGCTTTATCTTCAGTCAACTGATGATGACATGGAGATCATCTCATTTGCTAAATCTGGTTTGGATAACGATGAAAATCTGCTATAATTACTCATGTAATGGGGATACAGTAATAATGTTGATATATCCAATGTTACAGTTTTCAGCTAATCTTTGAAAAATCACTCACAGTCACAGCATCAGTTGGTTCTTGGCAATTAAGATGTCATATAATCAGAAAACATATTTGATGTTATTATTCTTAATAGGTACGGTTCTATAAAAACGAGCGTGTCCTATACGTGTAGAAAACTTTAGCATAACTTCTTAAATTTATGTATTTGTGGACTCCATAAAGAAGGCCTGAACTCTCTACCTGTGAAAATAATATATAATGTCATTGTTATACGCAACAGCCTGTACGAATATATAAAGCCTTTGTTATATTTAAAAGCCTGTACGAATACACGAAGTCGTTGTTATATTAGAAAGCATGTACGAATCTATGAAGTCGTTGTTATATTAAAAAGCCGTACGAATATATGAAGCCATTACTATATTAAAAAAAGCCTGTACGAATATACGAAGCCATTATTATATTCAAAAGCCTGTACGAATGTATGAAGCCATTATTGTATTCAAAAGCCTGTACGAATATACGAAGCCATTATTATATTCAAAAGCCTGTACGAATGTATGAAGCCATTATTATATTCAAAAGCCTGTACGAATATACGAAGCCATTATTATATTCAAAAGCCTGTACGAATATACGAAGCCATTATTATATTCAAAAGCCTGTACGAATGTATGAAGCCATTATTATATTCAAAAGCCTGTACGAATATACGAAGCCATTATTATATTCAAAAGCCTGTACGAATATATGAAACCATTATTATATTCAAAAGCCTGTACGAATATACGAAGACGTTGTTATATTCAAAAGCCTGTACGAATATATGAAGTCGTTGTTATATTTAAAAGCCTGTACGGTTGCGAACTTTGTAATCACTTGCTTCCAAATGACTATAGCAGATCAGGATGTATGCTGCTTGTAGTTGGACCTGACTTATTAACGAGTGTATATTGTACTTCTGTTCTTTACACCATTTCCACAGTGTAGCTTATCTCTTGGCAAAGTTAACTATAGATGAAAGTAATTATGCATGTCTAAAATGCGGAATAGTTTCTTCTACCTCGAATGATCGTGTGATAGGCGATTGTCCAACTCTAAAATAAATAAGAAATTCTACTCTATACCTATCATTATTATCATTATACAACTCATGAAAAATGCTAATGTTCACCCGACTAATGTGCAACCTTGTTTAATTAAGATGCGCGTCGGACACAAATTTAGATTCCTCATTGTCAAAGATGATGTCACCTAACAAGGGTCGCGTGAAGGGAGTAGATGGATGGAATCAGAGTAAAAGAACAACAAAAACAACAGTATAAAACTTGTCTTCTTATTATGCAATACTTGTTTAGGGTATTATAATAAACACATAATCAGTACCGTAACTTGATCTGGGTACTTGTATCGCGTCTACTTTGATAGCGGAAAGACATCGAATCACACTCTACCAATCGGGTCTCGCGATATCAGATGTCTTTCCGTTATCAAACTCGACGTGATACAAGCATTCAGATCGAGTTACTGTACTGATAGCCAGTATTTATCCCATCCGTATTGCTTTGTATATATATATATATATATATATATATATATATATATATATATATATATATATATATATATATATATATATATATATATATATATATATATATATATATAATCTCACAAGTTAGCGAGTTATAATTCGTTCCAAGCATGAATCGAGTAACGGCAACTATCGCCTAGCTCTAGCTCTTATGCACCAGCACTCTAACCCACTCGGCCATGCGCTCATCCCAAGAAAAAAGATTTAACAAGGTCGAAGGTAAGGACTCCAGGTGCATGAGAACTCACTCGCTAGGCAAACGGAATTTAACACTCATCTATACGCAAAAACCCACTGGATTTATAGTGCATATAGTTGAGTGTTAAATTCCCTTTCCCTAGCGAGTGAGTTCTCATGCACCTAGTGTCCTCACCTTCGATCTTGTTCCTTCACGATGAGGGAATGAATGTTATGATGAAGATGCCCATAAGTGTGCAATTTTTACGCCTCACTCTGGTTTTTTCTCCAGTTTGAATTAGCCTAAAGTACAAAGCTAAATAACGGTCACACTTGCTTAGAATCATAATGGAACCTCACTCTGATGCTACACTATTAAGAAAAATTAGCCAATTGTAATGCTGAACTTGCCGCATTTACTCACCAATTCTCTAACTGTACAATTGATGGCTAGTATCTAGGACGAGAACATCTAATTAAACGAATCATCCACTTAGCTTTATTGGTTTTTGTTGTTGTTGTTGTTGCTTTTTAACTAGTACATGACGCTTGGTTCCAATTTCAATTCAAGTACTGAATTTAATATTTTCTTGACATTCTGTAATAAATTAGAAAAGCTACTTTGACCTGAAAAGTAGCATTAAAATTTCACCGTTATTTCCACTATTTTTGTTTACAAGCTTTTATATTTGAATGTAGGCTAAAACAAGTTTTAAAATTTTGGGGCATGTCACTAAAAAAAAACCGCCCAAGCCAACCGAACCTGCTGCCCCAATGTGTCCTTGAGAAGCACACTAAGCTGTCATTTCCTTGGCATGATAAAGCTACTACTGTGTTGAAAGTGCCAATAAAAATCAACCGGAATGTTTTTTTTCCCATGCTACTAATGCTTTCCCCTTTTAGTGATTTCTTCTGACAAATAAAATATATTCATATCGAATATTGTATTTGAGTGGTAGTGGTGCCTTCAGCTTGACAATGCCTATTGCCAATTATTTAACTTAGCAAAACATATTTATCTATACATAGCGGTTCAAATATCAATAATTCAACTCTCTTTCTTGAAGGTTTCTTATTTACGTAGCTCCCCTCTCATCAGATATTTATACAAGTATGCATCGCTTTAATGTTTCACTTTGTAATCTTGACAAGATCAACGGTATTGCATCCACAAGCACTATTTACTCTTTCATATCTCAGAGCAGCAGTCATAAAATATGACCAAACTCATCAACATGAGTATTACTTACCGTCTACACTCGCGTAGAATCCAATGCCAACTGCAGACTGCATAGACTCAGATCTGCCGGCGCATAATGCGCCGGCAGATCTTGGTCTATGCAGTTTTGTAAGGACTAGTCAATAGAACAAACAACATAGACCCTGATCTGCCGGAACATTATGAGCCGGCAGATCAGGGTCTATGTTGTTTGCATTTGGACCCAGATTGTATGTGAGTATATACGGTAGAATTCCTTTTTCTCTACACCGTATGCTAAGTTTGAGCTGGGCATTGTGAAAATGTAAACTGGAAATAAGTTATAGTTGCAGTATGTAAATTAGGTTTATTTATTCAATGTATCTAAGTCAGGCAAAAATTTAAGTAATATTACTAAGTGGGCGTTTCAAAATGCATGTCAGAATATCATATATGAACGGTTCACAAGAATCATTATATACGATAATATACATACATTATATATATAAATATATATGTATGTATATATATATATATATATATATATATATATATATATATAATTATAATTGGTATTTTTGTCATTAAATTATATGTATATTATATTTAATATTCAAATGAATCCTGTTACTTATCCTGTGCATTATGAGATAAGTTTGCATCCTCCATAGCTGGAATGCTGTATGTGTTAAAACCTTTCCAGTGCATCAAATAAACAGGTATACATAAGCTTCACATTCACTGTAGGTTGATTGAAAATATTGAAGTCCTGTTATTGTACCTGTCTTATCTTAATAAAGCATCAAATTCCAGTAAGGTACGCAATATTAACCCTGCATACCATTAGTGAAAAGATCAACATCTTATTGAAATAGGTTAGACATATGTCGCACATTTAGTTCGCATTTATTCAAATTCTTCTCATCCATGGACAATTAGAAAAATGGGGTCGGTCTGCTCAGTATTCAGGCTGGTATTCTGAATCTCTGTAAAACTGATTCATATTTTCAGCATGAAAAATGATATTTAAGACACAGGCAGCGAGAGATGCTCCGGAAGCGTGACGTGAATTGATAAAATTTGACATAAAAGCGTGTCTCCGACGTTTTTACGGTATATATTTACGGCATATTATAGCTCTGATTTCACGCACTGCTAGTATTCATTTAAGATAGAAACAAGATATTCAGACATTTTATAGTTGGTCTTTGACAATTGTTACCAAGAGATTTGTTCCTTACAGGTTAGTCATCTAAATTACTGCTTGAATGCAATCGGACGGGCATAATCTCACAAATTAATCGTATTATTATAACATTATCAGTTTTGTTTTTCTCACATCATTTATTTGAATAATATGTTTTAACAAATAACCTTTCAGTGCTTCTATTTCTAACCGATCTGTCTATCTATATGTCTATCTGTCTACAGGCGAAAAAGAATGCATGATACCTTAATGAGGTAGTACCTTAATGAGGTAGTACTTTAATTAGGTAGTACCTTAATGAGGTAGTACCTTAATGAGGTAGTACCTTAATGAGGTAGTACTTTCATGAGGTAGTACCTTAATGAGGTAGTACCTTAATATGTTTATGTCTCTTTAACTACTGATGTTTCCCTTCAGTTCATTCGGACAGTTATTCCTTGGATTGCATGGAAAATTATATTCTGCTTAATTACTCTATTTTAAAGCTTTTAATATAATTATGTTCCGTTGAAAACCTAGGGTCAGAATGAAAGAGCATATAAAGATCTCAAGCAGATGGAATATTTTCCGGCATTCCGTCTATTATGCATGCCGAAAGTTTCTGCTGCCGTAGAATGTCGGCTACGCCTTTCCATGCAGATTAATTCTGCTGGAGGTAATGCTCATGGACTATTGTATCATGCAGTAACATTTCAGTAATATATATTGCAGGAATCTTTGGTTTACGGGTCTGTTCAATATCAATATTGCGATATTCTATCAAATACATTTGTCAGACATATTTGAAACATCGGAATTACCTTTTTTGTTGTTCGCTCTCGTCATGCTCAGCGAAGAAAACACCAAAGTTCAAGGATCCTCTATATGTTTTTGGGTTGTAGCGCCGTCAAGACAAAATGCGTGTATTTTTACTAGAGGACAAGGGTGATTCAGCAAGTTAAAACGAATATTTTTCTTCATGATGAACACCAAATTCCATTTTTTTAAAAGTGCCTGTTGGCTTCCAAATAATTATGAAAGTGAGTTATTGTCAATGCTGATATGATGGTTTATTTTAACAACGGATGAAAAAATTATGGATCTAAAAGTTTAAATTTATGCCAATGTCTTTGTGCGCAATGATAATAATAATAATAATAATAATAATAATAATAATAACAACAACAACAACAACAACAACAGCAACAACAACAACAACAATAATAATTGAGAAAACAACAAAACAAAATAAAGCAAAAAAAAAAAACATCTGTTGAAAAAGACTGCATTAAAGCACAAAGTGATCAGTAACCTACCATTTCTTACTTCATGCCGTAGCGTACTAACCGGGGGGGGGGGGGGGGGTCGGGCAGTTGCCCCGGGCGCCAAAGCTCTTGGGGCGCCAAAACAGCTGATAAAAATTCGGGCCTCGTATTCTGGCTCATCGTCGCCCCGGCCGCCATTTACCCTTAGTACGCCACTGACTTCATGTTTGCGATTACCGTCGATTGGCTTACAGATCAAGGCGATTTCAGTGTTTGTGTTTAAGATCGGCTGATAGCGCATATGATACGTTTATGATAATTTTGCACTTTGAAAATGTTTGATCAATACAGAAGCAAATTTTATTCGGAAAACATCCGCGCAACAGTACTGTTAATCCGACCTTAAGTGGAAGATCCTCTAGATCTGGCCACCATATAATTTTTTTAAATGCAATTGTCCACAGTTCTAAAGTCCCCACAATCACCAAATTTGGCAAAGAACTTGTAAGACTACGGTAATTGTAGGTAAAGGATGAGATGGTAAAGGAAACTGATGATATCACGGCACATTTTATGAAAAGGGCCATTCTTCTTTAATACCGTACCACACTATTAATATCGTATACGTGTTCGCAAAAGTACACACAAATATATACGTCATCGAGACTGGTATTGCCCAAGCCAACATTTTCGGAGATACTTTGTTCATCGTGATGTAAGAAATGCCATGTACAGTATTACATATTTTTATGAATTTATCGCGGAAAGCATATATCCTGTCATTACAGCTCTCGAGTAAATGCTGCTGTGCAAGAGATAAGCATGTGTTCTTTGAATCTTCTGTTATGTATCCAAACTAATGGAGGCCAGCATGACATTTATGAGTTACTTGAAATACCAAAAGACTTTTTGCAGGGATAAATTTCCAAGACAACATTGCAGCTAAGCGTAATGCCGGAACGCACCTGAAGAGTTCAATGCAAAATCAATCCAGGAGAGAGAGAGAGAGAGAGGGGGGGGGGGGGAGGGAGAGGAGGGATTATGCATGTCTTTGAAATTTACGATAATAAAAATCATCGATATTATGATTTGTGCATAGGTGAATACAGTAATGTTGAGCATTGTTTTTCTAATGCCGGTTTAATTCAAACTTTAAATGTTAGGATTTGAGTAAGGATCTGTTAGATATACGCAACGGTTATACAGACTAGGCATCTCCACCCTCCTTCCACTGATGGGCGTGTATTGGAGATACGGTTGGATAGATTAACGACAAAAACAAAATGTCTAAGGAAAGCGTCTGGGCACGCTGCTTTTTGCATTGATTTAAAAACAAAAACAAAAACAGAAACAAAAACGAAAACATTTATTAATGTTTTTTTTTTTTTAAATCTCAAATTAATTGTGTTCAATGAAGAATATTCACTGTAGTTTGTGGTAGTACCGTATATACTCGCTTACAATTAGAACCCACTAAACATGGCATATACCAATATATGTCTTTGCATAATACGCCGGCAGATCTGGTTCGATGTGGTTTGTTAGGACTCATCAAAAGACGAAGCAAAAGAGACCCAGATCGACCGGCGCATTATGCAAAGGCAGACCATAGTCTATGTTATTTGCATGTGGACTCGACTTACGAGCGAATATAGACGGTATTTATTTGCGATTAGAGAAAACGCTAAAAATTGGAAAGAATGATGCGCCCATGCACAATTGCAATTGTAATGATGCATTTTCTAAGCTCAGCTGACGTACGTTCTTTTCCAAAAAACGGTTTAGAATGTTTATCGAATACTCAATGATATTTTTGCTGAAGAAAAACAAAACAATTACAAGTAGATCGGCTTGATGACAACAGTGGTGATATCGGTTAATCAGAAAATTTTAATCTTTTTTTTTCTTTCTTTGTTTTAAGAAGGATCCGAAATGAAATTAAAAAGAAATATTCAAAAATAGCCATTCAGATAATGTGAAGAAAATGAGTTGTTTTTTACAATTATCGGGACACATTTTATTGCAATTGTCGTTTGTAATTATATTATCCATATAACTACTATTTCAATTTAGTACGCACAAGGATGCTGTTTCCTGTCTCTTGGTACAACTATTATATCTATTTTTTTCTTCTCTCTCTCTCTCTCTCTCTCTCTCTCTCTCTCTATCTATCTATCTATCTATCTATATATATATATAAATTTTTAACATACTTTATAAAAGAATGTTATGGATTGTGTGAGTCATATTCCCAATTCTCATTAAATGATTCTGCTACAGAGTTAATTATTCTGCACTAAACATACACATCGTATTTTTTATTGAATTTGTTTTTCTTCACACTTGATTAAACATACTGAGGAAACATTTAGTAGGATATTTCAGTCAGATGTATTACCCAGGTTATGATTATTAAAGACAAGTAAAGCGCTGCGTTATTTGATTTACGATTATGTCTGCAGTCTGGAAAACCCTCCATTCAAGTGCTACTCCGTATCAAATATCATATCCGGCAATGCGTTAAATCTGTACCTTTTTATTTGGTATGAAAGCAATTGAGTTGAGGAGAATTTGTTTTCTTTCTTTTTCTCATGAAGTCTCTCACACCCAAATAATTTGGTCAATGCTTGCCGCCTGAAGAGTGAACATTCAAGTGCACAGCGTGAAACCTCAATCTACCACTGCCAATCCTTTGTCGAATAAAAAAGTGGTCGGGGTGAATTGAGTTCCTTCGCACCAAGAAGTCTCAGAAGAGTAAATTGTGAACTCGACCAGAACATTTGCTGACTTAGTCATTTGCTGCATAAATGATGGACCATAATAGAAATTCCTCTAGCTGTCCTTAACATCGGTTCAATATTGTTTCCATGGATCTATTACATAAGCACACTTTTAAACCGAGTTATTTTATTGAGACAAGTCAGGTAGACTGCCGTGGTCTGTCTATGGGCAAGGCATTCTGCTCTCATTGCCACATTACTAAGTAGTCTTTGGTGTATATATGTGCCGCTGAACATCAATCAATCAATCAATCAATCAATCAATCACAGAGAAACCCTCAAAGATTAATTGACTGGTTGATTTTTCCTATACAACTGATTTCTCCCTCAAAAGGCATTTCTCCATGCTGTACAATATGTTACCTCAGTATACAGGACTCAAGGTGCTCTTTTACAGAATATGAAAGCTTCATACGGGCGTTTTTAGAAACAAATAAATAAATACATAAATATATGATGCTTCTCTTTACTTGTTTTTCTCCGGTGCATGAAAAACTAATCTCGCTTGTCGTAAGTCCAATTAATCTATAACTTGAGAAATTAAGAGGAACTCTCTTCACTGCCATCGCAGGTCCTGTCAATGACTAGATACAATTGTCGATAAATGTATGGTTACAAAAGTGCAAATATTTATATTTCGGCATCATTATGTCATCTAACAACCTATCTAATATAACAGAAAATCTGACAATGCTTTCGTTAATGCACGATTAGAGTGACTTAGGCACTTTTTGTTTTTTTAACAACCCTTTTAGTTCATGACGCATCTGACCCGATTTAAATTGGCATCTCAAAGAAAGCAATGGACATTTCAAGGAAAGTACATGTATAAGGTTTTTGTTTAGTTACAACAAGAACGGACGTCCCATTTTTATGTAAACCTGTTTGCATTATATTTAATCACAATATACCATAATATGCACTTAACTTTTGGGTAGGATACGATTGATTGATACTTTCATAAATATGTGATATTCCCGAACTTTCCTGCATTAAATTGTATCTTTGTAGTCTATCAATGCACTGAATCTACACAGTGTCATTCCTATTTAAGTTGTTTATTCTGGTATCATTTGGATGAACTGCAGGTCACAGTCGTGTTTACTGAAGACGAGTAAAGCTATATTCCTTTGATTTACGACAATGTCTACACGCTGACAAACCCTCAGTTGAAGTACTGCTGCAAATCACATACAGTACAGGTTAATGCCTCAAATTTGTACTTTGTCTTTTGATAGTGATAGAATAAATAAGCACAGTGTAAGTACTTTTTGCTCATAAAGTCGCACACGTACAATAATATGATCAATGCTTGTCACCTGAAGACTGAACAATCAAGTGCACAGCGTGTGATTTAAGAATGCGAAACATCTGCTGAAAACAGTGGTTGTTTGGCACTGAGTTACTTCACACTGAGAGGTCTGGGGGAGAATATGAACTGTGAAACCGACCAGGACATTTACTGCATGAATACTGTATCAGATGCCAAACACGGCTTGATGTCTGTGACACTGACTCATTTATTTGTGAAATTGTTGCCGTGAATATATAACAGATATACAGACTCGTACACAGACTTTTTTCTCTCACTCTTTAAATTATCTGACATTGTAGAAGTCTCAAGGATTTATTTATTTATTTATTTTCTCTTAAAAGTGGTGCTGGTGACAAGTTGATTCATAAAATGTTAGCAACGAAAGAGTCATCTAAAAAAAAACAAATCTCGTTGTGGTAACATGACGCGATGGCTATAACGTTACAAGAGTCTGTGTTACATATTGGAGCATCCCAATGTGAACATTTCATATGTTTCTTTTTAAAATAAATGTTTGGTGCATGTATAAAATTGTGTTTGTCTTTGGTTAGAATATACAATTATGTTGTGAAATGAGGAAGAGTATCAATGGTATATACAGAGCTTTCTGTTACACTGACTGGTACATGTCTGTGTTGAATACCGAAAATACTTTTATGGATCTGGGCAAAAGGATACAGTCGCTGACAGTTTGGCAATATTATGTAATGGAATCAAAAGCATATTTGGAGTAAACGCTTATTGTGCTGAGCAGTGGAATTCTATAACTTGCTGTTTTTGAACAACCTTTTGAGTTCCAGATGCATGTTAGCTAATAATATTTGGAAAATGCAGAGTCTTTGTACCGTCTTAACAAAATACATAATAATTTGTAACTGTATTTACCGACCATATCAAACTTTGTACAAATATTTTAGAATTAATTGCAAAAACATTTGATATGCTAAGTGATGCCATTCCCACTGCCGGTAACATCTTCGCAGAAATTTCATGCAGAGACGTTGATATTATATTTACCGTAACTTGTAATATCTACCAACGAAATATATTTCTGGTCGCGGGCAGAAAGGAATAGATAATTATGCTGGATCTGGTCAGGCTCAAATTCTAGCTTTTATAGAGATATGACAACTATGCCTCGTTTTGGATAAGGTCAACGTCATGTGTACATTGGCTAATAATATGATTATTCATGACGGAAAACACCTCGCATGTCCCCAGGCGTCGATATCGTCACAATCTCAATAGGGTACCATTAATTAATGATAATCTATTTTCGACGGAGTATCAGCGGGGGAAGAAAAATAAAAGAATATATTGACAAAGCAAAAATATATCAACGACTGTACCCAGGCTAAGTAAATATAGGCGTCTCTTAACAACTGGAAGTGGTAGTTTATTTAATTTTTAGGGGAGGCAACGCTATCGTTGTAAAGGTTTACATAGATCCCTTTCTTCTTCTCTTTTAGCGTAAATAAGATCAAACGTTACCGTCTTTTCTTTGCAACACAGTATACAAATGCCATGGTTATCTGGTTCAGGCACCATGACAATTTGTTACTCTTTGGATACGAGATGTATGCAAACTATGGTAACGATCCTGTATTATTTGTTGCTAAGAAACATTTGACATTGTTCGTTTTTTTTTCTTCTAAGTAATTGAAAAATATTACCTGAAATATTAGACTGTCAAACGAGCTTACACAGGAATGCTAGGAACAAAGAGATGGGAGTTAAGCAATGTAAAAACTGGTAATAGCGGCGAATATCCAAATACAAAAGGTGTTATTGCATAAAGGAAGGCAATCTGTTCTTGAAATTATATTTTTCTTGAATATTTTTATGTGAAGTTTACATGTAAACTTTACCTATTTAATTTAGGGCGGGAGTCTTTTCTTATATGATTTCCTTTTTCATATGTGGCTACCCATTATTTCTTTTTGAGTGACTTTACCAATTGGCGATTTCAAATCGTACCACAACAATTTGAATGGGGTAGAAATGATAAAATGGGTATCGGCTATTGACAGGGGAAAACTAAACAAAATTAATTTTGGTAGCATGGCAAAGCGTAAAAATAGAATATATCATTTTAAGAATTTTATATTTTTGACTTTATATTTTATTTTATATACATTTTACAGAATTTTAACTTCTTTCCTTTTCATCTGTTATATCATAGTACTACATGTTTACATTTATTTGGCAGGATTCGTTTGTCTAAGGTGTTTTTATTTTGTTGCAATTCTTTAATTTTTAACTTTTTAAAACTTAACCTTTACTCACCAGCGTATAGTCAGTGTTATGCTGATGAGACATACATACATACATACATACATACATACATACATACATACATACATACCGGAATGTTACCGTTTTGCTTTGCCATACTTTGTTGCTTTCCTATTGATTCAAAAATATACATATTTATTATTGATCTATTTCCAGACGTGCGTAATTTTTCTTTAAATTCTTCTTCCATGTGCAAAAGATTTGACTGTAAACTACTTCCGGACAGGTATTAAGGTTTGAACCAATGACTCATAGTTAGGTTGTGTATTCTGCAAATTTTGGCAATGAACTTAAATGCAATCTTTTTCACAGATTTCCTAATCAGGGGCGGCTACATCATGTCGTAAAATAAATTTGTTAATTTTTAACTTTATTGCTCTAAATATACTGCCAGAGTTTAATTAAGTACCTACCCTGCCAAGAAATTTGCTCACCTTGACAAGTAGGTCAGTATCATTTTTTACATTTTGCAGAACGTGTGGAGATACAAAAAGCGTAAAGAGAATATTAATAGAATATAATGGTAGCCAAGTATACATAGGTGTTGATGCAATATACTATATGGGGAAAATATGCTTATATAAAATACCATAACAGTATATTTGGACAAAACACTTGTCTGTTCTCGTTTATACATGAATCGCCACTTCGCCCGCTTTACGACCATTCTTGTTCTTTTAGCACTGAAGAGCTCCAGACATCAGAGGTCATTCGTTATAAACGATGTACATTTAAATGCGATTTTGGCAATTTTGCACTTAAAAAGAGCAGAATCGTTGGTATCTTTTGTAAAAGTTTCTGTTTACTGAGAAATGAGACTAAATACTTGCATATTTTTGTGCATTTTTAAATTTTGTCGACACCATCGAATGAGCGCAATGTATTTTTGTAACTCTGAGTCACCCCTAATATATTACAAAGGAAGACATATTGTATGCCTCGTCAGAGAATGTGTAAATTAGTCTATTATTATTATGGATCCTTCTTTGATTGGGAGGAAAAAAAAAGTATAACAAAAACTTCTCTCTATCTCTGTGTATGTCTGACTGTCGGTCTCTCTATATATATATATATATATATATATATTTGCAAGAGTGGACGAGCTGACTCTTAAGAGACAAGGATATGTGACACTATCAATACAGCAGGTGAAGAGGTTGGTCACTAATGTAAAAAACGCCCCGCCGCATGTTCAGTGCGCATGGACATAGACAACAAGAGCAGGAAAACTATTTGTACCATCCTTCGTAATAAATTTGGTTTTGTTTAGTCGTGAATGCTTTCCATAACGAGTCAACAGTAGAGGCGTAAACTAATCTGCAAGATCTTAGAACAAAGAATGTAACACAGCAATTGTCTCAGCTATTATTGCAAGTTCTCTGCTGAAATGTTTCATTTCAATGTCATTAAGCAGCTACGAATTTTAAGTGAGTTTCTCATAATTTGTGTTCAAGCGTTATATTCAAATAGTTATGTGAACGTAGCACTAGTAGTGACAGAGATCTTTTCATGGCTGGCTTGACATCAATGTTTCAAATTCAATTTCAAAATATTTTATTGATTTTAACACCTCCATGCTGCATCCATAGAAACAACGTAGATATAAAAGAGAACAAGCATATCTCCTTTCCAAGAGTTGATAAAATTCGAGTACAGTGTATTTATAATTGATTTTCTAATCTAAAGGTCTATTAATTACTGTACATTTTACGTATGACAGTGCACGTTTAAAAACTGTTCAGTTTAATGTTGCATATGTTAACAGTGAAAATCAGCTCAATAATTCGAGAGCCCGTCTATGCTAACGTAAATTACTTACTTCCATCAAAATATCTCCTTTTTTCCTTCTCTGCTTTTTGATAGACACAACGAGTATGTCGATAATACTGAGCATGTATTGTGCTCATTTCTGTTACGTCGTCTGCAAAGCAATCGTAAATGTCTGCAAAATGTCCAGCTACTTAAAGGGGGTTGCAATAAACATTTGAATTTACGATGAAATAAACATTTGTGCCCCCATGAGTCAGCTCTTCGTTTATTACTATCTTTATAAAGCGATAAACATGCGCTAAACAGACACATGCAAGTGTCGATGGTACTCTACGAAAGCACAACTTCATATTGTTTAATGACAGAAGGGGCCTTGTTCTTCCGTACTGGGTAGGGTTGATTTATTGCGAGCGGGTAGAACAGATCAGACCACTGGAAATACTCAATTCAACTTGAAAATTTCAGATACAAGCTCACTGTACCGGTTGAAATCAAGGTGGCAAATGGCATGGCCGCCCTTAACTTAGATGAGTAATACGATTACGTTTTTGTCCTAGTACATCGTGTGACACAAACGTGGTGAGGTTTATGGAGTTGTGCCAATGCATACACATTAATTATTAGCTTGAGCAACTTTTTTGAACTACGTTGCTAAATGAGAATGTAAACATTATTTCTATATAGGTGTCATTCTTCAAGTTCTATATTATATTTTCTTATAATTCCTCTTTTATACTGTTCTGCGTTTGTTTATACAAAGCAGTATTGACAGTTTTCTTCCTGTGATTTCTGCAAAGACATGTTGCTTAAATAAGGGTCTTTCACTACCTGTTATGTACCATACCAATTTGGCCTAAACCAAACAACAGAATAAAAGTTTTCATAGTTCAGTATTAGGGGTTTAATGACTGACCTAGATGACGTGAACGAGTTACTGCATTATGTGGTAAAATATATATGACCAATCAATTTCAGGGCAGTCATTAATAACGATCAATATGTTTAAAATGGGGTACTATTTCACACATCTTTCATCACATTGCCGAATAAGAATGTTTCATTTTTTCCTCAACCCAATAGAAAACTGTAAAAATAACATTAGTTTTGCTAACGTTTTAGCACATATCTCCCCTGTCCACATTAAATCTCAGTATTTCTGCCACCCGGGCTTTGTTATGAATTGCCGGTCACGTGACCGTTTGACGTTTGCTTGAAAGACCTAATATGATAACTACAAACTTCACGATGGGGCTGTTCTATTCTCTTGTTTATAACACGTAACTGTATCAAATTTTGGCCACATAAATTTGTATGGCTTGTCAGACGTGTGGGATGAATAAAGATTATAGTTCAGAGTTGAGAGTTTTTAGTGATGACATTCTTGTCACTACAAAAATATTGTAGCAAACAAGTGAATGAAACAAATGCACAATTGCGTAATAGCAAAAACGTTATCACACAACATATATGGTGTCGTATCTATCCAAATACGGCCAGTAAAGAAGATAAATATAACCGCTAAGATCTGTTAATAGCTTAAATGAACCACCGGGAAACATATGGCTAACATTCAGGACAAGGTTAAGAAAACGTTTATCGGAATTAATTTTTTTTAGACATGGATATTGCACAATTTATTATTTCAAAACCTAAATACTGCACGAGAAACCTTTGGCTCAGTGGTTAACATGCCGAACTCGCGACTGAAGACGTGCAGGTTCGAACCCTACCCCATCGGATCAAACTCGTTCGACTAGGATTGTATGTCTAGCTGGTATGTCATGGTATGTCCCTAACGACATCTTGCTCCAATTACATCGACACAAAGTAACCTTCATGTTTTGCAGCACCGTAAACCCCCTCCCCCTCCAGCCATAAAAATATTTTGCCAATTTCCGTATTAATTTTTTTTTTTCTTGATGCTTTGATTAGCTAAACACATTTATAAATACTGGGTTTACACTAAAAGTAATGTTCAGTGTACAATTCTATCAAATTACACGTGTCATATACATGCCATTCAAGCAAAACGTAATACTCACTTTATATCACCTCCATCTTCCCAGCTTATACCATGACCACTAACCCCTATCCCCAGATTATAGGATGGTGTGAGACAAAAAATTTAGTTCAACAATATCTCTGTAGAATAATAAAACAGTCGAGAACTTTTTTCTTCCAAATCCGGAAAACCCTATCCTCTAGCATTCTTTGACGTTGTTAATTAATTTAGAAAAAATAACATCGTTTATGCTTTTACTTCATGCAAAGTATTATCAATCTAATTCTTTCTTTTTTATTTATCCTACCATCTGCATTTATCTCGTCATCTGTCATGAATTTATTGACATACTGGTTGAATTATTTGATTGGTTACAATTGCATGGTAGTATTAAAGTCGATTAAATATTAGGCTCAAGAGAGTAAATCACATACGTCTGACAGATGATGTCAACTGTACACCCTTGTCGACATTATAAATCTAAGTTCTTTTATCTTTGCCACCAAGTTAAGAATACTGACAAACATACTCTTCAGAAAACCATATTTGCCTTTCTTTCTGGTTAAGCTATTGATTTGTTTGCACCGTATCGCATGTACGGTTGACGTCATCAGCGCAGCAATGAATTCATCTCGACAAACTACTTATCGATAGGATAGACCAAGCCAACTCTGCTCCGAAACTCAGAATAAAGTACTTCTTAGAGAAAAAAAAGTGTAGTTCATATCATCACTCGTATGTAATATATATATATATATATATATATATATATATATATATATATATATATATATATAGATATATATATATATAGATATATATCGGTTAAAGACCGGGTTTCTATACCGGCCGGTTGGGATAAAAGGGGTAGACAACTTATGTTACACACTAGCCATTATTTGGAGAAAGTAGGTACAACTTATTTATATACCTGTATCAAACAATGTATGAAAAGCCTAAGAAAAATATATTGCTTTTGCCATGCTCGGAGTTGTACGGCTAATTTGGTTCCCTCAACAGTTAATTTACACTGATATGTCATCAATCAGTTATCATTGTTGAATAATACTGATAAGTAATCAATCAGGTGTCATTGTTGAATAATACTGATAAGTAATCAATCAGGTGTCATTGTTGAGTAATACTGACAGGCAATCAGTCAGGTGTCAATTTTGAGTAATGCTGACAGGCAATCAATCAGATGTAATTGTTGAGTAATACTGACAGGCAATCAATCAGGTTTAAACGTTGAGTAATACTGACAGGCAATCAATCAGGTGTCATTGTTGAATAATACTGACAGGCAATCAATCAGGTGTCATTGTTGAGTAATACTGACAGGCAATCAATCAGGTGTCATTGTTGAATAATACTGACAGGCAATCAATCAGGTGTCATTGTTGAATAATACTGACAGGCAATCAATCAGGTGTCAATTTTGAGTAATGCTGACAAGCAATCAATATGGTGTCATTGTTGAATAATACTGACAGGCAATCAATCTGGTGTCATTGTTGAATAATACTGACAGGCAATCAATCAGGTGTCATTGTTGAGTAATACTGACAGGCAATCAATCAGGTGTCATTGTTGAGTAATACTGACAGGCAATCAATCAAGTGTCATTATTGAGTAAATCTGACAGGCAATCAATCAGGTGTCATTGTTGAATAATTCTGACAGGCAATCAATCAGGTGTCATTGTTGAGTAATATTGATATGCAATTAATTAGGTGTCATTGTTGAATAACACTGACAAGCAATCAATCAGGTGTCATTGTTGAGTAATATTGATATGCAATTAATCAGGTGTCATTTTTGAATAATACTGACAGGCACTCGATCAGGTGTCATTGTTGAGTAATACTGAAATGGTAATCAATCAGGTGTCATTGTTGAGTAAAACTTAATTTATAATTTTCTCCAGTCGTATGATGTTAATTTATACATTTTTATAATAGTATGATACAAAGAAAGATCCTGACTATGTAAATGATTCATGCCTCTTCCCTTTTCCTATCATCTCGTCTTTCTCTTCATTTCCTACAGTGGATTAATGAGTTTTAATTAGTCTATATATTTATATAAATTATTCATATATATATATTGTGAATATTGCTTGTTATATAAATATGAATGTTAATCATGCACATCAAAGAGGGTTTACCGATCCCGATCAGAATATGTAATAAATAAATCAGTTGTCAAACTTCATTTGTCAATAACTGTTTCAAGTTGTTGCCTTTGCCAACCGCTCAATCAGATCCCGATAATGAACCATCCAGTTTGATTCCGATAGCGAACCAGCCTGTCAGATTTCAATAACGAAAAAAAAAAATGTCCTCGCTGGCTACTAAAATTCAGACTGAGTCCATGTTATAAAGGGATCTCGGCAATTACCCGCTCCAATAACACGTGGGAGGAAATGGAATATATTGAACTGTTCTTGTGTAATCAATGTCAGTAACTTTAAAGAAGGTTTTGACAATAGTTAAAAATAGTAAAGTGTTGTTGTAAGAACATTAATGCATATATCCGAAGCTCCAGTGATTACGGCTGAATGTTGTGAATCTTTCAAAGGCATTTTTCAATACGAAATGAATTTCTTGATCATTGATAGGTTCACAAGAACTGAATAATTTCTACTATTACCCTCATTCAAATACAACGGGGAATACTGCATCTATAACAGCAACAGGAACCATTCCCAAAACATGACATGCGCCGAAAAGATACTAGTTTATTTACACTTGAACATATCCTCCGGTGGTTCTTAGTCACAAGAGCGCTTTCTGACAAACGAACAATAGATATAATAAGCTGTTTATTAACTGAGCGGATGTTGAGTCATATTTCTACTATTTCATTTATGCAAAGTTTATATATGATTACCTCATAAACATAATTCTACTTATCCCATTGTTTAGTAACCAATGCTTAAGATTATGCATGTCTGCAAAAGAAAGCCTGCATCATTTGCAAGTTTGGGCGGCCTGACCAAACGAGTCTGTTCTGACACAGGTTTCATTAACCCCAAAATATGACCCTATTTGGGGGGGGAAAAAAAAGTTTTTGGTCGAACAAGACCTAAAGTAAATTTTCCCAACATGCATTTCTATTTGGAAGTCTATTAATTCTATTTATAGAAAAAAAGAAAATGCTCATAAAATCTATCAATTTTTAATAGTTATGTTTTGTTGTTTTTTGTTGTTGTTGCGATTTACATAGTGCGTATATTTAATAATGCTACATAGTCACCATCTTGTCACGTTTTCATTACAGAGGCTTAGGCCCAGATGACCAGATAACCACGGTCAACTCTCCAAATACAGCCGACCATTTATTAAAGTGAAGAAACATATTGATGGTCAGATCACCGCCAAAACAGAACCCTTGGTGTAAACGTGGAGCAAGTCATAACTCTTTGATGTGACATTCAGGCGGTATGTAAGGACATATAAATTACACGATCACACAATACAAAATTTGCGATAAACATAAAGTCGATCGATCCACTTTAAGTCAGTGGATAAATATCGATTTCATTAGAATGTCTCTCTAATGCGTGTGTGTGTGTGTGTGTGTGTGAGAGAGAGAGAGAGAGAGGGAGAGTGAGTGTATGTGTGTGTATGCGTGTGAGTGTATGTGTGTGAGTGTGTGTGTATGTGTGTGTGTGAGAGAGAGAGAGAGAGAGAGTGTGTGTGTGTGTGTTAGATAGCTTTCAGCTTTCTACAGAATCCCCAGATACTACGTTGCTTTGAATTATATGCACATATGTTTTCCTCAATAAATATTGTTTAAGTTGAAGAGGCCGAAAAACCTCAGCTTCCGAGTTTTTGTGAGCAAATGCTAATTGTATGGTCCGTATATAAAAATGGGTTGGACTACATAAGTAAATAAATATCAGATAACTACAAAATATCAATGCAAGGAACCCGATAAAATACTATAGATGTACACAATGGTCAGCAGTAAACGAACACGTAACTAATAAAATTACGCTCATTCGTGCAGGATTGTATTTGTATTCTAAGTAATTATGTGTCAATGATGACAATAATAAAGATGAAAGGATACGTCATGTAGAATTATATATATATATATATATATATATATATATATATATATATATATATATATATATATATATATATATATATATATATATATATAATAAAAATAAACTTAACATATAAAATCCTTCAAACATATGGTCAAAATTGGTTAGATAAACCGCATTCCCTCAAAAAGGCAAAAGATTTTCTCTGGTGGTACATCATTATACAGTTTCTTCTTGCAGCTCACGTCAAAAAATAATTCTGTCTCACAAGGTGAAAGTCGACACACTAGATAAGAATGTGTTCCATTGTCAGTAGACACCGGTATTATATGCACTCTGGTAGAGGTCCACCCTTCATGAGGTATACATGAGTCAGGTACGCAATCGGCACAACATCATCTTCTCTCTGCGATTTGTTCTATACGAGGAATATCACTCACCTATAGTAGGTTTGATGTTCTTAAGATTGTTTGCGGAGTTTTAATTCTACATACTTTGCCAAGTGTGACGAAAACGCTGATTTATACAATACTTGAAGTCAGTATATGGAAAATCCGTTCGGAAACGGATGACTGCAGGACAGCCTTGGCTGCTATATCTGCCCTTTCGTTAACCTTAATACCAATGGGACTAGACAGCCAACAGTACAGAATACTTTTCCAACATTGTGTGAGCACATCACGCTTCTATAAAATATGGGATATTAACGGGTTGTCAGATTTAAGAATCTGCAAGGCACGCATTTCAAAGTGGAAAGAGAATCCGAGAAGATTACGGAATTTGTTTTTTGAGAGATTTCAGTGTAGTTCAAAGCTATTAGAATGCCTGTAATTTATGCAGTAAACATTGATACCTTATCCGGAAACCTGCTGGAGATGGTGCCATGGGGTGTTGCAATGGCAGCTCCAACTTTGTCTCCATCTTTTGAATTGTCTGTATACAGGGACGCGTGGCTACGATAAGAGGCTCTGATTTCATCGAATTTACTCTAAAAAAACCCATCCCTTGTGTGTAATAAAGACATAAGATATCTGTGATGGCTTGCTGTTATCGACGCCACCAAAGGCTTTTTGTTTTCTCACAAAATTGTGCATGATACGACACAATTCATTTTATGCCCGTTGAAAAAGACAGCTATTGTTGGTACTGATCATACTTATACATGTATAATTTAGTTTACTTGTTTCTGTCAGGGAATTGTCACAAATGTTTGATAACAATATTTGCAAGGTAACATGTATCGCTACAGTTTTGCAAAAGAAGGATTTAGACGTGGTAATGCTGGTGCTACTAGTAATATGATGACGAAAAGGCGTATCAGAAACAGTAGTATCAGGATAAGTCTCCATCTTGGTAGTGGCAGTATTTGTTGTTGTATTCTTATTTTTGTCGACGCTTTGATTAGTGTTACTGCAATGGCTAAGTACTCTACTAAGGAAGATTGGTGATAAGTTGGTCTGTAAATAGTGTCTCACACAGTCTTATTTTTTAGCGCCAACCGGCGAGTTTTATTTGCATTTGATTTATATCCAGAGCTGTTTTGTAAATAGTGTCCTATCCTGTCTTATAGTCACTTTGCAATTTGTCCACAGATGTCTTGCAAATATCATTGTCAATGACAAGAGCTGTCGCCTATTGTCGTGAGAATGGTTTTGTGCAGTGGAACAGTTGCATTATACACAACATTGAAGTTGGACTACGACAATATACTCAAAGAAATGCTTCCTAAACAATTGAAACATTTTCGGTCATACTTATTGGAGGAAATTGTAGTTCTGTTGCAACCGGCAACTATGTGCTGGTGATTTTTTCGACAAGTATTTGAACGACACAATTAATCTGACTTCACCAATTGTTCTGCTTCGCTACTTACATATGGAGAATTGATACCTTTTTTTAACCCAAGTGTTGCAAAGTGTCCATATTTACAGTAGTAGACCCGTTTACCTGTGAGTTAGTTCCCGAATGAATGAAAACATGCTGACAAAAGTAATTGCGATGTACATTAATTTCTCCTGCTGATATTGCCTCTTGTGTCAACTCATAAAACCAATACTGACACGTTTTGTCGGTCCAGATGAATTGAAACATCAGATTACCACAACTCCCTTGTAATAAAATAAATTAAACTTAGTCAAGATGATCTTCCATTTTTATAATAATATTATCTCACCAAGATGGGTTTGGAGAGAAAGAAGAAAAGGTATAGAAGATAGTAGTAGTAGTAATTTTGAAGATTATATATGTGTAACGCTTCAAACGCTAGGTAGTAAATTTACAAATTTATTACATTAATGAAAATGAATAAAGCTTTCACTGATTTCCGTTATATTTAAGCTTTTTAAATTAAAGAGACTTTACAAATGTTTCATCAATATAATATGAAGCGAATTAGTTTGTTTTGTATGGAAACTTTTCTCTTGCTTCTTCTTATCGTTATCATTTTCACCACGATTATCAGCACAGTCATCAACATCAAAATCATCATCTATATATGGGTAATAACAATACAAATTTTATTATTATTATTATTCTTTCTTGTATTAGTAGTTGTAGTATCATTAATATCGTTGTCGTTGCCCGTGTTGTCTACATCGTCATCATAGTCATTATCTTCATCACCCTCATCATCAACATTATAATCTTAAAAGGGAGAATACATTTTCCAAAGCTGGATGAGAAACACTAGATGGAGTACAATTTACCAACTGCAGGTAAATATTAAATTCAAGCAGTGTACCATTTAAATCAAGTACCGTGACCTTATTTTTAGTCATCCATCTTCACTAAAAGGGAGTCAGGGTTTTGATTAGTGCGACATAATCCTCATTATGTAGTCCCCTAGAAAAAGCAACTATCTCGAATCTGATGTTAAAGGGAGGTTATTCAAACAAGAAGCAGTCACCATGCAAAATGAAATTCAAATTTGTCACTGAGATAATTATAACGAAACATCATTTTTGGAAATAACAACTATAATGAAATTAAATATATATACAAAACTAAAATCGTTGACATAATAAAAGCAAAAATTACTTTCTCGAAAAAGAAATACAGTACACAAATGTTTAAATTTATCTATAGTCTAATTCAGCATATACCATACAATTAATATGAATACTAAATTTGATCAAGGGCCGGTTTGCAAAGCATTTTTACTAGCGATATATTATACATGAGATGCTACCAAGTTTACGGCCTTGAATTCAGTCACACAGGGGATTAAATCACACCAACCTATGACAATTTTGCTATAAAATACTATATTTAACATTTTGTATACTTGGAGGCGTTTCTAAACCAAGAAACATAGCTTTGTAGGGTTAAAGGTTGGGTGAACATTACAAAACTAACCGAGTGTCCCCCCCCCCCCCCATAAACCTTTATGCTGTGATGCTGTGAAAGAAACAGTAAAATATGGTGCGTCAGGTCTTGGTAGAATCGAGAATACAGTAGCATAATATTCCAGGGCCCTTTCTCTTAACTAAACACTTTTTTTACGTTATGCTAATATTGACTTACTTCATCTTTCCTAGGTTTCCCTCTTTTGCAATCTTCCCTAATGTGTTTTACAAGACGTCATTGAGGCTTTCTATATTTAGAGCTGCTCGGTATATGACGTCATAATTTGAGTTATGTCAAGAACAGATCTTTAAATAACGACTCTTTTCAGGCCGATGTTCAGAGCTGATCCGTCACATTTTGAATTATGTTCAGAGCGGCTCTGTAAAAAGCCCTAATCGTGCCCGATCTGCGCGATATCTTCTAGTAAATGTTTGATAAGGTGCTAATTACCGCCTTAGTTATAATTAGAATACTCTCTAATGCACGTGAATGACGTAATTGATCTTATCTTGTTACTCTGTTCAAATCTGTCTGACTACAAACCTCTTTTGTCTGATAGTTAGATAGTCTAATCGGCAAAAGCGGTGCTGTTTTGTGGTTTTTAAGATAAAAGAAATTGAAAGATACTAGAAAATCTCACTCAATCTCTCTCTCTAATTGACATCTCTCTCTCTCTCTCTCTCTCTCTCTCTCTCTCTCTCATCGACATATATTCGTAGAGAAATTCTATCGTAATACTACCTTGAAACAGGTTGCCAATGTTGTACGTAAAATCTCTTAGTGTTCGTTCCCCATCATATATTTTACTTCCAGGATCTAAATTTTGTATTGATGGGTTTCATATTTATTTGATTTATTGTATACAAAAATTGTGTTCTATATAATTTTCTTTTACAGCTAAATACTACTTTTGATCTTCGTATGTGGTTCCTAATAGTTCGTTTAATGAAAGTGACTCGATGATTTGTAATACATGGAGAAAATAATGTCCTAAGTGTGTATTTTGGACAAAGGAAAATAATCCTAATAAGTCAGTATAACACTCGCCTGAAGTCAGTAACATTAATATTAGGTGGCTTGCCTCAATATTTTATAATAAATTTAATAATTTAACCCTTCTCCGATATAATATAATATAATATAATATAATATAATATAATATAATATAATATAATATAATATAATATAATATAATATAATTTAATATGATATAATATAATATAATATAATATAATATAATATAATATAATATAATATAATATAATATAATATAATATAATATATTGTAATATAATATAATATAATATAATATAATATAATATAATATAATATAATATATTGTAATATAATATAATATAATATAATATAATATAATATAATATAATATAATATAATATAATATAATATAATATAATATAATATAAAATAAAATAACGGAATGAAATAATATATAATATAATATAATATAATATAATATAATATAATATAATATAATATAATATAATATAATATAATATAATGTAACATAATATAATATAATATAATATAATATAATATAATATAATATAATATAATATAATATAATATAATATTATATTATGTTATATTATATAAAATAATATAATATAATATAATATAATATAATATAATATAATATAATATAATATAATATAATATAATATAATGGAATGGAATATAAAAATAACGGAATGAAATAATACATAATATAATATAATATAATATAATATAATATAATATAATATAATATAATATAATATAATATAATATAATATAATATAATACCAAAATAAGATTATTTTAGGAAATACCGCAAAATGTTCTTTCAAAAGTTGATAAAAAATAATTAGTATCTCACCATTTATGAGGTACAAGTCATAGTTATACAAAAAAAAAAACGTTCTTGGGTGAGTGATGAAGTAGGAATAAAATGTTACATCTAGAACTTGTAATATTTAAGCGCATTTTCTTGCTTTTTTTCAAAGATAGCATTGTGACATACATTATTTAATTTTAACTCATAAAACAAATATTTACAAGAAGGAAAAATTAATGTCACGGGCCATATCCATCCAGACAAGTTTGAAAGACCTTCATGCCAGGATGCAGTCTGTCAAATTTGGTCAAAATATGTTGATGTATTTTTAAGAAGTTTTTTTTTTTTTTTTTTTTTTTTTAGTAATGGTGATCATATTGGATGATGAACAGAACCGAACAGAACTTTATTGATTTTGACGTATGCAAAAAAAAAAAAACAAAAACAAAACAAAACAACAAAAAAACTCCACATAGTCAATACAATACATAATGCATATACAATACATTGTTGCATAACTGAATAAATAAATGAATGCATATTGGCGACAGAAAATATGTGTACACATAAATCATGGGGGGGGGGGGGGAGGAAGAGAGAGCAAATAAGCAGATAAGTTGGAATGCATTATACACATATTTACCTAGGTTTTATATGACTGTTGAATCTTCATTTGTAAAACAAAATTAATAGTTTATATACACTTGGTTTATGACAATAATAAGGATCAATATGAGACTTTCCAAGATTGAGGTATAGAGGACAGATTAAGACAAAATGATATTCATCTTCGAAATCATTATTTACACAAAGTTCACATTTCCAGTCATGCCATTCGTTTCCTACATGTCTACCAGTCTCGATACTTCATGGGTGTGTTGAAACAGCTAATTTACTTAAAGCCCTTCTGTGGATGGCCTGGCCATTATTTTAAGATAGGAAGCGGTTTCGAATATACATATATATTATCTTTTATATTTTTATGCATATATAATATATAGGCATCGACTGGATATATTTGAAAGGCATTGATGCCAGAATGACCTCTGTAAAATCATGTGCAAATTGGTCAAGCAGTGTTTGAGAATACGTTGTGAATAACAACTGCAAACAGACGATGGACGAAGGATAAATACCATTAGCTCACTTGGCCTCGTAGCAAGGTGAGCTGATAAGAAATGTTTACTGCTTGTCTCGCCAGTGACATACGTGCCCTTCTTTAAACTTGAATATTAAGTTTTACCCCTGCTTTAATCGTAGATTCTCCTTCCCCACGGGATGACTTTGTAAAATGTGATTTTCACATGCTCTTAGCAAGAATATAAATTTGTCGCTCGATTCTTTTAATTTTGGACTCTCACCAGTTGCCTTTTTCATCACAATGGATGGTGAATATCCTGAAACAAATACACATGCCAAGATTTTATGGATGCTAGATAGAATAAAATAAATGGATTGACTTTCGTGATCTTCACTTCAGATTATATCCGCTTCCATCAGTGGAGATCTTTCATATTAACGTAGATTAAAAATATAAATAAAGGTATACCATATAAGTTTTTGAGATGGTAATAATGACTGGCAAATCAGATCCCAATTCTATACTACACACATATGAAACAACCAATTAAAAAGAAAAGATCCCTCCAAAAAATATAGTCGGTAGTGAATGCTCAGTAGAGTGTGTGCTGTACATGTTGCAAGCATATGCAACAACTTGAAATAAAGATTACTTTAACTTGAAAGTTGGGATAGAAAATATGCGAATCGCCAGAGATATGATGACATACAATATTCTTTCTCTGCATTTCGTTCTTTCCGATATTTACCAGAAATGAAAGAAAACACATAAACATTACATGCAAAACATGATTTCCATTCATATAAATGTGTTGGATACTTGTGAGGTACACTGATATATTCTGAGCACTTCTTCCCGAGAAAAAGACTACCGTATTCAAGATGAGAAACTAATTTCTGAGATCGACACAACCGTAATAATTGTTTGTCCCTAACCACTAATTATTCTTGAAGATTTAGTTTCAAATAAATTTCATTTCAATAACCATTTCATTACATTTTACATTTCAAAACATTAAGAAACCTCAGTGAATCGCCGTGCCGATCGTGAGTGGCACACGATCTCAAGCTTTTGCCAAAGATGTTGTCAATTAAACAAATGTAGAATTCCTAAATAAAATCAAATTAGGCGCAGCAAAGACTTTAAGAATGCTGCTGCATTTCTCATGAAAATAATCTAATGAGTTGTTTTTTTCTTCTCCTATTGCCTACGTGATACTTGACAGAGTGTTGCGCATTCAAGCCCCAGAGAATGTATGTATGTGTGTATTGGGTTTAAGCTCACGTCATCACAAACCTAGTTCTATACCTAGTACCGAAAACAAGTTAAGTTCTAAAATTGTAAAGGTAAAAAAACTGGCCAAAAAATGTTAGGATGATGAACCCTTCCAAATAAACGTGAACATGTAGTGGTACAAGATAAAATGGTAAATATCTTCAAATTATTTAAAATGTATAAAGTAATTCTGTCTCTTACACCCATCTTTATAAACTAGTGGACACCTTGTACAGCCTCTGTCTCTGCAACCACAAACAGTGTCATCTAAATGTTGTATATAACATTCGTCGTAAACAATGTATTCATAATGCATTTAAATCATTAAAGCTAATAGCATTTATGATAGAGAATTTGGAAGGGGGGAATAGAAAAGAGGATTGCCTTCCTTTTATATGAACATTATTTCAACTTCTGGTGTTGATATTGCATCCCAAGTAATAAATTTGAGATCAACCCCTATTTTATAACTTTTATAATTCCACCGATCAAGAATTATTATTTTAGTCTTACAGTTAGAAAGAGAATTACCACAGCAAAGCAATTACTTTGCCTTTGCACAATTTATGCAGTTTTAGAAATATGCCTTGACTGTCAACGAAGTCGGTCGCCTGTCAACCGATTCGGTGTATGATTTAACACTGAGCGCAAGACACAATCATCTTACGCCACCTAGTATCTAACAGGGATGTGGTGCGTCAATACTTCTAGCTAATAGAATCTTCCACAACAGATGAATCACACGTGACCGGATGCAAGTAGATTAGTTGCAGGTTACATCCTAAAGGAATTGCTACATTTATTCATCAGGTCCTGTTTGTACGAAATGACTGTCGTACATTGTGCATCATAAATGTACGAGTGGCATTTCAGAACTAGTAACATATTATACACGTGCTCATTCCTTTATAGATCGCTCGCAAGATATGATGCCATAACATGGATTAAGCCAATCGTTACACAAAGGGGTGGAAGGATAGCTGATTTTATCTTAACCTAACCTTTTATCCATTTTTGATTTATCGTGCTGTGATTAAGCCTCTTAGCTACTCAATTAAAAAAAAATAACAAGAAACAAATAACACAATTTATTCAGCAAAAGGGTATCAGTATATAAGGACTGTGCCATCTTATCGTGGCGATTGTAGGTGAAAGGAATGTATGTTTCCCCTCATTATAACCAAGAAAACAGTCAACGGTTACTGTTTATTTACATTATAATAATCAGTTAAACGAATTACTTAACTATGAAGGAGATGCCATGCGGAAGTGAGAGTGATCTCATATTAACTGTCACGGTTTGTAGGCTTGCTCAAATGATATAAGATGTTAATTTCCTAAATAATTCAAAAGTTAATTAGATTTTTCTACCGTTACCCGCGATGCGAATATTAGCTAACTATGAAGGAGAGGTCATATAAATGTGAGTGGTCTCATATTACCTGTCAATGTCTTTAGGCTTGGACAAAAATATAACATGTTTATTTATTAATTAATTAAAAAGTTAGTTTTACTTCCACCATTTGCCTCAAAGCGGATTCCGCGCGACTCGGAGATCGTCTAGTGCTCATGTACACACACTCGTTTGTACATATGTATGTATGTATGTATGTATGTATGTATGTATGTATGTATGTATGTATGTATGTATGTATGTATGTATGTATGTATGTATGTATGTATGTATGTATGTATGTATGTATGTATGTATGTATGTATGTATGTATGTATGTATGTGTGTGTGTGTGTATGTATGTATGTATGTATGTATGTATGTATGTATGTATGTATGTATGTATGTATGTATGTATGTATGTATGTGTGTTTAATATTCATTTCTTGGTCATTTTGTACATACCCTTCGACGAAAGGTTCACAACTATGACAGTTTCCTTGCTGTGCCGGACACTAAATTTTCCTTTTCTAATAGCAAGTAAAGATGATTTTTTAAAATCTTGACAGAGATTTGAATGTGTACATCAGGTACTGATGAGTTTACATAAAAAGTATTTCAATAATTATTTATTTAAAATGTCTGTATCATTTGACCTTGGTGAAAGTTAATGTTAAAATAATGTTCACGGTGAGGGTAAACGGCACCCTTTTTGTAATTGAGAGTCCTGTATCACTTTTAAGTATTGCATGTTGGACCACAATGTATTTTAGAATTCTTTATTACCTGAGGTTTGCGAAGGTTAAGGTCAAACTTAAGATGAAAAGAAAACATTTCTAGAAACAAATGACTTGCGATTCGGATTATCTGAGTAGTCTTATATACTATCGGAAAAATATCGCACTTTCTATGTTAAAATATTTATTGTTAACCATTTGATTTTAACGACAGAGAATCGAACGCAAAGTTTCATGATTGATGGAGAAAAGAAGTTCCGATTACGACATATCCACGATTGATTTGATGAAGATATAATGCATACAATGACTTCGAAAGCGAGATTTATACGAAAAGTCAGAATTGATAATACTTTATAATGTGACTGCTTTTATTGAAATTTGATTGCCTTTATTTAAAAAGCGGCCTTTGCTGGTTGACCACTAAAATTAGAAGGTCGACTACAGGCATCTTAGATGCTATTTACTTCATGCTGATTCAACCAATTTCATTGACCGAGTGATCAAATATGGTTATATAATTATTTTCAATCTTGGTCGTGACGCCTTATTTTCATTGGATACACCGTGTTTTCCAGTAATAGTTTACTTCATTCAAACCATTGGCAATAGATGGATAATGGAAGAGACTTCACTCTATGAAATTTAAGTGTCACAGCCGCTGACAGTTGAAGCCAGTCCTAGATTGCATTACAATACAATTCATAGTCAAGAACAAGACGCCCTATGGATGTAACGACAACGCTTTAGGCTTGGTAATACAAGCTTACATATGACTTAGAATGTTGACTAACTTTCAGTTTTCTTGACTATATTGGGCTTGGATTCAATTACTTTCTGTGTTGTTTTTGCCTCGGTTTCTTGCACTTTAATTTTCTACAAATCTCATATAGTAAAATACTTGTAGGCTTCTTCGATGGTATTATTTTAAAAAAATATATCGGCAACTAGTCCACACCAATGACTTCAAAAATCATTGCTGAATGATTACCTAAGAGATGTATTAAGACAATGAAACAGCTCATGTCAAACTTCCTAAACCAGAAAGTGATTTTGATGATGGTGGACCTATTTCTATATCTTGGATTCTAAATCTCAACTTTTGCATTAAATACGTGGGAAATCTGCAGTTACAAACTATTTCAAAGTTTTACGTTTTGCAGTCATTCATGTATTACGAAATTCAATTACGCAGACAGATGTCAGATATGATTTTTTTTTTGAGGTTGAGTCTCAGTGCACGATTTGACTAGGCTTTTTTTTTTTTTGTTTGGTTGGAGACGACCGATAGAATTCGGAATATACCGTGCCGTCTTCTTGATGAGGCCTGCAATTTTCTTTGATGTTTTGAAGATGCTGAACAGTGGGTTATTTTTTTTTTCCAACAATGTCACAATCATCAGAACAGTAACAAAAACACAGACGGGAAATTATCGTGCTTAAATTTACGGTCAATTTGCAAGGAAATTTAAGCACATGGGCATAAAAGGAAAATTTATAAAAACCCGTTCTGCACATTTCATTGAGTCATTTTGACAAGTGCAAGGACGCTGGAAAGAACATTACGTCTCAGACTGGAAATGGTCGTATTATTTCCTTCACAGTTAATATGCAAAAGTATCTAAAAATGAAAATAATTGACCTGCAAATCAATTACGTCTTTGGGGATTAAAAACATAAAACTTTCATGCAATTTTTGTAGAGATATTTCAGAAAACTTTGACATTTGAAAACCATGCAATAAACATAAATCTTATTCCAGACAGCAAAAACGTAGGCGTTTTTAATAAAGCTTCAAGTAAAGAAAAGCATTTGTGGACAGTCAAATTTATATGCGTGCTTAGCAAATGAGACGGGTAATATACATCATGTGTGAGAAAATCATACTGTGTCATATAAATTTCTCATTCACTTGTCACGAGAGGGAACTTTTTGCAAATATGCACGAGAAACAGAGTTTAAAAAATGGCAGGTCTTTGTTCGCATTAAGTTGGCAAAAAGCTAACAGACAAACAAAGATTTAAATGGAAAACTTAAACATCACACAAGTATGTCAGCTGGGGCAAACAACAGCGGTAGCGTGGTATTTTATTAATTTAAAGGATATTGGTTCTCCGTAATTACATCATTTTTTGTGTTGACATAATAAGCACAAGGACACAAAGGTTATTGTTCTCATTAATTGACGAATAATTCGTGTGGAAAACTTAAACATTCATAAACGCCATTTTCGAGACCAACACAAAATATATCCGAGGCTGAATGAGAGGTAGCATGGTATATTAACACTATTTGTTCTCCATAATTACGTAATCTTTGGAATGACGTAATAGGCACAAACATACAAAACATAAAGTAGTAATTGTAGTATGGGTGGGTATCATATCAATCAATGTGCAAATGATCTACAAAAATCAGCTTGTAAACAAGAAGGAACTGTGAACAGGAATTTAGTAGTCAAGATTGCCTGAATCGCTATTCTGTGCAGAATCTTTTATTTCCTCTGATTACGAAATGCACGAGGATTTATTAGTGTGTTATTGTTTGATGCTTACAGGCATATTAGCACAAATCTGGCTATACAGCGTCATTAGCGACCTAAAAAATAAGTTTAGAGAGTAAAACGTAAGAGGTTAAAAACGATTTATTTGCACAAGCAAAAGGTAACGAAGACTCTTCTAAGGTGTGTGTGTGTGTGTGTGTGTGTGTGTGTGTGCAAAGTGGTCACGAAAGAGATGAGGAAGAGGAAATATTTTAGAGCTCCACTAACCTTGGATGATTCAAAAATAAAGTTCTCAGTTATGACAACGTTATCGAGCTCGAACCCGCTGTGAAGCCACCCGCCCGTCTCTTAACTAAATAAATCTCTTTTTCCTTTTTTAAAATTCAATTAAATAATTTATTCTCATAAACATGTACATACTATTATTGAACATATTACAAATATTGTGTGTTATCAGATGTCACACGTACAACTCTGAATAGAAACACTGAAGACGTCATTAACAAGACATGGAATCGAGAGGATGCACAAATAGAAGTAGTCTTTATTAGGTATCACTGTAATAACATTATCTATCTAATTTGAAACGCTTCGTATATTAATGTAGCTAATTTATATATTTTCTTATTACATGAAGTTAACAATTGAATGTACGTATACATGGAAGGTTTATCCCCAAAGTAACTTTTAATTAGTTTAAGCGTAAGTTAGTATATACTAGACACATTGAAAGAAAATATTAATTCATCCTCAGTATCGTGACTATAACATAATACAATATCTTTCATTTATATTGAGTATGTTGTTCCCATATCTCCCAGTTTCAATTATCAAAGTCTGAAAAGACACTGGATGTTTTGTAAAAGATGATCTTTTCGTATAGTTACACAAGAATTTGAAATAATCTTCAAGATTGAAGTAAGTTTAATATATTTATATGAATACATTTTATCGAAATTGTGTAATTTATTGTTAAATTCATCTTTAACCTTTTGTTAAAAAATCTGAATAAATCTAGAGTAATTTACAGAATCAGGAAACACCCATGCTTCACTAAAACCAAATCTGTTTATCACATTTTTATAAGTGTGACCAAAATTAATACTATTGTTTAATTAGAAGTGTGAACAAATTAATACTATTGTTTAATTAGAAATGTGAACAAATTAATACTATTGTCTAATTCACTTTCAAAAATTAACTGTCTTTATGCATTGCACAATATGATATTTTCAGAGCTTTGAATTCTAAACCAATACTTAACTAACTTATCGTGTGTATTTAACCAATACTTAACTAACTTAACCTATAGTTAACTAACTTAACTTGTGCATTTTACCAATACTTAACTTACTTAACTTACCTTGTGTACTTAAGCGGAATTCGTCAATGGTCACCGTACACAGCATCGTAATAAGTATACAGGTTCACATTTAGCAAATAATTTAAAAACTACACGTTCAACTGCGTTAACCTGGCGAAACCTCCATACTTTTGCTGCATAGGTCAATACTGAAACGACATACGGACACTGAAACAACACCGTGTCCATAAGAACTGTTACATGAATAAAATTAAAGACACTAGTTTTTACCGCTTTTATACATAGCATTACCTGTTGTATAAATTTTAAATGTCGCCGATGCGTAAAATGAAATATGGCCATGTTCTATAATACGATATGTAAGCGCTGATAAGTTATATTGCACTTTTATGTCTATTTCTCCGATATATTTATTTTATATCGTTCTCTCTCTCTCTCTCTCTTTCTCTCTCTCTCTCTCTCTCTCTCTCTCTCTCTCTCTCTCTCTATATATATATATATATATATATATATATATATATATATATATATATATATATATATATATATCTCTGTTACTGCGGCATGATTGGCGTTTGATTATTTACTTTCTCTAATCCATTTAGAAATTTTACTAACATGAAACAACTTAAATGCATTAAAAATAATAATCAATAAAACCGTATAGCTGCATTTTTTCATGTGCGGCACACTATTATAAGGTGGTTTTGATTTGGTTTTTGTGGGTTTAACGCCATTTTTCAGCACATGATAGGCTACGTGGCGGCCAGCATATTTGGTGGAGGAAGAACCCGGGAAGACCACGGGAAGCACCACCGACCTACGGGAAGCTACTGGCAAGCTTTCTCACATACCCACGTTGGCCGAGCCCAAGACTCGAACCCACGCGGGCAGAGGTGAGATGTCAGTGATACGTAAAGGCTAGCGCCGTACACCACGTTTTAACCCGGGTCCCCTAATATAAGATGGAGAGATATGCAAAAATGTTAGCGTGCACTCCTTGACTTTATTCTGTTTATAACGGTTGACAAAAAGGGCTTAAATATAACAGGCTATTTAAACTTATTTATATGAAAAATATAATTGTAGCTAAAAAGATCCTTGCTGTATTGTTGCTACTTCTTTGAATTACCTGTCCTCCTGTACACAATAACATGACCTTATCTTGGTTGTAATAAGATTCATTTAATCTAATACCAACAGTGTTAATAATACTAATGCTATAATTTATAATAATAATAATAATATTAATAATAGTCTAATGCATAGCTAATCATTGTATGCATTAGACCGTACTATTATTATTATTATTATTATTATTATTATTATCATAAATAATAGCATAATTATTAGAAAAATTGTTGGTATCGGTATAAATGAATGTTATTGCAACCACATACCAATACTGATGATAACGGTGATGATGATGACGATGACGGCGATAATACAAATGACGACTACGAGGCGACTCTATAGTGACTGCGTCAGTTGTTGTTGAGGTGATGGTCGTTGTGATCACACAATGAAGGACAAGGAGAACAAAGAGGAAGAGGAAAGGAACACAGAGGAGGAGAAGGAGGAGGTACGGAAAATTCTTATTTTCTATTTCAATATTTACAATGTTATATTGCATTATCAGATGGTTTAGGATTTTACAAATATCATTACTTGTGTTTATTTATAGCCTGTTCACTTAGGAAAAACTCAGCTGACAAAATTATTATACCTTTCATTTTTCAAGGTGCGCACATTTTCACAGATATGTGTTTTCTCAGTTTTAATACTTTCTGTTCTATGTAAACGAGAGAACGGGCCAAATGCCAACTGTGGACTAATTCTTTAGACATTGCTTCATTGCATTAATAGGACAGCCAATTACCTAAGTGGGCCTCGCCCTACAAAACTATACATCTAAATATCTTTATTATGATCGCATGACAGGAGTATGCATTACTAAGACTTTAATGTGCTCGAAAGGAACAATGCTTCATCAACCAAGGATCATGTGTAGCTTTCCTATAAATTAATGTTTCTCATGGTATGCAGTAGATTAGATATAGTGCAAAAGAAGCAGTGACTTGCCGACCTACATTGAAAGTATATTTTCCCAATTATGTGAGCAAATATGTATTTAAAACTAGGACTTACATTATATATATATATATGTGTGTGTGTGTGTGTCTTTAGATAAACACAGATTGGGGCTGTATAAAACAGTGCTCATACAATTCAATTTGGACAGTATACCAATGGGGTAATATCTTTGTCCAAGGAATGAGTGCAGATGCACAATACGACAATTAAGTCAACATAATAATATAAGTAATAATTAATATATCCTCTAACAATTTTTTTTTCTCGGACATGCTGCACAAAATATCTGAAACCTATGTGTCAGGGTTTATAAGTATTTGTTTGTGTGGTGTGTGTGTGTGCGGGGGGGGGGGGGGGGGGTGACTGCGCTCGTTTGTCCATGGGGTGTTTGTATTATGAACTTGTTTGAGTATCACGCCTGGAACGTTTAAATATTTACATAAGGAATAACAAGTATTAAGCAAATGTTGTTTACAGGAAATGTTTTTTTTTTCTTTTTCTGTCGTGTTACCGTGTTGCCGTGGCAGAAGGCTCTCTCGCTCTCTCTCTCTCTCTCTCTCTCTCTCTCTCTCTCTCTCTGCTAAACATTACCTAATGAGCCGGCAGATCGGGCCTTTGTTGTTTGCAGTTGGACCAGACTTGCACGTGAGTATAGACAGTATTTCTTCTCTGTTACATGTGTGCTAGCCTATGCTCTTATTTTAAATTAAACTTTAAGGCTACATTTTTTATATTTCGGTGAGGTGTCAATGGGTGTAGGGACTGTTGTCGATTATATTGTGTTACGACTCTATGGTCTAAGAAAAATGTAACAGAAAGAAAGTGAAACCAACAAATCAAGTAAAAAATCAACAAGCAATTTATTACTAGATAATTAAAATGAAAAAATCAAAAAGTCACTTACAGTAATGTGTTTTGAAATCCTAATAATCCAATAAGAATGATTGTTCTAATCACAAGTCCTAAATATAGAATGTTCCGAATTCACGACTGTGTCCTTGAATGTTATGATGTGCTAATGGTCTCCAAAGTCCTGATGTACTAGTAATCTTGATGTGCTGATGTCAAAATGAAGTATTCCAAAATATCTGAATAAGTTCACTTAAATTCCAAAATCATCAATTAAAAATCCAAAATCCAAAAGTTTATGAGCACTGTTATAATCCAATGAATATTTAAAATAATTCCTCTCTTAGAATTTGGAATGAATTTTCACAACTGTAATAGCTCTTTACAAGACTGATGGTAATGTCAAAACTGAATAAATGTCCACCAAACATGGTATATATAAAGATTGGTCACATGACAGAATGTTCTAGAATGTGTGTCATCTTAATGGAATTTTATTTGTAAACAAAAATTCAACCTTGACCTTCAAATTGAGAAAACATATTGATCAAAACAACCTAATTCAAGGACACTAGTTAAACATGTTTTTCCTGATAAACATAAAGATTTAAGCAAATATTAGAGTGAAGAAACATTTATAATTTCCTAAAATATTTATAATATTATATAAACATCATACATAACACCTCCCCTCATAAGGAAAAAGAAAGATTTATATAATAAAGCTTTCTTTTGAATATACATCTAATACTATAATAACCAAAATTACATAAGAACATGTTTTATGATACTGGACTTAATTACGTCAAGCAATATTACATTTCTAGGCACGTGAGAGTGTATCTGCAATCACATTGTCTTTTCCCCTGATGTGTTTGATGTCAATGTTATATTCTTGCAATATCAAACTCCATCTCAACAATCTCCGATTTTTATCTTTCATTTTGTTGATGAAAGTAAGGGGATTGTGATCACTGTACACAATAATTGGAGAAAGAGCTGAGGTAACATACACTTCAAAATGCTGTAAAGCCAATATCAAAGCCAAACATTCCTTCTCAATTGTGGAATAATTTTTCTGGTGCTTGTTTAGTTTTTTAGAAAAATAACACACAGGGTGATCCACACCACTTTTGTCTTCCTGAATCAATACTCCACCAACCCCTACATCACTTGCATCAACAGATAATTTAAATGATTGGCTGAAATTTGGTGCAGAAAGAACTGGTGCATTCTTAAGCATGGCCTTTAACTTGTCAAAAGATTCCTGACACTTGTCAGACCAATAAAATTTGGCTTTCTTACTCAATAAACTTGTCAAAGGTTCAGCAATTTTGGAAAAATTGGAACAAAATTTCCGATAATATCCAGCCATACCTAGAAATCGCATCAGTTGCTTTTTACAAATTGGAACTTGAAATTCAGAGATAGCTTTGACCTTAGCTTCTATAGGTTTAACTTGACCTTGTCCCACAATATGTCCTAAAAATGTGACACAAGCATGGCAAAACTCACTTTTGCTCAAATTAATTGTCAGATTCGCATCGCTGAGTCGATCAAAGAATTTTTGAATGGTTTCCAAATGATCTTCACATGTGTTGTTGTAGATAATGACGTCATCGATATAAGCATCACAATTATCAAGACCAAATGTTATCATGTTCATCAGACGTTGAAACGTTGCAGGCGAATTTTTCATTCCAAACGGCATGACTTTATATTGATAAAGTCCATCTGGAGTTGCAAATGCTGAAATTTCTTTTGCCCTTTCCGTCAGTGGAATTTGCCAGAATCCTTTTAAAAGGTCAAACTTGGTGACATATTCCTCATTTCCAATTTTATCAATGCAATCGTCCATTCTTGGGATTGGAAATGAATCAGTTTTGGTGACACTGTTGACTTTTCTATAGTCAGTACACATACGGAATGTATTATCTGGCTTGGGAACAAGAATACATGGTGAACTCCAGTTACTTTTACTTGGTTCTATGAAATCATTCTCCAGTAAATACTGAATTTCTTTCTTCAGATAGTTCTGTTTGAGAGGATTCATCCTATAAGGATGCTGTTTCACAGGCGCAGAATCTACAATGTCAACGTCATCATAAATTTTACTTGTTCGTGTTGGAACATCAGGAAACAAGTGCTCATAGTCATGTAATAGCTGTTTTAGTTCATTTCTTTCCTGTTGTTGTAGATGTGAAAGTTTCTGGTCTAGGTTGTTCAATATTTCTGAATTCCGAAGATTGGTTATACCAGAGTCACTATAGTCTGATCGTATTCCATCGTTGATATCTTCACTGTGTGAGACAGGTACAACTAAATTAACTGAATAATTAGCTGGGCTATCTCTGTCAAAATATTCCTTTAACATATTTATATGACAAAGTTATTTCTGTTTCCGTCTCCCAGGAGTGTTAATGATATAATTTAAGTCATTTACTTTCTTTTCAACGGTATAAGGACCATAAAATTTAGCCTGAAGAGGATTCTGAGGTATGGGAAAGAGAGCCAGAACTTTGTCACCAGGTTTAAAACTCCTTTCCTGTGAATTTCTGTCATACCTTAATTTCATTTTTGACTGGGTAGTGTGAAGATTAGTTCTTGCTACTTCACAGGCCTTTGACAACTTGTATTTGAAATCAGAAACATAATCAAGAAGATTAATCTTTGAGTCTTCATTTGAAAGACGTTTCTCTTTCAATAATTTCAATGGTCCACGGACAGTATGACCAAAAACTAGTTCAAAGGGACTAAAACCCAACGACTCTTGAACTGATTCCCTAACAGCAAACAACAACAAATGAACACCCTCATCCCAATCCTTTTCTGTATCAAAGCAATATGATCGAATCATATTCTTCAAAGTTTGATGAAATCTTTCCAAAGCATCTTGACTTTAAGGGTGATAGGCAGAAGATTTAAACTGTTGGATGCCTAATTCATGCATAACTTGTTGGAAAATTCCAGACATAAAATTTGACCCTTGATCCGAGTGGACAGATTTGGGAAGGCCAACAAGTGTAAAAAACTTCACCAAAGCTTTCACAATAGTTTTAGTTTTTATATTACTCAGAGGAATTGCTTCTGGAAATCTTGTAGATGTACACATGATGGTCAACAAGTATTAGTTGCCTGACTTGGTTTTAGGTAAAGGACCAACACAGTCTACTATTATTCTACTAAATGGTTCATCAAATGCAGGAATAGGTTGCAGATGAGCCTTAGGTATCTTCTGATTGGGTTTTCCTACCATTTGACAAGTGTGACAAGATCTGCAGTATTTAGAAACATCACTTTTGAGTTTCGGCCAATAAAAATGATTCAAGATCTTGTGATAAGTCTTACGGACTCCTAAATGACCGGCCAAAGGAGTTTCATGGGCTAAATTAAGAATTTCCTGTCGATATGACTTAGGAACAACAATTTGATAGCTCACTGACCACTCGTCACCAGCGGGTACATCAGGTGGTCTCCATTTCCTCATAAGGACCCCATTTTTCACAAAGTAACACACTGGAACTTGTGTGGCTTCAGTTTCACTAATAGCCCTCTGAAACAAACAAGATATCTCGGGATCTTGCTCCTGTTCAACGACAAGGGATTGTCGTTTGTCATCCTGATTAGAACAAAGAGAATGAGTTGCCAAAAGAGGATCACTGTGATCAATACCATTTGATTGATCAATACCTGAGGAAAAAGTGACCTCATCAAAAGACTGACCAATACATGTGTCAGCTAAAGGAATAATATCCTGATCAACATCAATCTCAAGAGCTCTTTTTGCCATAGCTCTAGTAACTGCACAAGCAGGGTACAAATCAGGGATTTCAGTTTTGACAGGATCAACTTTCTGATCCAAACAAGGCTTGTCAGTTACAAGTGGATTAACCACAACCTTATCTCCAGCTAGGTCATTGCCTAGTAATAAATGAACACCCTCTATGGGTAAAGAAGTCACTGCCCCAACAGTCACAGGTCCAGAAACTAAGTCTGATGCCAAATTAACACAATGAAGAGGAACATTTACAAAGCCGCACTCAACTCCCTGAACAAGAACACTTTCACTTGAAGAAGACTCCTCAGACAAAGGCAAAGTACCTGATAATAAAAGACTCTGAGAAGCTCCAGTGTCCCTTAATATTTTAATTGGGATAGGTTTGGCAGAATCACCAATAAGTGATATAGAACCTTCTGACATGAATGGTTCATAAGCCTCCAAAATATAATCAGACGGGGGTTTGTTTGACCCAACAAATGTATTGTTTTCAATACAAGACCGTGACCTTGACCTCGTAGAAATAAGAGCATTTGGAAAAGCTCTGTCTTTTCTCTGTTGCTTATTTTTCAACTTGAAGCAATCAGAAATAACGTGCCCTTTCGTTTTACAATAAGTGCACGTAGGAAGAGATAAGGATTTCTGATCAGTCTTATCAGATGTTTGATTCCTAACAGTTGTGCTGTTGTGAAATTTGGAAGTACTCGAATGAGATTGAAATGGTTTTTTACCAGAAAACTGCTGAGAGGACGACTTATTGCCAAATGAAATTTTGTGAGTCAAGGAATAATCATCAGCCATACGAGCAGCATTTTCCAAAGTTTCCACATTCTGCTCGTCAAGATAGGTTTTAACATCACTATGGATGCACCTCTTGAACTCTTCAATTAATACGAGCTGTCTGAGGTTATCATAACCTTGATCAACTTTCTTGGCTGAGCACCACCTATCAAATAGTTGTTCTTTATCCCTTGCAAATTCGACATGAGTTTGTCCAGTTTCTTTTCTACAATTCCTAAACCTTTGTCGATATGCCTCTGGTACCAACTCATAAGCTTTCAAGATGTACTCCTTAACCACATCATAATCAGTGCTTTGTTGTACTGACAGTGAAATGTAGACTTCACGAGCTTTGCCAATAAGTAAACTTTGTAATAACAAAGTCCAATGCTCTCTGGGCCATTTCAAGTTTTCAGCTATTTTCTCGAAATGAAGAAAGTATTTATCTACTTCTTTTTCCTGAAAAGGGGGTACTAACCTAATATATCTAGTAACATCAAAACCTGGACTTGTGTTTAAAGGAGTGGAGTGTGCTCTGTTTGCCAGTTCTAATTCTCTTAACTTAAATTGCATTTCCCTTTCTTCTCTTTGCATCTGCATCTGCATTTGTATTTGTCTCTCTTCTTTCTCTCTCTCTCTCTCCATCTGCCTCTCTTCTTTTTCTCTCTCCATCTGCCTCTCTTCTTTTTCTCTCTCTCTCTGAATCTGAAGCTTTGCCAATTCTAAATCCATCTGGTTCTTTAACTCTAATTCCCTTAATTTCCTGTCAGAACCAGATACAGGCTTTCTCTTCAAACTTAAAGCACTATTTTCAAAAATTCCCTTTCCTACTAAATATTGAATTAAAATAATCTTTATTTTCTGTTTTGTCAAATATACTTTTGCCTCAGATAGACTGTATTTTCTGGCAAGCTCGAGCAACTCATCCTTTCTCATGCATTCTAACCCCTCCTGGATAGGTTTTGAAATGAAATTCTGAACATTAGATGCCATTGTAAATGCTTGTTGGTTTCACACAAAAAAATTTCTCTATTTAAAAATCTTTGCCAAAGACAAAAAAAATTCAGAGACAAAATCAATATGAATTTCAAAGATAAATTTAATATCTCTAATATGCTTTAAAGAAATTCAATCATGGAACGACAAGCCCCCAATTTCTGTTACGACTCTATGGTCTAAGAAAAATGTAACAGAAAGAAAGTGAAACCAACAAATCAAGTAAAAAATCAACAAGCAATTTATTACTAGATAATTAAAATGAAAAAATCAAAAAGTCACTTACAGTAATGTGTTTTGAAATCCTAATAATCCAATAAGAATGATTGTTCTAATCACAAGTCCTAAATATAGAATGTTCCGAATTCACGACTGTGTCCTTGCATGTTATGATGTGCTAATGGTCTCCAAAGTCCTGATGTACTAGTAATCTTGATGTGCTGATGTCAAAATGAAGTATTCCAAAATATCTGAATAAGTTCACTTAAATTCCAAAATCATCAATTAAAGATCCAAAATCCAAAAGTTTATGAGCACTGTTATAATCCAATGAATATTTAAAATAATTCCTCTCTTAGAATTTGGAATGAATTTTCACAACTGTAATAGCTCTTTACAAGACTGATGGTAATGTCAAAACTGAATAAATGTCCACCAAACATGGTATATATAAAGATTGGTCACATGACAGAATGTTCTAGAATGTGTGTCATCTTAATGGAATTTTACTTGTAAACAAAAATTCAACCTTGACCTTCAAATTGAGAAAACATATTGATCAAAACAACCTAATTCAAGGACACTAGTTAAACATGTTTTTCCTGATAAACATAAAGATTTAAGCAAATACTAAAGTGAAGAAACATTTATAATTTCCTAAAATATTTATAATATTATATAAACATCATACATAACAATTGGAATCGTCATAGTTTTGGAGATCAGTATAAGATGATGTGATGGAGAGTCAATGGCAGTAGTTATTGATGCCTATTATATTTGAATATACTGTATTTGCTCTGTTATCAGTTAAGCAAGTGATCTAACACTATTCTCTGCTACAAAAGAGAGTAAAACAGATGATATTAATTTTAAACGTTATTCGCTCATTTATAAAAAAAATTGGACAGTTAGTTGTATTAGATAAGTCCTGACGAGACCAAATTTATTGTATAAACAACTCTTTGACTCTATATTACCACATGCGACATACAATAAATGAAGGACAAATTTCACTTCACGATTGACAAGAATGAATGAAATAAATAAAACAAATTCGTATTTTTTAGTTGATGTAAAGCTAAGTTTGTTAAGTTCGTGCTCTCTGTATAACAGTGAAAATGTTGATAGTTAGAAAGACAGAAAAGGAGGGAAGTACAGGATAGAGAGTAGAAGAGGAGAGCTGGACTATTAGAAAAATGTCAAATGAAATATACTTAAACATATCTGGATTATGCTGCTTAGTTAGAACTGCAAAGTATATACCTTGTTTTAGATGCTGAATGCCGAAAGAAGAGTAAACATTTCACTAATCCACAAGCATACCCCCCCCCCCCCACCAACTGTCTCTCAAGTGTTGTTTATTCAACATTGCATTGCACCGCTGCCCACTCTCAAGCCGGTTTCTGTTTGATTTATTAAAGGATTTCTATCAAGGTTTTTAAATTGTCGTATATTAGTTTATAGCTAACATCAATGTGTATTTTCAAATACCTACCGTGCTTACTTGCACACGAATCCACTGTCAATGTGAAAAACAGCAGATTCGACTCACCACACATTGATGAGGCTCCTGGTCACAGGACGCATTGAAGTCAGAGAAGGGACTCCATATGAAAATCTATTACAACACTACATACATGTACGTGTTACGTTTTTCTTAAAACATGTGAACTATTGAATTCATCACGGTAATTTCATCATCTTAGCAATCCAGACATCAATGCCGGTTTTATTTCGAGATCGTTAATACTGCTGTGTAGAGAACAGTGTATTATGTAAAATTGATACGGTAACTATACCACTTTGATCGTAGTAATTCTTACTATATCATTCAAATATTGTAATCATATCAGTTTTAAACTTTATGAGATGAGTAACAAAAGAATTTCCCGTTTTACTTAGAATTGTTCCTATTTATTTATATTATGAAATAATAATAATAATAATAATAATAATAATAACGACGACAGCGATGATGGTTCTTTTTCTGATGATGACGACAGTTACATTTGTATCATGATGGTTCTTTTTATGATGATGATGGCGATGATGATTACAATTATACCCTGGTGATTCCTCTTTTTCTTCTTTAATAATAATAATAATAATAATAATAATAATAATATAATTATAACTATCATATTACAATCATCATTGTCACACATTTTAGCTTATACCATGCACGTTTCGTTTTAATATGCGGTTCATATTAACAGTTGTTGTCACGCGAAGCTTGCATTTGAGCAAACATACAAATTGTTGATTTTTTTTCTTTTTGATTTTCATTTTGTTTCTCTAATTGTTTCAATTTTTACATCACCACAATGTCCTTCTCATACTGCGTTGCTTCTGAATAAGTTCATCCAAACTTAGAATACCTATCAGAAATCTTTCTTCTTATCTTATCTTCGAGTTGAAAGATTGCCTTAACTCTGTGTGTGTGTGTGTGTGTGTTCACAAAACGCGGATACCTGTGCATTAATAATGCGCTGGTAGGTGGGGGTACATGTGTGTGTGTGTGTGTGTGTGTACACAAAACGCGGATGCAGTGTGCATTAATGCCATCAGTGCGCGGGGTGGGTGGGGTTACATGTGTGTGTATGTATGTGTGTGTGGTTTAATAACAATAAATTACTCATTCCCACACAAAGCATTAAAGAGTAAACAACTATCATTGTCAAATCAATATAACGAAAGCTCTTAGTGCAAATCAATAGCAAGGTTTTGTAAGAAATATTAACGAGTGCTAAGTATGAGATGGGGGAATTACTAATTATACAGACAATTTTACAAAGCATGAATATGAACACTGATTCCTGGATACAATCATTAACATTTAAAAAAGTAAATGATGACGTGCGAGTGATTTAATTGCCAAAAGGTCGGTATCTGATAAGTTATTTTCATGTGAAATTATGTTTGTAAATATGGCAGACATAAAGGTTGGTACAGGGTGTTATACCAACATAATGTTATTTACTAGATAAGTTTTGATTTAACACTGGGTAAATACATTATGCGTTCTTAAATACACTATTGCCGAAGGTTGTGCGAAGCAGACTCTCTCCTCTGATGTCACGCACATTCGGTTTCCGAGTGGTTACATAAATTATGCATACAGAGCGGGCCTGTTATTCTCGCCCGATTTGGGGGAAAATAAGCAGGGTTTCAATAATCGGGCACTTTGAACTAGATATTATAGCACTTACTATTTGCAATGCTACAGCGGGGATAAAAATGTTTGAAGAAAGGACGTCTGGGGTGCTAAGCTAGTCTAACCATCAAGCGACCTGGTTAACTGATGGTCTGTCACTTTGGTCACTTATACTATAGAAACATGTACAAATTCAGACTATTACAACTTCACTATCTGCAACTCACTTTAAATCGTGAAATTATCACTATGAAGCAAAAATTACTTTCTAATAAAGTGACTCACATTTGAAAAGAAACTCTTTTGATTTGAATGAAAATGCAATGCTAAATAGTAGGTGTGGCTATATCTGATTTGGGAATTCGTCAATTACGAGCGCAGAATTTTTATTGTTGCTGATTGTAACCAGTGCTTGCAAGATAAGACGCAATCTGGAAGCAATTATCATTAAACAGTAAGCTTACATTATACAGCCAACCAAAAAAGCGGGATTTAATATAAACATCACAAAAGTTTAATAATGCATTTGGTGGTGTTTTGCATCCAGTTGAAACGTACTGGAGAAATAAAGATGCAATCAGTAGCCGGTCAATCCGACTGTCAGTTCAATTAAAATAAACAGGCTTTACTTCCAAGGCTAAAGATTGAACAATTATCTTTTCTGTTTTAAATTCCCCGGGGAAGCACTTGGAAACATTGCAAAAACGCAGCGGTCGCTCGAACATATCTTAAAATGCAAACTGAATGCACTTCACGGTTTTATCTCTTTTTACATGCCGCACTGCGGTGAAGTTATCGATTTGCATAATATTACCACTGCCACCTGACGTGATTCCTCCTCTCTATGGCTGAGACACATTCAAAGCTGGTTGGACTCGAGCAACAGAGAAGCTCTCACACACAACTGTGATTTATCCTTTGTTATCACTTTTGCCTTTTATTACAAAATAAATTATATTCGCAGCGATTCAAGAGAAAAACAAACAAACATGTCATGATTGCAATTGCGCGTGTATCCAATAGACTACAACAATAAATAGGTCAAAAACATATCAAGTCAGAAAACTAAGAGAGATATGACACTTTAAAAATACCCACACCACTTCGGAATTCCATGCCAATATGGTTCTCTACCAGCCAGATAAGACTTGAATTCGACACACATTCATGCATAGAGATACGTACTGATATATTCTCAGTTGAAGGAAATTAATTACACTTTTCAAATATTAAATCATCTTTCATCAGGCAGTTAGGCCTGTTTCTGGAAAACAGGTATTAAACATAACTGGGTACCTTGTTAAATAGCCATGATTGGGTACATATTCGTCGATGCGTGATACCGTTCAAAAGCTCTTACATCGTGCGCACCAGCAATGACATCGGTGGATTTTGAGCTGTTTCGCTATGCAAACCACAAAGTTAGACTGCCCACATAAAATACCAGAAGGTTCTATGCATCCCAAAGAGCAACAGCGTATCTGTATAAATTACACACAAACTTATGAATTGGCAACCGATGCTTTCTGCCGTGCACTCAGCTATCATTATTACCTTTCAGCCATCATTATTACCTTTCAGCTATTATTATTACCTTTCAGTTATCACTATATTTGATATTGCCTAGGATAAAACAGTTATCAGTCAAATTGTAACAGGTCTTAGATTGTTGCAGATCGATCAGTCAAATTGTATCAGGTCTTAGATTGTGGTAGACCGACCAGTCGAATTGTATCAAGTCTTAGATTGCGGTAGACCGACCAGTCAAACTGTATCAGGTCTTAGATTGTGGTAGATCGACCAGTCGAATTGCATCAGGTCTTAGATTGCGGTAGACCGACCAGTCGAATTGTATCAGGTCTAAGATTGTTGCAGATCGACCAGTAAAATTGTATCAGATCTTAGATTGTGGTAGACAGACCAGTCAAATTGTATCAGGTCTTAGATTGTAGTAGACCGACCAGTCAAATTGTATCAGGTCTTAGACTGTGGTAGAACGACCAGTCGAATTGTATCAGGTCTAAGATTGCTGGAGGCAGACTACAAATGAGCTATCGTAAGTTTTTTTCTTGACTTTTATAATTCAATGTAATGTTAATTATTGCCATTGAGAAAAAAAAAGGACATTTACCCACTTATTATTATTATTATTATTATTAAATAAATATAAAATATTGTAAGCAAAACTGGGAATTCTAGTGATAATCGTATCATAAATTTAAAATGGATATGATTCAAATGTTTGAATGATAGAGAGTAAGAATTACCACACACAAAGTAGTTTATTATATATAGCTACCATATCATTTGTACACAATGCATAGTGTACTGTACACAGTAGCATATCATTTGTACATAATGCATAGTGTACTGTACACAGTAGCATATCATTTGTACATAATGCATAGTGTACTGTACACAGTAGCATATCATTTGTACATAATGCATATATACTGTACACAGTAGCATATCATTTGTACATAATGCATAGTGTACTGTACACAGTAGCATATCATTTGTACATAATGCATATATACTGTACACAGTAGCATATCATTTGTACATAATGCATATATACTGTACACATTAGCATCAAAGATCTCAAATAAAATCGGTATTGGTATATAACATTCTAGACGATTAAGTTATTGTGATAAATCCCATAGTTCACGCATCTTGTTTTGTTTTTGTCGTTTTACAAAAACACAGCATGGATGTCATTGCATCATGTGACAGGACGGCTCATTAAATTTCGGTGAGTCAACTGATCGCGTTAAGAAAAGCCGCTGTTGCTCACATTTACAGCCGATTCTTGTGAAGAATACCAATATGTACAACACATGTAACACCACTATGAAAAATACAAATATGTACAACAGGTTTGATACTACTATGAAAAATACCAATATGTACAACAGGTGTGATACCACTATGAAGAATACCAATATGTACAACAGGTGTGATACCACTATGAAATATACCAATATGTACAACAGGTGTGATACCACTATGAAATATACCAATATGTACAACAGGTGTGATACCACTATGAAGAATACCGATATGTACAACACATGTAACACCACTATGAAAAATACCAATATGTACAACAGGTGTGATACCACTATGAAATATACCAATATGTACAACAGGTGTGATACCATTATGAAATATACCAATATGTACAACACATGAATCTCCAATGTGAAGAATACCAATATGTACAACACATGAATCACCAATGTGAAAAATACCAATATGTACAACACATGTAACACCGCTATGAAAAATATCAATATGTACAACACATGAATCACCAATGTGAAAAATACCAATATGTACAATACATGTAACACCACTGTGAAAAATACCAAAATGTACAATACGTGTAACATCACTGTGAAAAATACCAATATGTACAACACATATAGGACAACCTTCGCTGTTTATTTAAAGCAAAATATTTTTTCTCACATCCTTTGTAAAAAGAAGCCACATTGTTTTGAGATCATATCACTTGTATTTGCCTTTAAAATCTATACTTACTCTTATAGTTTTAAATCTGATATTATACAAGGCGGGTAATGTTTAAGTTATAAGACAACCCGCGACATACATCTGTCAGTCGTAATAATGCAATGAATACGAACATTGCTTGTTGACTAGATCGGCACAAACGCACCTACGCATTGTTTTTTGGAAATTTGTTTTTTTCTTCTTCCTTTGAAAATTACATGGTACAATTGTTGACATAACAATATAATATTTTTCGGTATATAATGTCTTTCGTTTATTTTTGTTTTACTGGCGTTATCTCTGCTATGTATAGATTATCATTCATTGCTAGGAACAGTTATATCTGATACACACACAGGCACACACAAAGACGCACACACACACACACACAAACACAAACACTTATACACGTATAAACAGTCAAGCGCAGACATAGAAAATTAAAGTCATACTTACAAATAAATATATACCCTATCAAAACGAGAAACATTCGTTACAAAATATATTTGTCCATTTGATACATAATAACCTAGATAAATACGTCAAAATACAAGTTGATATATTGCGTAAGTTCTTTATTGATTTGTTGCTTTCAACTGTTCCAGCCACACATGAAAATTACACATAATTATTGCAATATATTCCAGATTGTTGTTTTTATAAATTATTTCTTAGACGAGGATATTAAGCGTTTTGTACTGAATAATGGCAATGTAATCAGAATGTTCCATTAAATGAAACATTTCATTTGAATAGTTCCAGAAGCAAATGCCATTATTATGGCGATAACGTCATAAATCGGGGCAAATGTTAAGTGAGTTTTGAGTTAGTTTTATCATGAAAATCAACCCTTATGTGAGGGAGACCCATTTCGTTCCAGAGCTCCTTGACCTAGTTTTGTGCTGCTAATTTGGGACATCATGATTAATTTAAATATGCGGACCGTATCTGTGCCATAAAATGTTTGAAAAATATAATAATACAAAAATGAGAAAAAATTATTAGCCGAGAACTCTTATAAATTATTTTTTTAAAAAATGTATTAATACACACTAAAACAAAAAATTACTGAATATGACATTAATTGTAGACAACTAAACATCATAATATTCGGCAGGAAGATGGGTGTTTTCTCTCCCCCCAGGCTATGTCTATTGTCTATTACAAACGTAACAATTTATGAAAGCCACGTGAAAACTGTAACGATACGTGGAAAAAATCTCGTAGCATCCTTTGATGTCACACTTATCGTTCGCAACAGCGAGTACAGAACGTAATTTTGAGAGAAAATGTATAAAACTCGTTTGCAAGGTTGACTGACATACTAAAGAAATAACTGTATTTTCCGTGCCTCTTTCAAATGATATGAATGTCTCCCGATTTCTATTGAGAAACTCTCAAGATGCATTGTGTTACATACAAAATGAGCTGAACACCGGGTCAGATTAGATATGTATTTATGTAACAGTTTGTTTTCACTCAAATATGTATAAATTCCCTCAGATTTCTAAAACAGTGATATGCATTTTACAGCCCTTACATTAGAATACCGTTGACATTTACCTTCATGCCGTTATTCTCATTAATCAATTGACGGCTTTATAACAACTCTTTCACCTTATATACGTAATCAATTGACTGCTTTATAACAACTCTATCATCTTATATAAGTAATAAATTTATTTTCAATCAGACTCTCGTAATATAATTTTACACTGTATAATAAATATCGTAAAAATTAGACCATGAATGTCAACATTTAAGATATAAATTAAATAGTACAGAATTTAGGCTTGTCTTTATGCAGTGATAATGCCTTAAATGCCCTACTGGATAGGGGGACAAAATAACAATGTTTGGTACATGTGACTCTTTTATTAATGTCTGAGTAAAATATAAACTAATGCCAACTGTGATAAAATACTGAAAGTGACATACTGCCATAAAATATCGAGAATATCAAATAATTGTAAAATATCGTAAATTATTCTAAATAAGAGCCAATTAGTAGAGAAATATGTAGACTTGTGATGTAGTGAATGTGCTGCATTTGAGTTGTGTATCCATACATCGACATTTCATCCTTTCCTTTATTGCTCTGCGTCAAAGCGAGGAGTATTTTAATTTCGGAAGCTGTTCCAGTCATTTTGAGGCATATATACCTGAAGTCCATATAAGCAAGAATTCCTGATTGGGCTAAGTGACGCACTGACTTGCCGGTGAAGTACCAAGATACTGTCTCATGTCTGCGTAATCGGGGTATGCTCGTTTATTTATTTATTTTTTGTTTGTTTTATGAGCTTCTTGTTTTATTTACACACTTGATTTTATTTGACTGCTGAGATACTTCTGTGTATGTGCGTGTGTATGTATGTGTGTGTTTTGGTTTTGTTGAAGCTTGCTGTTAATTAATGAATGAATAACACGCATATTAAAAGTACATGTGTTACAGACACAGTGCATGGTACCAAAATTCGATTTTGAAATAACTTAAACCGAACATTAAAATAACATTGTCCAAATTTACGCAGATGGCTGTTCTCTCGAGTACACAGAATTCTGGTAATAATCATTATCAAACAGCAGGGTTATCAATCAAATAGCAACGGAAATTTGCAGCCAAGTGAAGGAATAAGATGTAAGAAATGATTTTAAAAGCTCTAATTTTATTTCAAACTTAAATCACGTTTTCTTCAGCCTTCTGTTTCGAGTTTGTATCTGTCTGATGAAGAATCTTGTTCTTTCTTTTTCCTAAATAATTATCATTTGCTTTAACATATTTACTGAAAAGATTTAAATGTTTTAGCTCAAGTCTATATATTTTCTCTTTTTATAATTAATTGTATATTTTTAAAATTTTCTTTTCATTCACGGCATTCAGACACGTCGAAACAACAGCTCTCGACTCTTTCTTTATTTCAAAGAGAGTGACTGTGACGCTTGATCTTAATGTGCATTTTTTCCTCGAGTGCGCTGGTTTACAAAGATAATGTTAACTTAAAACAGAAAGAAAAAAAAGCATCTTGTATGATATCTAAGCGAACATACTAATATTCCATCAATGGAAAGAATTTAAGAATTTGCATTCTTTGGGGGGGGGGGGGGTTAAGTGCTGTTCAAAATGATTTTCTTTTCGACGGAACTTTTATGCCTCGAGATTGTTAATGCAGGAAGAGTATATGTGCTACTTTCACTTTTTTTATTTATTTATGTATTTATTGTCTCAGCTGAGTTCAGAGCAATACGCTAAAATGCGAGACATTGTTATGCTGATGTCGTGGGCGTCTTCGGTGTAAAATAATTTTGTTGTTGTTGTTGTTGTGAAATTCCATAACTCTAAGACAACCGGTAGAAATTTGATGGAACTTGCTACAATTAATGTATAGAGAGTATGCATCGCCTTTTTCTGTATTAAAGTAAATCCCACTCCACTAGTGGAGGGTTGGGGAATACATTCATACACATACCCTTGTGTGGCATGAAAAGGGGAAAATAGTAGCCAACAAAAAGGCGGTAGGCTGAGGACGAATAAAGCGAGATATATTGTTCTATGGAACTCTTGTTCATATATTTAGGGACAGACCATTTAATTATCGGGATGGGGGTAGGGGATCTTGGGATTTGTTCGAAAAACATGTTCTTGATCTGATTTATAGCAAAGAAAGCCTATTATATCCATTGTATTAGTTGAAAAATAAATTATCTTGATGTAAACGAAAAAAATAAAAAAATCCTAGACCCTCCCTCCCACCCCCCCCCCCCAAAAAAAGTTCAATGGTCGGTCCCTTATTTTTTATTTCCTGTCATAATTTAGAGTTAAGAGATGGTTCAAACAAAGATTGTTCTATCTAGTTTTCAGCTCATAAATCTTGTATTAGTCCCCAAATTGTCTTCATCACATATACATTAATCCTTGACTCGAATCGCAAGGTACTTGAATGTCTGGCTAATATAGATGACTGTCATTATAAGAAAAGACAAAAGGATGCGTTTATTTCAAATTCGTGTCAACCAATTAGCAGCTTGATAAGTGTAACATCTAAATTTTGTTAAAAAATATTTCTATTTACTAAGCACTTTCCTCATACAACATTAGGAAACGAAAATATCGTGCATTGACTCATAAATGCATCTAGTTGCATACTGAATGCATGACTCTCGCATCATATTTGTCATAATATCACTGATCCTAGACCTACGTTCGGGAAATCTACTCAATTTTAAAAATTTGTTTAAAACAAATGTGAAAATAATTGTCAAAGTAAAATATATCCCTTAATGTAAGAAAATCGTACTTTCATTATCTCTCACTGTTTGCATCTTGATTTTATATTTTCGACTGTTCGTCTGTCTGTCCATACGTCCGTAGTCACAACCGGGGCTTACCTGTTGCACTGACCGGAGGCTGGGAGGGTAGATTATTCGCGACATTCATACGATGTTTGCTTTCTTTCAATAATCTTTTAATTATTTTATTTTATATCTTTTGTTCATCTTTTCGTTGAAAACCTTTGTTAGGAAGATTTAAAAGATTTGTGTTCCAAAATTTGGGGGTGGGGGTGGAGGTGGGGAAAGAAAATATTTATAAGAAAACATGTCATGACAATCTACACATGCACGCAAACGTGCCTACAAAACTTGATTTGTCTACCTGAAGTGGTTTTTCCTTAATGGTCCTAAGCATTTTTTTGTCATTATGAAAAGTTTAAAAATGTGTAACCAACAAATTAAAATGAAAAATTGCTGCAATGGCCTAAAAATTAAATATGGTCATCTACATATGAATACAATTCTCCAATCAGGTTATCCATCCATACATAGATACATACTTTTATTTGTCGACCTTAAGTGGTTTTTGCTTAACCGTTCTAACAAGGTTTTCGTTCAAAATGTATAAGTCCAAAATGTTAAAAAAAGTGCGTAAAATATCAATAAATAAATAAATAAATAAATTCATGTAATGTTCTGAAAATTGAATCAGGCCATCTAGATAAGAATAGAAATATGACTATTAAATTTCATTTTTCTATCTCAAACAGCTTTGGCTTAATCTTGATAAAACTGTTTTAATTTTTAAACATATGTCCAGTTCAAAACAGTTTTTCAATGTGTACAAAATAAAAAAATTGATGTAATGGCCTGAGAATCTAACCACGACAGGTAAGTATACATACAAAAATGCTAGCAAACATTCATTTGTATACGTTGAACGGTTCTTGAGCAATGTTGCAAAAAATCTTCTCGAGACAGACAGACTTACGGAAATAAGGATGTACGTATGGGCCGGACCAAATCACTGACTGACGTATGCAAGTGAAATTCAATTTACTTGAATATGTACCTAATTCGATCAGACTACAATGCCATTTAGTTATTTTGATAACTTTCATCAGTGGATGGCATACGTGTTTTACAAACACAAATAATGTTTCTAAAGTTTAAGTCATATAGAAACCTTTTCAGATTTTGTAGAACATAGTGGATACAATAAATATGAAGATAAAAGGACTAATTGTTTAAATGGAACTGAACCTAACGATTGGAGACGTGAACCTAATATTTTATAGAATGTTATTTTGTTGCATTAGGGAGGGGGTGGGGGCTGGGATTTTCTTTCAAGCTGGAATATTTCTTTCTTTTACCTCAACATAATTTTTTTTTTCAACCAATATAATGGATATAATAGAGTAATGTATTATTAAGTAAAAATACATTTTTAAAACAAATATATTTGTTTTATATAACTAACAATATGAATTAAATATTGTGATTAACGTAACTTAATCCTGGTGTTGAGAGAATTTATAAAGTGTGTGTGTTTATGTGTGTGTGTGTGTGTGTGTGTGTGAGAGTGAGAGAGAGATTTAAAAATTTTTTTAGACGATCCTCGATAGGATGTACATTACGTCCCACTGTATACAATGTAGCTTTATTCCACGGTTTGACGAGCCGATAATCATAAGGAGGAGGGGGTGTGGGGGTGTTACACGCGAATGAATGATCGGTTTTTCCGATTTTGGTCTTCCAATACAAAAATGTAAACAAACGTGAAATTAAAATCCAACCTAGACTTTATTATTAGTATTGCAATTAATATGAAATAAGTTTGGAAGGTTGTAGATGACACTAAGGATTACATAAACGTCGCATTTACCTTCTCATGTATAATAGTGGACTCTGCAGGTTTGTCGTTGTAACGACAGCCTGAGGACCTCCATTATGAGTATGTTTTCGAATGAAATATAAGTCGATAAAAACAACGAAGTGATTACCATTTTCATATAGATAAATAAAGAAGTATGGTTTAGCCGTTTCCTTCAACAAGTAAGTTCAATTCTGTATATTCATTAACTAGTAGCTCGGCAATCTCTTTCTCTCTCTCAAAAAAAAAAAATAAAAAAAAAAATAAAAAAAAAAAATAAAAAAAAATAAAAAAAAAAATAAATAAATAAATAAAAAATTACGCACACACATTTGATCAGAAATAATATCGAGATTTTATTCGGTATGGTCAATAGCCTAATAGGCATGTTTTTTGCCCGATAATTTTTGGGTCTATCTGTAAGTGTCTTGCTGGTGCCCTATTACATTTTACCGAGTAATTACCTACCTCCCATACAAAAGAGCAGCTTACACAGAAAGTTTTTCTTCGACGTACGAAATTTCCTACGGATAATTTGTGAAACACACTTACAAGATAGCGAAAGATTTTCTTACGCTTAAAACTTACGAAAATTATGTGCGTCAACTTACGTTGTTACGTGAAACGGACCCCTGATATTTAAAAAAAAGTTCTATATATAGTATGTACGCTGTATCTTTAATATGCCCCTCTTTGTATACAATTTTCATTAAAAGGAAACAAGGCAAGCCTCGTTTTGTTGTAATGACAATTTTGTAAAAATAAATATCGTGGTATATATAAAATACAGCGTATGGATGAATAAATATACATATATATATATATATATATATATATATATATATATATATATATATATATATATATATATATATATATATATATATATATATATATGATTAGTTCTTCAACCAAATCTTTGAGACGCCATTGGATACTTCACATTAAGGTTTACATTAAGTTGACACATGCCTCTGCTCTATTACCTGGTCTGAATCCGGTTCCGAGTAAGGTCAACTATAGACGCTTTGTTTACATTTTTCGCATGTACACTTATATACCGGTACAGTTGTGTTCATGAAATCGATGTATGGTGTGTACGTCTTTGTACAGATATAGAGTGTCACATAATCGATGTATGGTGTGTATGTCTTTGTACAGATATAGAGTGTCACATAATTCGTGCAGTAATAAGGACGAACGGAACTAGATTTATGTTTGTAAAACTCGTATGCCCCCACTGCAGTCATTGCATACCATAAACGTCCAAATTCCTCAAAAAATAAAAAGCAAAACTGTAGAAAAATTAGAAAAATTGCTATAGTAGCATGAAAGTCGAATCAGGTAATTTATCTATGTATGCAAACATGTATACAAAATTTCATATATAGTAGCATGAAAGTCGAATCAGGTAATTTATCTATGTATGCAAACATGTATACAAAACTTCATTTTTCTACCTCACATGATTTGTTCTAAATTAGGCTCAAAATGGTTTTGTTTAAAAAGGTCCTAAAAGTTTTTAAAAAATGTGTTTCAATATAAAATCTCTATTGTAATGGTCTAAATACCTAAACATGTCATATATGCCTCTAAAGTTCTAAAACGTCGAAAAGTGTGTTAAAAATTGAAACTTTTTGTAATGATCAGAAAATATAACAAGGTTTATCTACACGTGAATATAAACGTGTCTACCACATTTCATTTGTCTACCTCATGTGGCTTTTGCTTCACTGTGCTTAAAAGAGTTTGTGAAAAACAATTAAAGTCCAGAATGTTTAAAATGTGTTAGAAAAAAGAAAACTTGCCAGAACATATAAAAGGATCACGTGCACATGACGGACTACAGCAGAACAATATACCCTTTCTATTATCGCAGTGGTGGTGGTGGTGGTGTGGGGATAAAATCATACGAGAAGCAATTTTGCATATTCACAACTACTAGCAAAAAAGTGAGATTCATGCGACCCAGAAATCAATGTATAACATTGTGTATTGGTTTGGTAATAAAACTGGGATCTCTTCGATGTTCAGTATTTTATAGTCTACTAACAACAGTTTCAAAGTATTCCTTTTGACATTGTTCCTGAAGAAACAGGAGATATAACAACGGTTTTGACGTCGATAATCAAACTATTCCATCATTAGCAGTGGGAATCTCATTTTTTCCCAATACATTCCTCTGGTCTTTTTGTAATTTTGTATTGATATCGAGGACGTAAATACTAACAAAGTTAAACTTTAACATTTGTAAGAACCGATAACTTGACCAAAGTATGCAACGGTGTTTATACCCACATACCATTCAAAAGATTTTATGAAACAATTGTGGAACAACACTGGATAAGTGTCCGAGTACCAAAACCTGGATTTGAATTAAAGTCATCGTTATAATGCAGTTTGTAATGAATTCGTAAGACTATGTGTTATAAAATGTGAATGCATAGATATATGGACGGATGAGTGGATGTACTGATAACAATTTTGTGTGCGTGTTTGTGTATGTTGTGCTAATTGCTGCCCTCGTAATAGTAATCATACCAATGCAAACGAAATGACAAAACCTACAATGACTAAGACAACAGTGTTAGAGTTAGAGTTAAATTGTTATTCATAACCATGAGAAGCTTAGTGGTTCAGTTAATTTTCCAATGGGTGTTAGTAGGTTGGAATCAAGCCTTGATGTTGACGATTCATTGTAGCAGTTTCCGTTCAACACATTGGTTGTTTAAGAATCACATATTCAACAAATCAGCATGCAACTGGTTGCTTCAAGTGTTAATACTGATATATGTTGGTTGGTTGGTTGGTTGTTATGGGTTTAACGCCATTTTTCAGCACATGATAGGCTGTACATGGCGGCCAGTATATTTGGTGGAGGAAGAACCCGAGAAAACACCCGGAAGAATCACCGACCTACGGTGTCCACGGGAAGCTACTGGCAAGCTTTCTCACATACCCACGTTAGCCTAGACCGAGACTAGAACCCATGATGACAGAGGTGAGATGTCAATGACCTGTAAAGATGAGCACCTTAGACCACTCGGCCACCCGGGGCTCCCACCAACACTGATCTAAAGGCCTGATATATATATATATATATATATATATATATATATATATATATATATATATATATATATATATATATATATATATATATATATATCAGTGATTGCATGCAGTCTCTTGCCGTCTACAAAACGGATAGCCCATACATAGTCTAAAAACGGATAGCCGAGTTGACTTGTTACAAATTGTATGAGCCAGATTAGTCTGGTTCAGCCACTCTTTTCGCGTGGCTCGATGATATCTCCACCAAATTATCGCCTGGTTCAACGAGATTTCAGCCAAATTATCGCGTGGTTCCATGAGATATCCGCAAGACTATGGTCTGGTAATAAAAGAAAAAAAAAAAAAAGTTTTGCCTTGTAACGCCAGCACGAGGCTTTCCAAAAATTAAAGTGATTTGATTAGCTAATGACAAGAGGTGTCGTAATACGTCATTGTGATGATGAGATGATATCAGTTTTTTTTCTTCATCAAACTTGACAGTTTCATTTGTTAATTGAGACACACCTGCTGAATTAGCGCCTGTTTAAGAAATGATGCTAATGATGACATCTCTTTTTATCTTATATTAGAATATGGGCTTACATGGTCGCCTACAATGTGTCTATCTAAGGTTTAAGATAGCGAGTAGTTTCGTTTGTACATAGTTAGACTGAAGCGCCTTCTATCGGTAACAGTGGTTTACCATACCATCGTGGAGATCTCAATGAACCACGTTAATATCTGCTTGAATGAGGTTAGGGCCGGAAATGGTGCGTTAGTAGTGTCTGTCTGTCCATGCTGTATGTACATAAATAATTTGAAGATGTCAGGCTTTACACTGTATTGCGATAAAAGCCGACCCAGGCTAGTGCGTGATATAGTTAGTCCTGTTGATCTCCGCTATACGGGAATCTGGTAGAATAGAAGGCGCTTCAGGACTCATGGTACTAATTCAGCTCCAAGAGTAAACAGCATGATATTAAAAATTCAATAACTTTAAATTTCTGAATGCTCATGACCGAGCCTATATCTATCAGTACAGACATATCCTTGATGACAGTATAGACATATCCTTGATGACAGCTTATGCGTAGAGAAAACAATATGAGTCACAGCATTTTCTGGATCTATATGTGTTTGAAACATGTGCTTTCAATTCCACACCTAAGAGTCAGGTGCTAATTTCAATGATGAGCTTTCCATACCCAAGTCTGTAAAAGGACTGAAATTCCACCAATACAACACTGTCATAATTTTTATCAGTTACAACTAGGATAAGCCCTCAAAAGATTCTTTATACTAAAGTCTTACTTTCATTATCAACCAATCCTGGCCGGCCAAACCCATATATACTCTATTTATCTTCACCCATTTCTAGACTGGTTCCTATTCTTTCCTACAATTAGTACAGTGAAACCGTCAGTAAACCATTGTAGAAGCGAAACTACAAAAATATATATTCATATAACTTTTTCTAGTCATACACCTGATACTTTTTGAAATCTTTCGAAGCAAATAAATTGAAATCTTACAATTATACTATTATACTATTCAACATCGATTTGTAAGCGAGACACATGACGTAATTTCATCATCACAATGATCTATTACGTTAGCTCACATCATTAGCCAATCAAATCACTTTCCCAAATTTGGGTAAAACCTTGTTTTGGCGTTACAAGGAAAGCACAATTATTAATGACTGTAGTAAGAGGTGTGCAAATTGGGCTAGTAATGTTAAATTGGGCTATTAATGTTAAATCCTTATTAGACGATTATAGCATTTCATTTATTTGGAATGACCCATCGATTGTTGAGGCGAAGATTTTTCATTTAATATTTAAGCAAAGGGTTTAAAATATTTACATTCATAAATGGATTAATGACATTCAGGAGACTCATGCTTTATATTCACAGAAATATTTTAAGCAATTATTTAAATTTGAAGACTATTTGAAAATGTTGCCTTCTAAACTTAGAATTACGTTTGCTAAATTGAGGTTATCATCTCACCAACTAAGAACTGAAAAAGACCGTTATGCTTTAAATAGAATCGTACGAGTGCATCACCATTATAACTTTTCTAAGAGCAATGATTTTGAGGATGAGTATCACTTTGTATTAGTTTGTCCTATGTACCACCATTTTCGTTGCAAATATATATATATATATATATATATATATATATATATATATATATATATATATATATATATATTCCTATTATTACGCAAGACCTGGTGTTTTCAAATGTATCGAACTCATGCAAGTTAAACGAAGAAATATTTTGCTAAAACGGTCAAAATATGTATATGAAGCATTTTATTTAAGAAAGGCTTTATTATAGTTTATATGTCTGAAATCTGTTATACTGCAAACTCACTACATGAATCTACTTTTATTCTTTGTAAAGTTCAACCTCACTTAATACTTCATGCATCGAACATAGTATAGGAGTACTCACATAATACTCCATACATCGAACATAGTATAGGAGTACTCACATAATACTCCATACATCGAACATAGTATAGGAGTACTCACATAATACTCCATACATCGAACATAGTATCGATAGGAGTACTCACATAATACTCCATACATCGAACATATTATAGATAGGAGTACTCACTTAATACTCCATACATCGAACATAGTATAGGAGTACTCACATAATACTCCATACATCGAACATAGTATAGGAGTACTCACATAATACTACATACATCGAACATAGTATAGGAGCACTCATATTCTACATAAAATTATGCTGTTTGGTATTTAGATGTCTCACTCTTCACGTGTTTCATATTTGTAGTCTAAGTATAAATAAAGTTTCTGTTCTGTTCTATTCTGTCCTAACAGGAGGGAAGCCGATACACTCGACAAGAATGTATTCCTCTGCCAGTGGGCAGGGTATGCGCTAGGGTCGAGGTTCACTCTTCAGGAGGTATGCAAGAGTCAGCTATTTGTATCCGATACGCGATCGGCACAATACCACCTCGGGGGCCCCGGGTAGCCGAGTGGTCTAAGGCGCTCGCCGTTACAGATCACTGACATCTCACCTCTGTCTGAGTGGGTTCGAATCTCGGGTTCGGCCAACGTGGGTATGTGAGAAAGCTTGCCAGTAGCTTCCCGTGGGTCGGTGGTTCTTCCCGGGGTTTTCTCGGGTTCTTCCTCCACCAAATATACTGGCCGCCATGTATAGTCTGTCATGTGCTGAAAAATGGCGTTAAACCCATAACAACCAACCAATACGACCTCATCTCTTCGATTTGTTCTAGGCGAGGCATGCCAATTTCAAATGATGGGTTTGATGTTTCAAGCTTGTTGGTGGAGTTTTCATCCCACATATTTTGCCAAGCATGAAGAACGTACCGATTTATATAATATTTTAAGAAGATAAAAGCCTTCCAAAAACAGTATAAAAATATAAAGTACTAACCAATACAAGTTTAAAGATAAAGATGTTAATATTCCAGATTTAGTATAGTTATGTACACGTATCACGCCGATTTCTGCATGTTACAACTTTGGTGGACTAGGTGGATTTTGAAAAAAAAAGTGGAAAAACTGTGTCAAAAGGAATCAACCAGATTATGTACATGTACAGTATCTTCTGAAGTGAACTATGCCCTAAATAATACTGCAATGAAAGTAAGTATGTTGACTATTTGGCAGCTTTTCCAGCTTGTTGGCAAGGCTTGTTCTGGACGTTACAATGATTTGTATAGACCTAAACCATGGGACCGGTTTGATTCTTGTGTCCAGAAAAAAATGTTTGGCTTATATCACCATTCAGGGGACTTTTACTCAGCTGACTAATAAATTGAAATTATTTTCTTGTAATAATAACCAAAGTTAGCAGTACACAGGAACAACTAATTAAAAGAGAGCCAATTTTCTGGTCACAGATATATAAAAAATCCACACACCAGACTCATGTTCGGCATAGATCTCTCAGAGCCACGCGATAATCTGGTTGAAAGAGATATTGCAAAAAAGCACCAATAATGTTAGTTCCAGCTTGGTTCAATAATGTTTCCATGTTAGCGTTGTAACCTCAATGACATATCCAATCTTCGCAGGCACGGATTCATGGCAGCGGCATGTAGGCACGGGTCCCTGGAACACGAAATACCCTTCGGAGAATAGTTATTCTATTTTACTGATACTCTTGGGTTTTGTTTTCTTTTAGGTACAACGATATGTAACATTTCAATCTCTGGCGCCCCTTGCTTAAATCATATGGAAAGTCCTGTTTTTTATATTTAAAAAAAATGTTACTAAGGACAATCATGCATATAATTATTGGTCTGCGTCAGGGCGTGGACTATGTTCATTTCGGAATGTATTTAATCCATTTTGATGCCAATGTACCCAAATTTCTTATAAGAACGGAGACATGATTGATTGAAGTGACACAACGACATTCCGGTGCAGAACAACATTATTGTCTCATCTTGGTGTAGGCGGGACAAGCGGTTTTTTTATTACAGCAGTTTCAGTTGGCCAAGACGGTGTTAATCGCAGACCGATGCAGAACCCAATAGTTACACGTGTATTTGTTGTGTATGCCAATAAGGCAGATATGCTGGCATGCCTATTTACGAGACAATACGATGTCAGTCTACGTTGCATTAGCAGATTTAACGAAGTCCAGTTTATCTGGATTCTTACTGCGATTAAATCCACAGGATGTGCATCGGTAACTTTTGGGGATAACTGTTATCGCGAGTCTATAGGCATGTAAAGTTTAATAGACGTGAAGAGGCAACTTGTGATAATACTACATTTTCCAATTACAGGTCTCACACAACTAATCGGACTTACTATGTGTCATCATATAAGTTATTTCAAATAAAAGTTTTTAAACAAATAATTGACGAAAAAAAAAAGTGCAAAAATTCTTCCTTTACCCTAATCTGCAGATTTTTTTAGATATATAACAAGGCAAAGAGGAAAACATATGTTCCGCAGTATTTTAGTAAAGTTACAGACTCCTGAAATGATCCAAAGTCACAAATACAGGGGAGCATGATACTGGAAGTGCGATTTTAAATATCTCCTTAAAAATCCGTATTCATCAGTTAAATAATCTGACAAATGCCATTACCACAAAATAGGAGTATAAATATACCAATGCCTGAAAATTAGGAAGGCAATCAGCCTTAGTGGCACTCTAGAAAGGAAAACAAAATAAACCAAAACGATATATTATTTTCTATCAGCAATGTTTTGCCAGAAAAACCAGGAGACTTCATTGCATTAGTTGCATCATACAAAAAGCGCATGTATGTATATGATGCGAGTTAGCCATGTGTATTTTGCGAAATTTTTTGTTTGAAAGATAATCCAGTCTGTACACTGATATTTTACGATATAGGATTTTCTCAAGACCTAGAATCCAATTACTCTCACAATAAAAAAAAAAAAAAAAAAAAGAAAAAAATAAAAGAAAAAAAAAAAAAAAAACAAAAAAAATAATAAAAGAAAAAACAAAACAAAACAAAACAAAAAAAAATACATATCCGGAAATAATTTAACTTGATAAGGGAGAGTTAAGCCCCTTTCAATAGGTTACCGACGTGGGTGTACGAGAGTGGGATAATTACTTCTGTTATCACCTGTGTGAGAGGAAAAGCTGCAGACGGAGAAGAATAATAAAATCTGAATGGGCGAAGGTGAGTTGCATAAGTATGACCTCCTTAACATGCATTATGAAAAGAAATTAAGTTCTTTCACATATTTGGCGTAATTTACCAAAACATCGTCTATTTTGGGAGGGATTCCTGTGATGAAACATGGGTTTGTTTTTGAGGCTTATATTTTCATATAACATTGCTCGGTACATGTGATTTCCCTTATGCTGGTCAGGTTGTAATCTGCCTTTGGACAAGGCGTTTTGGTAAAACAAACATTTGCAGCGCCGTGACATGTACTCGGCTGCTTTTATCGGGTAAAGACATAAATGTAGTTTCGAATTCAGTACAATTTGATATCAATATAAAACTGTCTTATCTTTCTTTATCTCAACATTCCGATGCTGTTTGTAATTGAACGTCATTTTTGTCAAGCCGCCGAATTGTTGGAAAAAATGGTTTAACAGCATAGTTTCCTACTGTTATTTGAACATTTATGATTCTCTGCAGGGGAAGTTACTGTTAATACGGGTCAACATTTTCCTGCTATGGCTCAATATGAAAAGAAGACTCCTGCTTCAAATAGACTACCTCACCTACTTCGCCAGCCACTGAAATTTATTCATTTGTTTTCTTTCCAAACCAAACAATGAACTGAATATAGCTGAACCTTCAAGCTTTTTGAAAAGTTAATTCTTGTTATGGCTGCGAATTGAAAAGCACCATTCGGCATTTGGTAACAATTTTTTTGACTTCTGTTAGTTTGGTAAGTAACCACCATGTTGCAAACTAATCAATCCCTTTTCCAGGCCGTAAATAAGAGGGGTTTTTGTTCGACAATTCATCAAACCGATAGTATGTTTCTGACGGACGATAATGTTATCATTAAATTATATCAAGGTGAATATTTTTCTTTGCCACATACGCGAGTCTTGACAGGAATGAAATTAACAAATAGTATGTAGTTTTTGTAATGTGCAGATAAATAGTGTGTTATGTAGTCATTGAAATGTGCAGCTAAATAGTGTTATATAGTCATTGAAATGTGCAGATAAATAGTGTTATGTAGTCATTGAAATGTGCAGATAAATAGTGTTATGTAGTCATTGAAATGTGCTGATAAATAGTGTGCTATGTAGTCATTGAAATGTGCTGATAAATAGTATGTAATAATAAAATATATTATGATAACTGCTTGTGATAAAATGACATTAGGAAGTTTGCCTATATTTCATGCTACTGCTTTTCTATTTATATTTATAAAGATTATTAATTTGCACGATGAGATACTCTGTTATGGTTTTATTTGTGCTTGCTATTTATTATGATTTAAATGATCATGACTGGGTATTTATCGAAGTGTGAAACTGACCTAATCACTCACAAAGTAAATAAAGTCCAATTTTCCTCCTTTCTGTCGTCAAATCAGCGGATTCCATTAACAAGACATTTGATTTTAGGTAGCACTTAGTTTTCTTTAACTAGCCTCTTCACATTGCTCCAGAATACATAGTCCCGTCTTTGCTGGTCAGGGGTCGTCAGTCCACTTCATTTATCGTCCATGTGGAACTAAGTGTATGAACTATCCTTGACCAGCGAAGATGACCTAACCCGTAAAAAATAACAACAAAAAGGTTAAAAGGGTCACCATGATTGTTTACTAATAAACTTTTCGTGTTTCGTATTCATCGTTCTTGTTTTCTACATATTTCGATTAAAAAACAAAATCCAAACAATCCCAAACAAACTCGTGTCCATTTTTAGTGAGACCCTCTGCTCTTACGTCATATGACCATGACCGTCAATAACAGCTGTTTGAACACAATGTCCAAGGATACATGCAGTAATTTATGAAGGTACATTTGCTCGTAAAGCCTGCCATATGCTTTGTTTGGCTACAGAGGTGAGTATTTGTGTGTAGGAAGGAATGTTTGAACTTTTAATCGAAAATTTTGTCTGGGGTTGCAAACATTTGATCTCAATAAACGATGTGTGTGTGTGTGGCACCTTCTTGTTATTGGGATGGGGGTGGGGGGGTGGGGGGCTTCTTCTTATTGTGATGTTGTAAAGAGTTAATAAAGGCAAAGCTTGACCGAAAAGCACTGGACACCTATTGGAAACCGAAAGCAGTCCCACAGAATTTACCTATGTGTAAAGAAAAAAAAAAAAAAAAAAAAAAAAAAAATAAACAAAAAACAAATCCAGATTAGTATCACGTGACAGCTTACAACCAATCGCATGCCAGAGAACGCAGTCGATTCATAACAATTGCAATTATAAATTAATATTGTACTAAATTAAAGCTCATGCATATATGTAATTATTAAGTGCTATATGTAGCAATAAATTGTACTGTGCCAACTGTTCTAACGAATGAGAAATCTTACAAAAATTCTTACATGCTATTGGTTATTATATAACTCTGTTACTTGTAGCTATTAGGTCTCTAACCATGTATAAATGAAATTCTCTCTCTCTCTCTTTTGCAATTAACAAAAATTTTCTACCCTCCTTCAAAGGGTCTCAGGGATGTAGAATAGGCCGATGCGCCCTCCTGTATGTCATAAGAGGTGACTAATGGAGACAAGAGCCACGGTGGCTGACTGGTTAGCGTGGTAGACTCGTGACAGAAGGCTCGAATCCTATCATCGGATCAGCTTGGGTCGGTTACCCTGATGTGTTCTTGGGCACGGCACTTAACAAAAAAAGAAAAAAAAAAGAAAGCAAACCAACACTCACACCCCACCAAAAAATTTCCTATGCATAATCAGCATCTTAAATTACACATATCCTTTTGATAAGAATTTATTTTCCGATGTAAACGCCCATAATAAACAATAACTATTATCATGGCGGCGCAGTTATAATCACTGGTCTTGAGCCACAGATCACAACTAATGTACTGAAGCAGGATGTGATAGGTTTGCTTATCTATGTTGGAACTGTACCTCAAATTATGCAATAAAACCGATAAAACAGAAGAGTGGTCAACATTGGATGTGAACAGAAATTTAGAATGGAATAATCTAAAGTCAACAGATATGCAGTTTGGCAGGCAGTTTTAGAAAAACATCTGTTTGATATTGTAAAAGCTGTCTCACAAGTTTAGCATTTTTTCGCTGATGGGCACTAGGAGGAATCGTTTCCTTATTTTTTCCCGCCCGTCTTGGCGTATGCTCGACTGGACATAGCAATCACATTGGCATCGGTATTCGCCTCAATCCATTCACCCACATCCTAGATTAACCTCAATATTAAAGTTTTAGATTAACCTCAATGTCAAACGGTTTTACTTAGCTGAAATGAAAGGTGGTGTCGACAAAAAGGGGGTCTCATTGATCTTATTTTTTTATTTATTTTCATATTTCATTAATTATGTCAACTTCATTGGGTCAAGTTACGCCAGAAAGAAAAAAAAACGAACTTCGTTCTTTCCGTTCCATGTTTAATTTAAAAAAGGAAATACATTTGATCAAATTTCTAGCTTTTAATCTACTTATTTATAGCTATTTTTCCTTTTTTAACATGCTGGTATGCATAACGTTTGTGTGGTTACCAAAATAGTCTTAAATAGCATTGCGAGACTTATCCTATGCTGCAAGTGGCAAGGTATTAAATTGATTGCATTATTGAATCAGTATGATTGCTCCTCCACTTTAAAACGTAAGAAATCAAAGTCCACACTAAGAAGTATTCAGTTATTGAGAAACCCGTCTGTACTAGTGAATAACGCACACCCAACAGCGTAGAACCAGACCTCACGTAACATAAACTGCCCGCAGATCAGGGTACATACAACATATGTATGTAGGTACATACCTACATATATTCATACTGGGACAGAATAAGTCAGAGAAACTGTCAGGTTGACGAACAGAGAAAAATGAACAGATGACAGATATTGATAGATAGACAGATTGATACATACATACAATGATCTATCCATTAAGCCACAATTCCTGTGATGGAAATTGAATCAGCTGCAAACATACTTTAGTTTTGAATTAAGACTTTCTACCACTTCAGTTTGAGATACTAAGAGATCTGTCTTTCTAAGAATGGGGGATAACGTGGTTTGTATCCACTTCCGGTGGATATGGTGATGTTAGTAAACATGGCGCACGTGCTTCCGTACCTGATGGTTTTGTTAAGGAATAATTTCCTCAATAGTCTTAAACGTATGTACCATGCAACTGTCTAATATCCGGTTAACCGAATGATTGCTTTCATTGTTTTAGTGCAGGAAATCACTATTTGCTGTTAATACAAACACACTTTCACATCTCTTTAAATACAATTATTTTCTAGCAATTCTTTAGTTTCAACAAATCAAAAAATAAAATTTTCTTGTATACCCAATCGAACAAAAGTCATATGGCGAGTTTAAACGGCAGCTGCACCACAAAAAATGCCACTACTACTATCACCACCAACGCTACTGCTGTTACTAGTACAACTTCTTCTATTACCACCACTACCACTGCTTCTGCTGTTACTACTATTGCCACGACCACCACCACTGCTTCTGCTGTTACTACTACAACCACCACCACTGCTTCTGCAGTTGCTACTCATACCAGTACTATCATCACCACCACTACCGTTGCTACTACTGCTCCCACAACCACTTCTGCTGTTAATACTCCTACCAATACGATGACCACTACTACTAATGCTGTTATTACTTCTACCACTACAGTTACTACTACTACTTTGTTAATTATCATTGCAAGTTTGTAAGGCACCTTCTGTTAAGCACCTATGTAAAGGACAATGTACATTGTGATGAGGAAATGTCATCAGCTCTTTGTCTGAATGCTCGCATAAACCGACCTGCTTAATCTATCTTATCTATATCTCTCTATGTATATATATATATATATATATATATATATATATATATATATATATATATATATAGATAGATAGATAGATAGATAGATAGATAGATATGAGCACGGGAGCATTTGTGAACCTGTTATGGGGACACACATATTGTATTATCAGACGGAAAAATAAATGACGCTATATCGCAAGCATTTACTGTATATCATTGGAACTATAATGTATGTCTGTATGTATGTATAAGCGGCACCTCAGCATAATAGTGGTCGCACAGTGCATACCAAAATCAAAGTTTGAAAAATGTAAAAATGAAGAATTACACAGAAAAGTCATGAAGATAACCCCTTCCAAATAAATGTAAACATGAAGTACAACGAGATAAAATATAAAAGCCAAAGATGTTACAATTCTGTACAAGGTATATAAAACTGAAGATCCAGGTATCACAAATTAAATTCTTAAAACATATGGTCAGTTTGTTATGTAAACCGCACTCCTACACAAAGTCCAAGATTTTCTTGCATGTACATGATCATAAAGTTCTATCATCGAGTTCACATTTTGGCCCCCCCCCCCCCAAAAAAAAAACAAAACAAAAAAAACCCAAAAAACATTCAGTCTCACAGGGTGCAAGACACTCGACAAGAATGTGTTCCGCTGACAGGGTACGCACTCTGGTCGAGGTTCACCCTTCACGAGATATGCACAAATGGGTATGTGTGTCCGATACGCGAAAGGCACAATACCAGTTATTCTCTTCAATTTATTAAATATGAACGTTGTCACTATCCAACAATATATTTGATGTTATGAAGCTTGTTTGTATAGTTTTCAATTCACATTTTTTGAGAGGTTTCAATGTGGTTCACAGATTTGACTAAGGCTGTAATTTCTGCGGTCAAAATTGAGGCTTTATTCGGTAAAGGGCTCGAGATGGTGCCATGGGATGTTGCAACGGCAGCTCCAACCCTGTCTCCCTTTATTAAATTGTCTAGGCGTCTGGCTACGATAGGAGACTATGAGATCATTGAACTTACACTAAAAAAGGAGAGCATTTGTTGATGACGTTTTGACTGGCAATGATCATATATTGGGGGGGGGGGGGTTGATAACTAGTAACTAGGGTGGAACAATGAATTCTGCAGTATTTCCAACATTGATTTTTGCTGTTTTTACGCGAGGATGAATTTGTATGCCATACAATGCGGGGTTAGATAGACTGGAAGATAGTTCAATACTATACTGAAGAGTCAGTTTTATTCTTCTGAGGTAAAGCGATGGTTCGATTGTCTCAACAGAGACTTTCTGAACATGAAGTTATAAATGCATCCAGACAAAGTGTTAGTCCCTGATTGTGTATTGGATCAAGCATCTGCGCGTAAAATTAACAAAGTAATCCATACACAATTGAGCCATAGTCAAGTTTAGATCTTACAAAACACACGTATAACCGGAGCAAGACCTTCCGATTTGCTTCCCAACCTGCGTTTGTCATGACTCTTATTAAATCCAGGGCTTTTGATTTTTTGTCTCTGAGGTATCTAATATCTCGAAGAAAAGTTAGTTAACTGTTGAAAATAAGCCCAAAAATGTGGTCTCCTCCACGACTGGAATAAGACAACATTGAATATAGCGATTTGGGTCACAATGAATTCAATGTAATCGGCAGAAATGCATACAAGCAGTTTTAATTTTCGACAATTTAAACCTATTTTCTTTTTGCCCATTTGTTGACTTTATTTTAGCTTACCTGTAGTTGACGTTCAAATGTATGCATACTCCTTGGTCTAAAGCAGAAAAAAAAGTCGTCGGCATATAATGAGCAGTCAGTTTCTGGATTTAGGCATTTTACTATACTGTTAATTTTGATGTGAAATAGGGTGACTGACACTTTGCTGACCTGAGATACACCCATTTACTGATGATAGCTTTCAATACTGCCTACCTTAACTCTCAAAAAAAGATGGATATAAAGTCAAGCTGGCGGACCCTTACATCTACCTTGAATAGTTCATTCATACTGCCGTGTGATGTAATGAGGTTTTTCCAAGTAGAAAAAGATGGCAACTACATGTTCCTGATTCATGAAAGCTTGTCTAACACTATATGTTCCTTTTCATGAAAGATTGTCTAATAAATGCTTCAAGTCTGACAAGATGGTATATTGTGCTTCTCATGCCTTTGAATCCACATTGAACGTCTGACAGTAGTTGTTAGATTCGAGATACCAGAGGAGTCTTTCATTTATCATCCGAACCATGACGTTGCAAATACAGTTTGTTATTTATATGGGACGATAGATAGGAGGGTCGGTATGGTCCTTTCCAGGTGTAGGTACTGGTATCACTGTTGTTTCTCTTCAAGACTGCGGAAAGTCGCCGGTTTCCCAAATCTTATTTGTAAATGTTTAGTAGTGTATTGAGAGCTGTAACAGGTAAGTGTTTCAAAAGTTGAAAGTGGATATCATCTGGTGCTACTGAAGTATCATGGGGTCGATCAAGAGATTCTTGCAGTTCTCGGAGAGTGAACGGTTTATTGTAATTTTGCAGTATTAACCAGATTTGAAATTTAGAGGAACATTTACTTTCAGGTTTTTTACACGGCGGAAGTTTCAGCATAATTCTTTTGTGATGAGGTTTGTTTTTAGATTTATGGTAAGGTCGTGGACATTTCATCAGATTTCTGTAAGAGCGTGAATTAGGTGCTTTTATATTTGCTAATACTTCCATACTGATTTAATAGAGAGTTCAACCTAGAGACATAGGATCTCCATGTTTTCCTCTTGCTCTCTCGAATGATACGAAGAGCTTTAGGTCGGTATATATAGTATTTACTCATATTTTCAGTTGTTGGATTTGTATTGAAATGTTGAGGGACCTTTTTCGGTTCTCTGATGGCATCTTTGCATGAATCATCAAACCATAGTTTGTTAACACGTTTAGGAATCAACAAAATGTTTGGTATTGTAACAGCGGCAACATCCTGAAGTATCCTTGTAAATATAGGTATTGGATCCACTACGTTTTTAAAACGATCAGCTGTCAAATTTGATTCACAGAGAGGTTGAAACGTTTCCCAATCTGTCTTTTTTATTTTCCATCTCTACCCGAGCCTTTTAGGTTTGGAAGTACTACTTCGTAGGGATTTTGGAAAGTGATCACTACCACAGAGGTCATCACCAACTTCACAAGAGACGTCAAGTAAAAGCATTGCAAATGGTCAGGTATGCTTGCTTTGACTTCTGGTCATGTAATGTCTGACTGGGTACAAGATGCAGATAGGTATACCGACCTATCTTTAAAAAGATAAAGATTATATTATCTTTACAGCCGCAGAGTGTATGGTGACCGTTAAAGTCGCAAGTAAAACAAAAGGTGATGGTAACAGTTGAATAAGATGGTCAAGTAAAACAAAAGGTGATGGTAACAGTTGAATAAGATGGTCAATATCAGATTGATTAATTGGAGTACTTGGAAGGAGATATATTGGGGAAAGTGTAAGAGTTTTGAGTATGGACACAGGAACGGCTATAGCCTGTAAAGTACTACTGAGATGAATTTGACTGTGACGAGCTTTGCTGTTTACGATGATGGACACTCCTCCAGCAAGCCTTATAGGTATTTCAGTGGCCTTGTCAGGGTTTCTTGAAAAGTTGTTGTAGGTAGTGAAAATTTGAAGATTAACTCTATCGTTTAGTTTTAAGACGGTCGTCTGAATGCAGACAGAAATTGGCTCATGTCTTTTTTAGTAGTAGACTAATTTCATTAATATTTATTTTAAACCTCTGTAATTCCATTGTATAATGGTGTCAGATATTTAGGGCAGTGAAGTACGGGACTTTCTATAGTTTTCCCTGCTCTGTATAAGTTGGTTCTCCGGTGTCCATACGTTTTAGACCTCCAAACTTGTCAAAGAGCTTGATAGGATCGTCAGATCATTTTGGAAGGCTTTGGGATTCATTAATTCGTTCCATATTTGGTTTAGAGCATTCATTTCCACTGGCGTCAGCGGTTTGCTGCTCTCTTGATGGGCCGAATCTAACATGTTTCTCGCTAATAAAGCTCGATATCTTATGCATCACACTGTTTATGTGATCGCTTGGGCCAGTGGTTTGCTGATCTTTTCGAGCATCTCAGCCTGACCGTAGCTACCCAAATCTTAAGCTCGCACAACACCGCTTGACGAGTTGAGAGATTTCTGAGGAAATACCTTATAGGGTATCTCCACAAATCGCTTTGAGCGTAGTAGATTTTCAGAATGAGCTTTGTAGCTACCCTCAACAAGTAGCTGGCCCGAACTAAGTTCTTTTTGCACTTTTTGGCTCTACAGCCAAGCACTGAATTGCTTTAGCTATCACAAGAGGAGATGGCTTGCTTGGTTTTGATTCTCATCATTGGATTCAATGCTGAGAACTCTTGGCCAGTTTCCCTGACTCGGAAGAGTTTCCTCCTCCGAATCGCTGCTTGAAGTGTTCCTATTCCCTTTCAGACCAGGTGTCACATCATTGGTTAGGGTCTTGTTTTTCCCAATTATGGGAATATAATTATTTAAACACCTGTGCTCTCCACCCGCTGCGTAGCCCAACAAGTGGACATAGATTTACTCTCATTTATTGCGTTTCTGATGTCAGGGCTAGACAGGGTGATATACTCGAGCAAAGTAGAAGTTGTACCCACTTGACCCTTGCCACCTCTCTTAGAGATGTCCTTTGTAAGGTTTCAAGAACAACACTATGTTACTTTAATCACAATAGTGGTCTTTGAAAAGTGTGCATATTAGTAAAATTGAATGTCCTTAATATAGCCTCTGACGTTTGGTGTGACTAGCCGATTAATCAGATTGGACCCTTTAGCTGAAGTTGAAGCTAAAGTAGTGTGTAGTATCGAAGTACAAACTATCGTTCTTTCTTCTACTATAGTACCAAGTTCCTCTTCTCCAACATAACGGGACACAACCGACAGCAAACGGGTCGCCTCCGTTCAGTCGTCTCTTACGACATGCAGGAGGACGCATTGGATCTATTGTACATCACCGAGCCCGCAAAAGGGTTGGGGTGGGGGTAACTATAAAAAGCAACATACTGATGTCAGGGCAACACAGGGTGATACACTCGAGCAAAGTAGAAGCTGTAGCCACTTGACCCTTGCCACCACTCTTAGAGGATATGTCCTTTGTAAGGTTTCAAGAACAACACTATGTTACTTCAATCACAATAGTGGTCTTTGAAAAGTGTGCATATCAGTAAAATTGAATGTCTCTAATATAGCCTATGAAGTTTGGTGTGACTAGCCGATTAATCAGATTAGACCCTATAGCTGAAGTTGAAGCTAAAGTGCAGGAGGACACATCTGAACAATAAAAAGCAATATACTGAAAACCATATGAGATTTGTTTGTCTAGAAAAAAGGTGAAACAACTTAATTTGATTCTGACTGGCTAATGCGGCAGCGAAAAAGAAAAACAATATCTTCCTTGGTTTTCGATCTCGAGACTTTTGTCAATCTTTTCGATCACTGTACCGACTGAGCTAATCTGAACACGAAGTTCACTCTGGTGAAATTTTCATATAGCATTACAAGTATGAAGATAGCAGTTGAAATACGTTTATAAAGCATATATTTCGTTCAAAGAGCGGTCAAGTACCTCCGTAATTTATCTTAAAAATGTAAGCATTTTGCTACATGATCCATCAGAGCAAAATGTACACAGAGACTCCATTGCGCTCCAAGATAAATATTGCTTTAAAGTCGGTAAAACCCTCTATAAAATTAGAAAAAGTGTCTTTTTACATTCTTTCTTTAAGTTGAAATTTTGTCAGCATTTTTAAAGGATTTTCAAGAAATACTTAACTGATGTTCACAGCTAGTGATATTTACTATATGACAAAGTAAAATAGATACTAGTAGGTATGCATGTCTATAAACGGTTTAATGGCACAAAACTGTCTACACAGTGCCTACTGAAATCTGTTTAAAAAAGGTAAACATAAAAAAATGTAACAGAAAACAAGGACGACAAACCCTTCCAAATAAATGCAAACAGGTAGTACTACAAGATAAAAGATACACATGTTCCAATTATTACTAAGGTATATAGAATAAACGATGGATGTACAAATTATAACATTTTTGACATAATGGCTCACAACTTGTTATATAATCCGAGATTTTCTCTGGTGGTACATGATCATAACATTTCTTAATTGAGTTTACATAAAACGGAAAGATAAAACTTGTTATTCACTGGATGGAGGCCGATACACTAGACAAGAGTGTTTCCCTCTGTAAAAGGACACTGGTAAGATATTCACTCTGATTGAAGTACAGCTTTAAGGAGGTATGACGAGTCATGCATGTGTCCTACACGTGATAGGCACAATACCACCTCATATCAGCGATTTGTTCTATACGAAGGATACTCCTCGCCAATGACAGATTTGATGCTCCGACGCTTTTGTGCAATGTTTTCATGTTACATATCTTGTGAAGTATGTAGAACATGCCAATTTAAACAATATACGATGTCAGTATATGGAATCTTCAATTCCAAAACACGTGACTGCAGGGCAGCTTTGGTTGCTCTTATCTGCCCTTCATTTCTCTTAATAACAATGTGACTCGACATCCAACAGTATAAAATACTTTTTCCAGATTGGACATCATATTTCTATAAATTTTGCGAGATTAATGCGTTGTCAAACTTTAAACTTATGCAAGGCTTTCAATGTGAAAAGAGAATCGAAACGACAACAAGATTAGTTTTTGAGAGATTTTGATATAATTTAAAGGTTTGAGCATAGCCTTAATTTCTGCGGTAAAAATTCAAGCATTATTCGGTAACCGGCTCAAGATGGTGTTATGGGATGTTGTAACCTAGTATCCGTCTTTCGAACTGTTTGTATACTGGGAGGTATGGTAATTGGCTGTCATTTTAATATGATTACTAAATCATAGCGATATCTCTATGACAAGAAAGGTCTGATACAATTTCGAGGGATTTTTTTTTTGGCTCATGAAAAAATCGGTAAATGACACATGACCAGTGTAAATATGTTAGTGCAGACAAAAATTGTGAAGTTATGACGATTTGAATTGAATTTCTATATTATATATATAGTGTCAGTCAACTAGGTGACGGATATTAGGGATTGAATGTCCGACAAACTTCCAATAGGCCTGCAACTCACTTGATGCCTCACACCTATGCCAGCGATAGTATTGGTCGGTGGTCCATAGGTAGCTTAGCATAGGACTATTAACGTAAGAAATTTTGACATCACACCCCTATGCACACGTGTGTGTGTGCGAGTAAAAACATGTAAACTAAAGGTCTCTTTTTGGACCTTACTTTTATATACAATCTGCTTCTGTGCGATGGTGAATAATAGAGCCGGTTTGACTGCATTGCAATAGGAAGCCCATTACTGGAAGTAGGCAGTAGAGGAGAAAATAAAAGAGGGTCAACTCTCTAAATAAACGTAAGATATGTACTTACTAGTAGAAGCTCTTATTGCATAAGTGTGCCACATATTCTATGCGATATTTATGTATTCTGAAAGCGTTTTTTTTTACTCGTAATCAAAATGTTCATACTCATATCTTTTGTAAGATTTACTTTGATCTATGCGCGATATTACATATGACGTAAAATCCCCATTAACCCATTATATTTTCAGTCATTTGCTCGATTGAATTACCTATTAATTACTTCGTTAAGTAACTGATTGACATTTATCTCTACATTTCGTTAGTCAGTAAGTCTGTCTACCTATATTGGTGTTCTTCGGATGGCAGTCTATGCGTCTGTGGACTTAGATATGTTTGCCCGGCTTTCTATGGGTCTGTATATCGAGCTAGCCAATACTGATTGATGTAAAATTGTTAACAGTAAATCATATTTTCAAAGACAGATACATTCCAGAAAAAGGACGTACACGAGTATTCATATACATACTATACTCGTTTAATTTGCACTTTAAATCACACGAACCTCAATTGAATTCTTTTCCTGTCAAATGTCTGTGTAATGTAAGCAATTGTTATCATGATTTCCAGTTGATTTATGGACGTTATGATAGGCCGAGGTAACAAAGAAACTGACAGGCAGGGTAACGTGACTGACTAGATCGACTTGTAAGATAAACACAAATAGTTCTATGTTACCTAACCGCGACGTAGTCTGCTAAGAAGTGAGGGTTACTTTATTTAATCATAGTGAACTCTCTCGCTCCCTCCCTCTATCTTTCCCATGATTATACTTCATTTTAATGTCAGACTTAGGTTTTTAAAATGGGATATCAACATAATTTACGTATATCCGTTGTTATTTCTTTTCTTAATGTTTTAATTTCATTTAAAAATTATTCAAAGAAAGCTGAAATAACGCAATCGTAAAATCTTTCTTCAAAGTGAAAAAAGTCAGCTGCTATTTTCTCTCCTCAACAATCGTCCATCAAAATCTCCACAAATAGCCGATTACGTTCCGATTGATGCTGGACATTTAGTTTGGTGTTTTACGGCAAAGCAACACAAGTAGGTTATTTAGTGCCAAGGTTATTGGAGTAAAGTGCCTAGCCCAAAGAACACACCACAGTCGCCTACCCAGGCTGATACGATCACAGGATTATAATCGGCACCCTTTCGGTCCAGAGTCCAGCACGCTAACCACCGAGTCACCAGAGCTACTATACTGGATGCAGGGATACTCAATTTACATTATTGCAGCGTTAGCTCAAGGTATTCTAATATTTTGTTCAATAATTGCTGCAAGGTTCCCGGCTGAATTCCTTCGGTGATTTTTGTTTTCTTTGTGAATCGAAAAGTTATTTATTGCACATTGGAGGAAACATAATTTAATTGGGGCACATTATTACATGTAGAATAATACTTTAGTTGATTAGATCTGAAAGTATTGCATTGGCGCCTTTAACAGTTCCCATTTATCTAACACGTCAGAGACATCGAACAAAACGATATAGTAATGTGTCTCTGTTCCTAATGCAAGTTATTTCAATATACCTGTCAGAATGTTATCCGCAGCAATTACAAAAACGTTGAACAAGAACAAATGTTATTAGCTCGTGACATCAATTGTGAAACGAAAAAGACGTCCGCAATCTAAGTAATGTTCAAATTATCTTGGACTTAAATAATGATGACCATCATCACTACATTGAGAAACACAGAAAAAGGTAAGAGAAACAAACCTTGACTCCTCCATTAACGCGCTTTGAAAAATTATTTACTCACATAACCGTATTTTGTTCGTATCACTTTACTCAATATTCTAATACAAGCACAAATGTTATGCGCTTTCTGATTAGTTCAACGTCAAAACATTCGGCGGTATAATTCGAGCTTTGGCGTCATTTTTACGTCACGATTCTATACCTGTCACCTAGTGCCACGATCAATTACATTTTCAGCTATTTAGACAAACGTTCCATATTTTGATACAAACGGGTAGAATAATAAAAGCGTTGCCAATAAAACTAAATCTGCGACAGAATAACCACCGATGTACGTCATCAAGTCTGAATATATACACTTAATCTGCTACATGTATATAAAGGTGGCTTTGTTGTTATTGTTTTATTGTGCATGTTTTTTTTTGTCTCAGTGTAGTAAATAAAGATGCACACGAATGCCCAATCACATAGCGTACATTTATTTTGACGAGAAGAATTAGGACAAAATCCTTCGATCGCGTGTCCGACATTGTTTTCAAAATTAGCTGAGTCTTGTATGCAAATTTCATTACATGGGAAAAAAGTGAATGAGCGAGCAAAAAGAATGTAAGTAGGAGAGTTATCTTCTTATTATGTTAATTTATACATAACGATTGAGAATTATATATATATATATATATATATATATATATATATATATATATAGAGAGAGAGAGAGAGAGAGAGAGAGAGATTATGTGGTTACCACTCACTGACTCTATTTGTAAGATCATAAGAGATTACAAGAGAACTTCTGGCATTGCTGGAAATCAAAAGCAAGTATTAACTTCGCCTGTTCGGACATTCACATATATTTTTTTTCTCTGGTTCTTGAATTCAAACATTCCGACACAGAATCTGAAAAAACAATCGAAATCTTTACAAGAGTTCGTTCATTAAACAATAAATATTTAAAAGTGCTTTCATCCGGCAGCTGATGTGTTTTTAATAACCTACAACTTGATAGAAAATCTGATAAGTATTAGTCTAGTATTTTTATGCTATCTCCCGCCGTGCACAAAACGGACTTAATTGTAATATTTGGCCTAGTACGTGGTTAGGAACACGAGCACGTAGTCTAGCTAAAATACGCTGTTCTACTTTTAAGATACGAATAAATAATATTATCATACAGGTTAGAGGATTTTAATTCGTACTCTACGGAGATTCGAACCCGGACCCGCGGTTACTGCACCCATAACAAATCTCTTTGCCTGTAAGCATCAACCCCCATACCATCTGGACCATGCACACATCACCAACAAATGATGCTACAAAGTCGGCAGTATAGGCATTCGTGCCAAGCAGACATACCCATATGTCGACCAAGTAATTAATTCCACAGACCATCTGGATACCTACTACATAGATCAAGGTATATATAAGTTATTACAAAGAATTACAAATATACACCAAACAGAGCGGAAAGTGCTATCCCTGGATTGTACAGGAGAATGCTTGATAACACTAACATAATTGTTAAATACGAATAAATAATATTATCGTACAGGTTAGAGATTCGAACCAGGATCCGCGGGTTACGGCAGGAATCCGTATTTTTTTTACTGCATCTTAACATATTTACTTTCATGTTTCAAGTTGCAAATACTTCACGTTTACATTCATTTAGAAGAGTTTGTCTTCCTAATATTCCAAGACCCTGAATTTGGCTGATCGGTACAAAATAGAGGTAAACAAATGAAACAATGCGTGCCTAAAAGCATATTATCTGTAGTTTCCAAATATGAAAATATGACACTTTGAAAATTTAGAACCATCCAACAATTATTGTGTTGAAAAAAAATTGCATGTAAGCAAGAAAAATGTATGAACACAAACAGCTACTGATTGATATACATTGGTGCACTTAATTGTAATAAAGTATATGAATTCTTGCATCTTAAGATGACCTTATTTCAAAACAACATTTTTTGTTATTAAAGACTGTCTGTTAGTTGCACTAATATGCATTCAATACAAATGCCTTATAGGAGACCATTATATTTGTAACTCTATTTTTCATTTGTATGGTAAGGTTAAATTCAGATTCGTCTTCATTATCCTCGTCATCAAGTATATCCTGTATTGAATCATCTTCATCGGCATCCGTCATGTTGGTGCAGTCCTGAAGCCTCCACTCCTCTGCACTTTATTCCACTGGAGAGGCACTAGGGCGCTGACAGGTACGACGGCGTTTAGAGGATATAAATTCCAAGATGCCCTGATGTGCTGGTGAGCCATTCATCCATTGGATATCAAGCTTTCCATCACCTACTACTGTCCATCCGTGGTTCTGGGGAGCTGACACATCTGGAGCTGCTACCAGACTTTGGTAGTAAGTCTTCACCAACATGCTCGGAGAACTATCTTCAAATGGAAGCATCTGTCCTGATTTCACAGTCCCTTTCGTTGCACGCCACATGACAAATTGGAGTACGAGCAACGTACAGTCTACATGTAAACTCCTGGAGGACTGCAAAGAGGTCATGAAGCAAGTGCAATTGCTATATCAAATGCTATAAAGGTGCCTATGTAGTGCCAACAAAAGATTTTGTTTTAAAGACCTAAAATTGAATTGCACAATCATTTAGGAAGATAAAGCCTTCCAAAAAGGGTATAATTAAGTACAAGAACATAAAATATTAAACGTTAAGATGCTAACGTTCTGTAAAATGTACATACAATATCAGATTAAGGTAACAGATGTAAAATCCTTAAAACATTATTAAAATAAACTTCATTCCTTTAAAAAATCCAAGATTGTCTCAGGTGGTACGTCGTCGTACAGTTTCTTCAAGCAGTTCGTGTCAAAATGCTTCCGTCTCATACAGTGGAAATCGACACACTCGAGAAGAAGGTGTTCCCTTCATACCAATGTCACAAGGCAGCCAACAGTACAGAATATTTCCCAGGTTTGAACATCATGTATCTGCAGTATATGGGATATTAACGGGTTGTCACTTTTAAGATTCTACAAAGCTTTCAATGTGGAAAAAGATGATGTTTTATCAGAGGTTTCAATATAGTTTCAAGCTTTGAGAATGACCGTAATTTTTGTACTAAACATTGAGGCTTGATCTGGTAACCTGCTCGATAGCATGTGGCGTTGCAATGGCAGCTTCAACTTTGTCTCCATCTTTTGAACCGTCTGCATACAGGGACGTATGACTACGAGAGGAGGCAGTGATTTCGTTGAATTTACTCTGAAAGACGAGAGGATTTGTTTAAGACATTTTAAATTCGCAAAGGTCAAATATTATTTCAGGAGGTTTCGATAACCGTGCTAGTGATTTTGTTCTACAGAATTTTGCAATATTTCCAACACTGAACTTTGCTGTTTCTGGCTGAGGACGAATGCGTATGCCAAAAGGTGGAATGAAATGTGGTTTCTGAACGTATAGGGTTTGGTATTTGGGCCTAGACACTGCATTATACGCTGGGTTAGATGAATTAGAAGATAGTTTGGTAGCATAATTTCGATCGTCTGAGATAAATGATGATTCTTTTGTCTCAACATATAGACTTTCTGAAGGGGAAGTTCTAATTGCACCCATACATAATCAAAGTCCCTGATTTTGAATCGGAACAAGAATCTGCAGGTCAGATTTTACAAGCTGATCCGTACACAAATGAGCCATAGTCAAGTTAGTGATCTTACTAATTACATGTGTAACCGGTGCCAGACCTTCCGATCTGCTCACAAATCTGTTTGCCATGGCTCGTATGACTTCCAGGGCTTTATGGCGGTTGTTCCTGAAGTATCGAATATGTGAAAGAAAAGTTTATTTACGGTCAAAAATAGGGCTTAAAATTGCTCTCCTCCACAACAGGAATAAGGCAACCGTCAAGATGGAGCTTTGGGTCATCATGAATACGATGTAATCGGCAGAAATGCAAACAGTTTTTGATTTTGAACATTTGAACCCGTTTTCTTCAGCCCATTTCTGAATTTTGTTTATGCTTATCTGTAGTTGACCTTCAAAAGTATGCATACTCTTTGATCTATAGCAGACTATAAAGTCGTCAACATATAATGAGCAGTCAGTTCCTGGATTAAGACCTTTCACTATGCTGTTAATTGTGATATTGAATAGGGTGACAGAATGCTGCCCCCTTAGGCCAGGTTCGAATATGTCTACTCACATTTGTCTGACCCATATAGAATAATCGAATAAAATCTCAATAGGGAATTGTTTTATATAAATCATTTTCAGCTATATAATTAGCTGTTAATGACCGAGTTGTAAAATGTGATCGAAAAGTGAAAAAATTTGAAAATGCTATGAAAAAGCGTCATAATTATAATGTCTGCAGGAGAACTTGTCATCAAAGTTGATCCGAAGCTTATTTGGACAAAGCTTTCATTATGCCGTACTTCCACGCGGTGTCTTAAGCTTTCTCCAAGTCGAAAAAGACGGTAACTATACGTCCTTTCGTAATGAAAGCATCTAATAAATGCTTAAAGTCTGACATCTTTGTCTATTGTGCTTCTGTGGCATCTGAATCCAGACTACATGTCTGACAGTAGTTTATTGGATTCGAGATACCAGAGCAGTCTATCATTTATCATCCGTTCCATGTTTTTGCAAATACAGCTTGTTAATGCTACCGGATGATAGTTGAAACGGTCGGTTTGGTTCTCTTTTGCTCTGGGAACTGGTATCAGCATTGCTTCTCGCCAAGACTAAGTCGCCAGTTTCCCAATTGCTATTGAAAATGTTTAGCAGTGTATTTAGAACTAGGTCAGGGAAGTGTTTCAAAAGTTGATAATGGATATCATCTGCTCCTGCTGAAGTGTTATGGGCTCGATCAAGAGAGTCTTGTAGCTCTCCGAGTGTGAAAGGTTTATTGTAGTCTTCAGCAGTAACATATCTGAAATTTAGAGAAACCTTTTCTTTCAAGTTTTTGACACGGCGGAAGTTTTCAGAATATTTTTTTTGTGAGGAGTTCTTCAAGAATGTTTCAGCCAATGTATTTGAGATTTCTGTTACGGTTGTGACCATTTCATCAGATTTTTTAAAACTTCTTGATACAACTGCTTTTATTTTTGCCAATGATTTTTCTGACCAGATTCCACACCAATTTAATCGAGGAGCGAGAGTTCAACCTTGAAACATATGATCTCCATGTTTCCCTCTAACGCAGATTGTATGCTGCTTTTGAAAGCAATTGCTCCATATCCACATCATTTTTGGCATACATATCTAGCGTCTCCTTCATTCTCATATAATCTTCTACTAGTTTCTCTTTGATAGATTGTCGGGCATTATTAGACGCCTGATCTTGTCACTGGAAAATATGAAGACTTGAGCCGCACTCGGCCTCCAGTTTATGACGAATGTACTTTGTGTGGGGTTTAATTTCAGTTACACCCACATTGTACATGTAAGACACCAATTATTCAGTAAGGTACGTCATCCGTTAAACATGTGGTCTTCAAATGAGGTCTGCCCGCATTTGGTCGAAGAACGTTTTGAAGGGTGATGACTCGGACAGTGCATACGATGTTTTCTCTAGGCATTCCTCAGCGCCACTTTTGGTTCTGGACTCTGCCTGGTGTAATTAATATAACAAGATTTATACTAGTGCACTTCAGCAGCCACTATATCATGTGAGGTTAGAGTCAAAATCCGTTTATCCGCCTTCATCTGTCTCAGTCCCTCATTTGCCACCATTCTTGCTGCTGTATCTCGAACAGTGTTATCGGCACGCAAGTCCACACACTGGAATATTTTCTCACGGGTGTGACTTCCTTTCGCATGTTGGCTGCATTTGTCGCAAAATATACACTTGGCAAGATAAGCAATTAAATTACTACTGTCAGCCTGCCTGTGCGTGCGTAGAGTCACAAGATCCTGCATAGGAACCTTTCGCGGCTTGTAGTTTCTACAAGGACTTCTTATGCATGAAGTTGCTGCTACATTTCCGCTCATACAATATAGTATCGCAAATCTCCTCAGTGATTGATCCATACTGGAGCAAAGTCTCGTATTTTTGCAGCGTGCATGAGTGTATGCCATGACTTAAAGTCCCTGGGCTCCGTCAGGTTGCTTATTGCCACTTGGTGGCTGCATATGATGCATATTCCAGTGTCAATGTTTAGTATTTGGTTCGTTTTGTCAGCTTGGGTTCAGTCACTATCGTCGGACTCCATGGCTGACTAATTGTATTCAATCACAGGCCTGAAACATAAGAATAAGGTAAGATTGTACATACACACACCTGAACCTTCAAATCGTAATATGAATACAGATGAAAAATTGAAACACGCGTAAATTGATAGAGCTACAAATTTGGAATGTACAGTATGCATTTTTGGCATTGGTTTAGTATCCTAGTTCACTAGTATGAAGGTCATTTGGTAGCACAATTTGGTGCAACGTACCCCATCTGGCCCATGGACTATAATTTGTGTGTGTAGTTTTTCATTTTCAAAACTTTACTTTTAATAGGCACCATATAGATATTATTGTGCTAAGGTGTCGCTAAATAATACATACGTGTATCAAATATTATACAAGTCGGCATGTGCTAAATACGTGAAAATATATGTGGATTGAAAACTGCAATGAAACTTCGGATCATCAAACCCATCATCGGTGAGTGGCATCGCTCGTGTAGGTCAAATCGTGGAGATGAGGAGGTATTGTGCTCATCGCGCATATGACAAACACACCAGATTCATGCTTTCCCTCTAACTAGTGAACCTCGACCGGAGTGGATGCTTTGCCAGTGTCGACTCATAGTTGATTCCATTCTTTTCGAGTGTATCGAGTTCTACTCTGTAAGACAGGAGTAGTATCATATAAAGACAATTCAGAGTCTTTATGATGATGTACCACCAGAGAAAAAAAAGGACTTTTTGAAGGAATACGGATTCTATAACAAAATTTGTCCGTACATTTTAAGGATTTTATATGTTTTCCATTCATCATTTATTTTCTTTATCATTACATTGTTAGAACTTAAGTTTAAATCTGAACAATATAGCCAGTATTATGCTAACGTGCCGTTAAACTCTGTACATACAAATATTTTACATTTCTGCATGATTTGTCGTGTCTGTGATGTGCGAAACCAAAATTAAAACAAAAATGAACCCAAAGAAACTAAAGAATGCAAAACAAATTTGCCGGAAAAATGCATCCCTTCCTATGAAGGAAGGAAACAAGATGGTTAAACGATTTGATGGAAAGAAACGAGCTTTGGGTCGCTCATGCAAAACGAGAAATAAAAAGCATGAAGCTGTGGGTCTCAGAAGGAACATATCTTTTAAATTTTCCATATTAGTACTTTAAATTTCATTTTACATTGCCATTAACGTGTATGCAAACACCACAAGCATAGATATTGGGATGATAAACTATTTCTTTGCTTCTTTCTTAGGACAATAATGTACTTATTTTGTCTAGAACATGCTTTCGAAAGGATTTAAACTAGAATGTGCCCCTTTGATTATTACAAATTTTCACCCGCCACCTCCCCTACAATTAAAAACATAAAATAAACAAATTAAAAAAAAAAAAAAAAAAATGAGAAAATTTATACGTGAAATTTAAAAGTTCAACGTATACCATACGTCTAATTTACGATACATATTTATGTTTTGTGTGTGTGTGTGTGTGTGTGTGTGTGTGTATTTACAAATTCAATGCGGTTTAATTTGAACTTCGGTAGTAACAGAAAAAAATGTTCTACCCTCTAACACTCACGTAAAAAACAAATGGACCTTATTGGACAATTTATATTTGTGACGTGAAAAGAAAAGAAATACAAATTGTATTCAGAGATGGAAGAACAAATTTAGTATCATGGGAAGGAAATCGTACAGTGAAATGTTCTCTCGTATAGGAGTTACCCCCACTGCATTCATTGAATCCTAATACTAACTGATTCACTGACCGACAGACATGACGAATAAACGATTGATGAAAGAAAGGATGCAATTTTGTAAAAAAAAAAAAGGGCTAGTCCATATAAAAGGTTAGGACGACTTACCAGTTTACTAAAATCTGATACCTATGCTATATAGCATAGGACCTTGACCAAAAAAAAAATATAATTTTTGGGATAAAAAATTTTACACACCGAAATTTGTGACTGATTCTTAGATGGCTCACACGAGAGAAATTATTAGAGCAAATCAGGACACAGACTATAAGACTCACGGTACTAATTATGGAGAAGAGAAATGGAAAAAAAATCTAACATCACAGGAAACAAACAAATATCCCAAGCGGAACAAAAAGTCATCCCGCCAACCTCACCCTTTTCATTAAGGGCGCAGAGCATCCCATAACCCATATATCTAAGGTCAGTGTTATGGGTGCACTGCAAAAAACAAACCAAGGGCAAACTCAGCATAAAATGCACAAACATTATTGTCCTAATGTGCCAACAGCGCGACAAGTCGCACAGTTTCTGGAAGTATAAAAAATTGGACCATACAAACTAAAAGTATGCAAACAGCACAAGGCTAAAGCCAACAGCTCATCAACCTCCCCAAAACCCCACACTAAAGGAGTAATATATATATATATATATATATATATATATATATATATATATATATATATATATATATATATATATATATATATAAATACGAACACAAATGTAGAGAAAATCACAGAATATTACCAAAGTCAATGACGGGACCTAGTAAAGGCAGTACGACTTAAAAACAAAGAGGGATGGGACAGCGCCGCAGTGGTGCTGTCTTTCGAGGGCGCAAAGCCCAAAATGATCCAGATAGCCGAAAGACTGAAACCCATCAGGGTATATGCGTTCCACAACACACCCCGATTCTGCAGCAAATTCAAGGGGTGGGGACACCACACAAACCAATGCCGAAATACACCCAGGTGCAATCAATGTCGAGATTGAACCATAAAATCCATAAAACATGCGACACAACTGCTCGGCGCTGCGCTAATTGCTCAGGAAACCACCGGCCCAACAATCCGGAGTGCCCCAGAGCCATACGGGAAGCTCTGACAGTAGAGCTTATAGTCACAACGGACCTACAATATAAAGAATCTATTCAGGGACGTGCAAACAAAGGAACTAGAACAAAGGATTGGAAAAGGGATCACACACCGGACGCCGCACCCGAGTAAGTGACCTTTTAGCTTGCTCATTTGATTAGGATTAAATTTTAAATAGTGTAGATCTATAGGGTTACAAATCATTTTAATAACAAATAACCTAAAAATCAAAAAAGTTTAATTACCAACAATTAAAATGGGCCGCAATCAAATTAAGGACCGTCAATGCACACCTCGCAGCAGCCGAAGAAACCTCGACATGGCTGTACACCTGGAGGAGGAAAGAGAGGCATACTCCGAGAATGCTGGGTCACCACTCGAACAAATGCCCCCAACTCCAAAACATGTTACCCCCCCCCCCCGCAAAAAAACAACCCCAAAACAAATCAACCAAGACTCCCCAAATTACACACACGCAAGTATAGAGATCCAAACTGAACAACCTTATGCCCCCCCCCCCCCCAAAAGAAAAAAATGACGTAGGGACTAGAATTAATTATGCAGGGACCCAAACAGAACATCTCTACACAGCCAAAATTGATTCAGAGACCCAAAACGGAAGTTCCCACAAAAACCGAAAGTAGAGGTCAGGGGACACAACTCCTTCAAAATAATATACCGGACTCCCAAAACAAAACAAAAACCTTGACAAAATCAGCAAACCACACAAGCTCCAAGACCAAAAAATCAAACTAAAAACAATGACCCAAAATCCCTCCCGCTCCCCTGAACCCAAACTAAAAACACAGAGGAACCAAAACAAAGAAAGGATATCCCGCAGGAAAAAACAAAACAAAAACCTTGACAAAATCAGCAAACCACACAAGCTCCTAGACCAAAAAATCAAACTAAAAACAAAGACCCAAAATCCCTCCCGCCTCCCCCAGCCAAACTAAAAACACAAAGTTACCAAAACAAAGGAAATCTCGCAGGAAAAAAAAAAAAAAAGAGGAAAAAAGTAGAATTGAATACAATCCACACCCCACACTTTTCATGAAAGGGATTGACAAATCTATAGATCAAATATCCAGATTCAATATAGTAGGTGAACTAAATAAGGCCAAAGAGGGACAATATTCCATAAAGCACTTCACTTCATTTTTCTTAATTTCTCCCGTAACCTTGCTGGTCGTAGGGGCGTCACTGATGACTTTGCGACAATCTCTCTCCATTTCGCCCTGTTCTCCACTGCTCTTTGGGACTTTGCAAAGTCCATGCCTGTCCACTCTTTGATATTGTCTTCCCATCTCTTTTTTATTCTACCTTGTTTTCTCTTTCCTCTCACTGTGCCCTGTAGGATTGTCTTTGACAGGCCAGTTGAGCGCGAGACGTGACCATACCATCTTTCTTTGCGTTTCTTTACAGTGGTGAGCAGATCTTCATAAGGTCCAATTGCGCCTTGGATTTTAGTGCGCACCTCCGCATTTGAGACGTGGTCTAAGTATGAGATTTTCAGGATCCTTCGATAACATCTCATCTCTAAGGCATGGATTCTTCTCTCGAATTCTGCTGTTAGGGTCCATGTCTCACATGCATATAGGAATATGGACATGACGAGGGAGCGCATAAGCTTGATCTTGGACCCAAGCGTGATGTTGCTGTCTTTCCAAATAGGCTTCAGCCTAGCCAGAGCAGCTGTTGTCTGCGCAATCCTGGAAAGAACCTCAGGTTTTGAACCTTCATCAGAGGCAATAGCACGTTGGTACTTGAAGCTTGTTACTGTGCCCATCTTCTGTCCATTCACTCTTATTTCCTTTTGGATGCCACTCGGGTTGTTTGTCATTAGGTTTGTCTTTTCAGCGCTATCTCCATCCCATATCTTAGTGATACTTGCTTGAGACGGTTCACTAAGGTTTCCATTTCTTCTTCATCTCCTGCTAAGCCATCAATATCCTCGGCGAAGCGCAGGTTGGTGATTGTTCTGCCTCCAATACTGACACTGCCCTCATGGTCTTCCAAGGCGTCGGACATGATCCTTTCCAGGTAGATACTGAAGAGAGTGGGTGAGAGAAGGCACCCCTGTCTGACTCCTTCTGTGGTTCTGAACCAGTCTCCTATGTTGCCATTGACGAGAACTGTACTAGTCGCCTTGTCATACAGGGTTTCTATAGTGCGGATTAGTTTTGGGTTTATATTGTATATCCGCATGGTGGCCCACAAGGCTGCATGCCATACCTTGTCGAAAGCCTTCTTGAAGTCAATGAAGACATGATAGAGGTTCTGTTGATGCTGGAGATATTTTTTCACAGAGGATTCAGAGATTGAAGATCTGTTCTGTAGTGCTACGTCCTGCTCTGAAACCTGCCTGTTCTTCCGCAATGATGTGCTCTGCTTGGGGTTTCAGTCTAATGAGGATGATCTTAAGCATAACCTTGCTTGGGTGACTGATGAGACTAATTGTTCGGTAGTTCTGGCACAGTTGTAGATTCCCTTTTTCAGGAAGAGTCACGATCAGAGACTGGGTCCATGGGGTGGGCCATTCTCCTGTTTGCCAGATTGTTGTGAGGACATATATCATGGACGTTCCTCCTGCTTTGACAAGTTCTGCTGGTATATTGTGTACCCCAGCTGACTTTTCCTTCTTTAGCGCCTTTACTGCAGCCTCTACTTCGTCCCTGAGGATCGGGTGATCAACCTCTGTTGTGGTCAGTGGTACGTTTAGTACAGCTTGGTCTCCAGATGTCTCCTGGTTGTAAAGCTCCGAACAGTATTCCGTCCATCTGTTAAGAATGTCTTGGTTTTCTGTCAGACTCTTACCAGTCTTGTCCTGAATCGTATTAGATCTCCCCAGTTTCTCTGTTGTCAGGTCTTTCAACAACTGGTATGCCCTTTTACTGTCATTCTGGTTCAGTCTTTTCTCGACTTCCTTGCATTGGTACTCCGACCAGCTTTCTTTATGCTTTTCTTAATCCTGTTGTTAATCTCATTGTATTTTTTTGCTCCTTCATGGTCTCCTCGGAGACTTACTCTTCAGTTTTCTCCTCACATCGCAGAGGTCGAGGATATCTGCTGTGACCCAAGGCTTCTTTATTCTACGATGCTTGCCAAGGATCTCTCCGGCTGTGTCTAGTACTGCCTTGTTGAAGGAGATGATCAAGGAGTCTAGGTTTATTTCTTCCTGTCCCAGAATTGTGAGTGGTGCAAATTTTTTGCCGCCTATTGATGCTTCAAATTCTTGTGCCACGCTTGGATCTTTAAGTTTTTCAAGGTCGAACCTGATCCTAACTTCTCTTGGCTTATTGGTCTTCCTCAGACGAAGTTTGATAGTCATCTTCAGCAAGTCATCGTCGCTCCTATATCAGCTCCTGGGAAGCTAGGTGTTCTGGCAATGTTTACGCTAGACCGGATGCGCTTTCTCACAAAGATGTAGTAAATATGGTTGTGATCTTTTCCGTCCGGGCTGTGCCAAGTTCATCTTCTGGATAGTTTGTTGGGGCCAAGGGAGTTCGTTAGCACTAGGTTATTGTATGTGGCGAAGTCCAGGAGCTTGCGTCCTCTCTCATTGGTCTGCTTATTCGCCAGTCTGCTTGTGCGTCTTCTCCTACCTTAGCATTCCAGTCTCCTTGAATAACCAGAATATCCTTATTGTGTGTCTGGTCCAAGAGAGTTTGAAGGTGGTAGTAGATCTCATCCAGTTACTCGTCAACATGGTTATATGTTGGGGCAAAGACTTGTATGATAGTGATGTTAAAGGGAGATACCCTTATGCGGATTGTAATCATCCTGTTCGACAACCCATGACTGCACTCACAATGTCCTTGTGTACCATAAACCCGACTCCATGTTCATGCTTGTTCTCATGCCCACTGAAGTAGATCACGTGTCCGTCATCTGTTGATCTCTCTCCGAAATGCTTCCAGCGCATCTCGCAGAGTCCAAGGATGTGCCATTGATATCTTCCCATCTCAGGGGTTAGCTCCTCGAGTTTCCCTGCTGGTCTTAATGTCCCGACATTCCATGTTCCAATGGTGATGTTATCTCTTGCCCATACTTTGATGGTAGTTGCACCAGTAGCATACTTGTGACCTCCGTCCTTGTGTCCAGCGGATGGCACGGTCATTGGTAACCCGGGGTGCGACCGATCCGGCATGTGAAATCTATCTATTATCATTTCGTCATAACTGGCGTATCATGGGCCGTTTCAACCTGGCGGGGCCCATCCATCCATAAAGCACACACGACAACAAACTTATAATTAAATGTCAAACAGAGCGACAAGTCGCAAAATTTTAGAAATTGAAAAGATTTGACGACTCAAGGTCGCTATAAGCCGACACACAAGAGATACACCAAATAGCGCCAAAAGGAATCAAAAACCGTAGGAAAAAGGGGTAATCTACGTAAATACGGCAACAAGCGTAGACGAAATAACAAAATACGTACAAAGTAACGAACAAGATATAAGCAAAGGAGTACGCCTAAAGACAAAAGAGGGAAGATGTAGCACAGCAGTAGTGTTATTTTTTGACCGTTCTACACCCAAATTCTTATTTGTGGACACCTCTCTGACCTCTAGCAATACAAGCTAAAAGGCCTTTAAGGTGACCGCCTTGGTTCCCAAAGATTATAAAGGGTTTTTATATCCGTCTGTTTCCCCCAAAGGTCTGTTGTGGGTTATTCCAAAAATATCAAAGAGAATTTGGATAAAAATTTATTTAAATATATTTTTGAATAGGGTTTCTCAAAGTGATACAATTTGGATGAGGCGTACTTGTTTAGGTTCCCATTCTTTCTGCCCCTTGGTCTAAAAGGTATTTACTTTTTTGAATGTACTCCCCTCCTCAGGCATTAAACATTGTGGTTGGTTTCCATTCCACGTGTCCCCTTATTAGTGAATCCTTGCTAGGGACTATTGTCCAATGTGTGCTATATGTATTAGTGCTATATTGGTATGTTATGCTATAGTCTTGTGTTTGTGTCTGGACGGCATATATAGGTCAAATCTTCTTGGAGTTATTTACTTTTATAGGAAAATAAATTAAAAATAAATTTGTTGTGAATGTCGACTGGATCATAGTTCTACGTCTGACAGGGTTGGCTGTCGTGATGTTTCTCAGTTTCGCTCTTGAACTTCCATATCAGTGGATTCTAACATAGCTCTCGTTTGTCTTTTCTCGTCAAAAGTTATATTTATTTATTTCAACAATGGTGGTTTTCTAAGTGTATCATTTATTATTATTTCGCTAGAAAAACAAACAAAAATAAAAAGGGAAAAAGGGCACTGTTGTTCTATGTATGGTGGGGGGGGGGGGCTATCTCTCCCCCTCAGGTCATTGGGGCCTTACCTTTATGAGTTTTTGTTTGTTATTCCTTCCTTATTTACGTTTTTCTCGTGCTTAAAGCGCGGATTTCAAAGAGGACACTTCCTGGGACTATATAAGGCGCCATTTCCTGTGATTCTTTCTCACTTCCACGATGCTGCTTTATGTGTGTGGACATAGTCTTGTCACTAGGTTAAGTCAGTTTGTAGGAGTTTTTAGGAAGCATGGCCTCCTACTTCGGAGGTGATTTTTCATGGGCTATCGGGTGCCCGTGTCCATCAGTTGTGCCGCCTTTCCTCGTCCTGGGTTACCATTCCCGACTTTGTAGATCTCCAGATTGGGGAGAACGATGTCGGTGAGATACCTCCGGACGAGATAGTGAAAACTATATTGCACTTGTGTGAAATTTACCTTCGCCTCAGGGTACGTAGAGTGTTCGTGGGTTCTTTTCGTCCACGTTTTCGCCCTCGATATATGTCCTGTCGGCAGTATATGCGGCTCACTCCCCGCATAAAAACTTTCCTAACTAGTATCCTACAGTCGAATACTGATATTTTATTTTGCCACCATGTTGGATTTCGGTCTGATGTTTTGTGTCTTGATGGTGTTCATCTTTCTAATAGAAGAAAGAACTTGGTTTTTCCACCATATTTTCTCAAATTCCTCATTCCCTCATATAAAGTTCGTACAGGTTGTCTAATCAGTGACAAAGAACGAAGCCACATCAAATTAAAAAGGCATTAGATGATGAAATTTCTAGGCCCATTTTTGGGCCTTACAATAAAAGAAAAATAAATTTTATCTTTAGCATATTTTAAGAAGCGGATTGAAAATTTCATCCGCGTGGACGTGATTGAACACATCCACGCTTTCCTGTATTTCTCATCTAGAGATTTCCAGCGAGTTTGAAAATATTAGTATTTGAGGTTTAAAAGAGAAGAAAAAGGTTGTATTTTGTTGTGTTTGTGTCGGGAAAATTTCTCGTTAGTAAGTATATTCTTGTTGCCCCAGGTGTGTATTTATCATGCATCCGGTTTTCTAGGTCTCCTCTGCAGACCCGTCTACCTCGCGCGAGCCACGTAGCATAACCCTGTCGTATCTATGCCCTATACTTCACGCTGTGCACGATTCCCCGTTTCCGTGTATTTCTTCGCATGTTTCTTACTGTTTATTTTACTATTAGCGAGTTATTATTTTCCCTTGTATTGTATGTTAGAGTTTATTCAGACATTTGCTCAAACATTACAATTCTCTTGTAATTATTAATTTTGTTAAAGTTCCCAAAATTTCCTACCCACAACAAAACTGTTATGCTGTCTGGTGTGGTGATGGGGAGCCCATCCTCCTCCATTCTGCCTTTGGAAGGTTGAAGGGTTCGCACATTGAACTATATCTTTACATGTATTGTGTGTGTGCTATATTATATAGTGCTTATTCCGTAGATATAGTTCAAAATTTTGGTAGGCGCCTTTTCCAACGTGTGGGCGAGTGGGTTCTCGGTTCCCAGTGGTTGTATTCGGGCCTCTAAAGAAATCAGTACTATATTGTATTGATTTCTTATATCTAAATTGTTGGTTCTCTCTTCATAAATCCTTTCCTTTTAATGTCTGAACATATGTCTTGTACTCCTATTGTGAGTATTTTTTTAAATATTCACTATGGACAAATATTTCTCTTCTAGTTAACAAAGTTGACGAGGTTCACCTTTCCAACATGTTAGCTATCGAGTTCCAGGTCGCCTTTGCGGCGTACCTCCCCTTAATGGAAAGATATACTGAAACTCGTCAGCTACAGTGGTTGTAGTTGGTTCAACTAAGAGACCAGCATTGTTACATGCTGATCTCTTTGTCAAGATTGTATCTACCAAGTTATATCTAATATTTTATAAATGTATATATTGGCTACAAGTTTATTGTATCTCTTCTGTGTTCTACAGAAGTTACTTTACCACACCGCTCCATTACATATGTTATGTAGTTTATAATTTTCCTATTTCTTTATTAGTTATATCTAGATAGAGTAATTGCTTGTGATGATATATATATATATATATATATATATATATATATATATATATATATATATATATATATAGTTTTTATTATATTTATTACCCGATTTCTTTCATATTCCGTTTCTTTACATTTTAGTACCACGTGTAGTTTAGTAAAGAAAACCTTTTTTTTTGCATAAGGGACATTTAGATAGTACCCTTATAATGTGCCTTCGGAGGGCCACCTCCCCCGTAAGCCATACATCATGAAGGTATTTATACATACTTTGTTTCATGGTAGATTTTATATCGGTCCAATTTTTCCAAACAGTTTTCGATTGTACCATATAATTCCTAAACTCTACTTTTATTCTTAGCTTTTTGTCTCTTTTTTTATTACAAGATATATTATTATCGGTTTTTCCCATATTTATTTTGTTTCTCTATATTTAACTATTAGTACTTTTATGTATCTTAATTTCCTTGGTGGCTCTATAAGTTTGGTCAGTTTGTTATTTCTGTATATTTCAGGGAATTGATTCAGCACATACACATACCAATATATATATTCTATTTAAAATGTTACTAACAAAATTTCTTTAAAAATCTAACCCTATGCAAATTACGAAACTGGAGAGTTCCACCTTTGATACTTGCTGACGGATTTGTCAAACATATTTGTTTTTGTAAGTTATCAAATAAATAACACTGGATGTTGCACAGTTAGTATCATAACGCATCTAAAAACATTTCTTTGGTAATACTGCTATCGAAATAAATATTTCCATTATCGAAAGAAGAACTTGAACATCTAGGTCTATTATATTTAGTTGATGAACCACGACTTCTAAACATTTAACAGTCTTAACTCGGTTAGCATTGAAATATGCCAAAAATGTGACATTTGATGTCAGAACCAACGTGCCCTACTCTCCAGTTATATTTTTCATACTTAATATGCATACTTATTATTATGTTCGCCTCCTATTATTATTTATGCTTTATGTACTTATGTGATGTTCTTCTATTCAGCTTTATTTCATCACTGTTTCTTATGGAACATGTATACACATACAAGCCAACGCAGGTAACATTTACCCATCACATCTATAATTACATTTGTCCTTGTTACTTCTCCTTCTTTCATTCTAGTGTTTATGCGATTATAGAACTTTCTCGTACATGACCATTTGTATAGTCTACTGTCAGATACATGTTTGGTATTTGTTAATTATTAATTCGTGTCTTTTCTGAAAATATTACACTCCAGACTGATCACAATGGCACATTACTCGTGTAGAAACGAAAAAATAAAAAAAATAATAATAGCTTTTTTATCATTGAAGTACATAAAACTATGGATGTTTCTTGCAATCTTGTGTATTCTGGTTTCTAACCTGTAAGCATCGTCTTGCTAGTTGGAAAAATAATTTTAAAAAATTAGATTTCTTTTAACCCCGTTTTATCTGATGTGTCTGTCCCATTGGTTACCTGATGTTCAACAACTTGCCTTGTCGTAATACTTTAAATAAATTACATAGTAAGATATGTATTGGGAGTCTGTACGCTTGAACCGTTACGCGAGTTAAGTTTTTACCACCGAAAACCTTTACAGTGCACATGCACTTGTTCTACTGTCATTCAAGAACCATAATTTCACTAATTCGAGTTATTTACAGTTCATTTGGATGCATGCTGAGGATGTCCGTAATGATGTTAGGTGAGAAGGTATGTTACGTGATATGCGACAGAACGAATATTCTTTAAACGAGTAGCAAATAGACTTAACATAAATTGTTTATCTTTAATTACAAATATATGATGACCATTAACATGAAAGGATTCAGCGAAGAAACATCAGTATTGTCTTGGCACTCCGGAGATAATGATTTCTGACCAACTTCGAAATCAGCCTCACGTAACTTTTACGGACCGGAAGTGTCGGTCCATGTTACATTGGTGTGTATTTTCATTAAACAGCTGTTATTTTAAGAAACATAACTGAAATTATTTACCGAATTCACAAGCCCGACATTAGCCTTAATATTGACATTTGCCAGTCTCTATGCGGCACATTGAATTTTCTTTTTGACAACCTCACGTAACATTTACGGAACAGAAATGACAGCCATAGTTATGCGATTCTTGTGTATTCAGTATTGTTATTTAAGAGGATAGCACCCACCAAAATGGTTTATGTACCAAAACCTCATTAAGCTGACGTGAAATAAATATTGCATTGCAAAATAAATGATTGTTTATAATCTGATAATAATTTTTGTATATTTTATCAACACAGTATGTATGGAACTTTTTGGGGGGGAGGCGGGAGTAAATGTTACGTGATTAACCAAGTGCTGTGTAAGTTTCTCTTAAATTTTGAATTTTTTTAAAGACTATTAATATATAGAATTAAATATTGCATATACCTTGTTCATTTATTTTATCATGTAATTGCAAGTTTCTGTGCGTGTGATATTTCGTGAAATGATAAATCAATGCTATAAAATAGGAATATATCAATATTTGAAAGCACAAATTATTAGTACACTTAATCAAATTAGTTTCATGCAATATAAATTGAAGAAAAAACAAACATATTAATAAATTACAACCCCAACATACTAAATAATTGATACATTGTAAATAAATATTTTTGTTTTCAGTTTACATCATAATTTCCATTGGGGGCATCCTTTTTCAAGAAAGCCAACAAAACTAGCACATTATGGGTCATGGAAGAAGCCAAATATGAAATATTCTCATGTGATGTCATGCAGATACTCCCTGAACCAAACCAGTCCATTGCTGGTTCTAGACTCTTCTATGAATTTTAAAAAGTGGAATAAACATTTGTTTGTCCGACCTTGTTACACGAGTTACATTGTCTTGTTTAATAATGTTTTAATACCATTTTACGGAAACTGAAATAATGATGTCCTTTGTAATAAAACAAACCATGCAACAACAAAGTCTATACTACAAACTTCACTCCTTCCTTTTCATAATTATAGAATCTACAAAAATGGAATGTTTTCTGCATAATTTGAGTGTGTAGATTTCAAAAATGAACCCATCTTTATTATATCTTTTCAAATAAATTCACACGAAGCATTCGAACACATGGACCGTTCACCATTTTTAATATTGGTCTTTGGCACTTTTTGCAAATTCTTGACCTCATGTTATTTCAAGCTAAAATTTGCATATTTCTTACATGTTTATATAGAAATGTTTTGTGAACATTCAGCTTTAAGAATAAATGGACTCTTTCTATGTTCCAGGTAATTCAGAAGCCCCCCTGTTCCTTTTTATCAAGCACCCCCCTAACGTTTTGGCATGAAATACTATATTTTTCAGTCATACACAAGTTGAAATTATATGTTGCTGTTAAAATGGAACCTTTTCTGCATAATTTGTGTGTGCAAAATTAAAAAATAAACCCATCTATATGATATCGTTTCAAAAAAATTCACAGGAACCATTCAAACACATGAGCTGTCGACCATTGTTAATATTGGTCTTTGGTCACTTTTTGCAAATTCTTGACATCATGTTATTTCATGCTGAAAGTTGCATATTTCTTACATATGGTTATATATAAATGTTTTGTGAACATTCAGCTTCAAGAATAAATTCACTTTTTCTATGTTCCAGGTACTTCTGAAGCCTTTCAGTTCCTTTTTATCACGCCCCCCCCCCCAACATTTTGGCATGAAATGCCATAATCATGAGTCATACACAAGTTTAAATTGTATGTACTCTTGAAAGCAATAGTGCAAATGCATTACAGTGTTCTTGTACATACATACATTGATCTGAAATCACAATTTAGTAAATAACAATTGCCATTTTAGAATTTGGCTATGATGAGATATTTTTGGTCAGTTTTCATATGTCAAATAAAATCAATGACAAAAAAAAACAAACAAACATAACTTAATTTTAAAACTTCCACAATTCTACTTCTGGCACTGCTTTGGTTCTCAAGAAGTAGTTTTTATGTTTTTGGTTAAATAGAGAAATACTACAGATCGATTTTCTGCTCTTTATGATGACAATATTCATATTGATATTCCCAAAAAAAAAATGGTATGAAATGAATTTGTTTTCATTTTTCAAAATTCTGAAAATAAGTTTTCGCCCCTACTAAACATGAACATTTTAATTTGAATACCAGTGTCTCTAGATAAGAATCCTACCTAGAGCAGATGATCTGACATTGATAATATCTAAGTGATCACAATCACATACATATTTTCAATATCTTTATCAGTATCACCCGTCAAGTCTCTAATCTCGAAATTACATTACACAACAAAAGTTGTACCAAAATGTTGTAATAAATTTGGTATAATGAATGACATACGTTTGTATAATCTGATTCCTTGGTATAAACGTCTGCCCTTTCATAAAATCAAGTTGTCGTGTTTTTGAACCCAATTTATGTCGTGTTGTTGTTATTGTTTCCATTTTGTACGTACCCATGTGCCGGGAAGAGTTACCGTTCTTGCTGGCACGGGTGACCTTTATAAAGACGTAATTCGTGGGTTTTCCGCAAATATTTTACCATTATTCTCGTAAAAAGAACTCCAAAGTATTTACAAAGTAGGAGTAGGTGAGCGTATATGTTCGTTAATTTACTTTTTCTGCTTTTTGAAAAGTTCGGTGTTCGTTTATTTTCGCCGAATATGTTGTACAAAAGGCCCAATGTCATATACGCTAAATATAGACATTTGACCTTTCAACCATGAATACATTCAGATATAATAATGTCGGCTTTTTACATACGAAAGCAGAGAAAGTACATGGTGTAATGAGGTTGACATTTTGAGAAAAAGTTAATCTTGATCGCCAGTGCCCTATAGCGGCGGCGCCTGTTGCTACTAATTAACATCAGTTACGACTTTGTTGCATACCATTACTATTGCGTCCTCTCTTGGTACTTTCCTAAAGTACCAATCTTATTCTTGTACAAATTATGACTTGTTTCAACAATTCTGTCTTTTATAGAACAAAACTTCTACCTATAATGACTGGCGGACTGATTTAGATTAAAGAAGTGTACGGTCATTCGACCATGTACATATAATGACCTGTCGTGCTCTGATAAAGAGCGATTGTTTGCGCCATCTAGTGTGTACGTATATCCATGACATAAGAGAGCCAATTTTCTCCCGGATGGACTATTCAATACCAATACATTCAGCAATAGGGCTGAAGAGCGCTTTATGCCACCTTAGTGCATCTCTCTCGCTATCCTACACGACTAGGCAACCAACATATCATTTAACGGAACATCAGGACAATCTGAATATATGCTGTTCCTTAAAAGTTAAATGCCAGAAATGTAAAGCAAACAATTTTTAAAAAAATAAAAAAATACACCATTCGCAATAAAGGTAAACATGTAGTCCGAGATATATATATATATATGAAAGGTATGATAAATAAATATAAACGTAAAACATAAAATCTGTACAAATAAAGGATCTATCTACTCTTATTCTAACACATGTATTTTACCTATCCCTTCTGTAATTACATTTTTCTTCTGCTTCTGTCATACTCATGTTTATCCGATTCTAAAACGTTCTCGCGTGTGCTACCAAATATAAGGCTTTTCTCTCCCATACCAAACAGCCCCATCAGTTCGTACACAAAATAACGTGTTCAAAAATACCATTCAAAACAAACCATGCAACAGAAAATTCTATGTAACGCTCTGAACTGCTTCGTTTTCACACATTTCATTCACATTAACTTCAGTTACAACTTTGTTACATGCCATTGCTGTTGCGTCCTCTCTTGGTACTTTTCTAAATTACCAATCTTATTCTTTTACAAATTGTGGCTCAAACCATGTTTCTACCAATTCTGGTGTAAATGACAAGATCTTAAACTCAAAGTAACAACAACACTACGCATGAATATCAGAAATAATGTTCAAATTAAAAAATAAATAAATATATAAATACAAATTTATATTTAATTATGCGAAAGTAATCCACTGCCATATTAAAAACAGATACAGAAAACTGTTCGATACTTTTCGGATACTGATGACAGTAGTTTTGCTTGACCTGTATTGTAAAACTGTCCAATTTGGAGAGGGACTAGACACTAACTATTATTATATGATTTTTAAACTTTGTCAAAGAAAATGAACAAATTTAAATATCGTATTAAATCGGGCCGCTTCATAATACATACTAGCATTAAGTAACTCGCACCTGCATAAGGGATTCAGCTACAACTATCCTCAGTTCTTTGTAGAAATTACATTGGTATTGAAATATTTGTTACTGTGATTGACGGATTGATTGAGTGATTGACTGATTGTCATGCAATTAAACTTTATCGCGACTTAAGTTTCGAAATGGTGCACCACTCTGGAGATCATACCAGTTAGCTGAACTTTAGCGTTTATGGCAGGAAACGGACCTGATCGTCAATGATCATTTTGTTGAGAAAAAAAGAATAATATCACAGTACACGCATGAATCTTTTGTCTCTCTCAGAGACACGTGCAAATTAAATGTTGAAAATAGGAGCGATTGCTTGTGCGCACCTATGTTTGACTTAGAATTTTTTAAGCCATTTGAGCTAAATAGATGATGCATACAACAATTATATTTTATAGGTTGTAGAGTGTTTTTAGGTATCGGACCACTAATTATTTTACAGCCAGGGAACCAGTCTACTGGTGGGGGAATACAAAATAGAGTATTAAATCTTTTCAGATGCGCCCATTGGGTAATACATGCGTTCAATTTTGTTCCATTATTAATTTCCCAAACTTCAATATATGTACTATAGCTGACAAAAGATATCTACTTTTACTTTGATATCCTGCATTTAATTTCCTACCGACAAAATAGCATTTGTACTCCTGGTGCGAGGCTATGTTATTAGGTGCAGACCAGGTATCCCCCCTGTATATGCATCACGAGACTCGAAAACATGCTGCGAAGCACCTGTTTTTTTAAGACCGAAATTTTTTTCTCTAACTATAATGAATGGATCCAGGTGTGGTTTGTATGCCAAGCTAGTGAAGAATTTATTTTTATTTTGTAATATATTAACATTAAGTTCTATGGGAAATGAATTAGTGGTCCGATCCCTATAGGGATGGGTGTAGTGTGTTTATCCATGACAACCATGTGCATATCAGCATCCGTTTCAGTATCATTGGTTGATTTAAGAGTAATTATAGTAAAATGGTTCATTTTTAGAGTAATTTAGAGTAGATATTAGTGAAAAAGAAAAGAATTATATAGAACAAGCATGGTTGTGTAATCTGGCCGTGGGAAGCATAAACTGTGATGGGTTTATGGCACTATTTTCTATTTAACTGTATACAGATTTTCATACATCATAAAAAAAGAATTACACACGACTTAGTGAAAAGTCAGTCTCTTAACGTTAGTCCCTTGTGTCATGAAAAAATGTGTGTGAACATTGACCATTTAGTTTTGAACCCCCATTTTATCGAGAGAGAGCACTGTAAAGACCAAGGACTATGAACAAAATGCCACAAATCCATCTGTTGAATATAATGGATGTTATTCAAGGTATATCTTTTATACTTTTGTCATATCTAGCTCCAAGTTTCTTTGTAATATTACATAACAATCTGCCTTATGCATAATTCATCTCCTGATATTTCTCATTGAGTCTGAATAAAAGTGCTTTAATTTTACATCTATTATGTTTGTATGCTTTCTTTTTGTTGTAAAATGTCCTATCGATAATATCATCTCTATGTCTTCTTTTCAGTTGCATAGCCACACTACAGTTTACTGCTATGGGGCACATAGAAGCTCAGCACAGCTTCACTTTAGACTCCATAGGCCCAATGTTGCTGTAATGTACTGCGCTATGACATTGTGCATGGAAATTTCTCATGAATGTTACATTTCAAGGTAAACTTCTTTGAATTACTATATTTACACTTTCAGACATTTGTGTGTTAGTGTTGAGAAATGTCGTTTTCCCCAGCCGGTAGTTAACAAGAATTCGTATAATTGATTCGGTATGTGTAGAGTTTACTATTCTAAATGTGCCAGGCAACTATGAGCTTGTAACTACCGTTTTCATTTTCACCAGTGCAAACATACGAATTTGTCTTTCAAAGGGAATCACCACCCTGATAAAAGAGCACTTTATATGGCATTTACTGCTTTAGACATGGCCCTCATTATCACAGAAGTGTTCTCACAGTAATTCTGAAAGGAAGCGCTAAACTCTGCATGACAACGCTGTCTCAGGTCTATCGCCAAATTGTTTCTGATCGTCTCGCAATCAATTTTTGTTAAATGATGTCTCTCATCACACATGGTATATGTTCTCTTGTGTTCTGTGAACACTGCATTCCACATTTATTAAATTTTTTTGATCTGTACCAGCCTGTATAGACTCTTCACCTGACCCGACCCATTTTGGGACATATAATCATATTTTATGTTGCCGAGTGCTTTTCAAATTCATTAATTTCTTATTAACAACTCTCCGTGTCAAGATATTAGTTTCCTTGGATATGTTAGCTCCCCTAGTCCATTTTTTTAGAATGAGGCAAAACATCTCATAGTAAAAAAATCTGAACTTTATAACTCAAATGGTATTTTTGTTTTATTATATTACAGTTAGGAATCATGCGAAGAGATCTGCCTCTCAGAATATATGGTATTTGTGCACATATTTTGTTTGATACATTGTTTACAATTAAATTTTACCTGTTAATCATGGTTTTATTTTTTCTCTACTTTCCTCCATGAATTATGTAACGTAAAATAGGAAACCAAACTGATGGATGTTTTTTTATAACATTGAGTAATGATACATTTCTATTTATTTTGTTCGGAGTCACCGGCATGCAGATCAGCCTATAAATCTTTGGTTTCAGTTGGCCATAAGAACTTGTATTGCACCGAAACTTCCTCAATATCAAAGTGTGAACTTGGTCTTTTTGTGATAATATTGTACTTTTCCTCTGAACATCTTTCATATACCGTTTATGTGACATCACTCTCTACAGTTCTCTCACTTGTTACGAGGAATATTTCCTTTTCTGATGTGAAACTAAATTCTCGCATTAAGACAATCTTTGGTTTTCCTCTGTACTTTTGTCATTTTTGACAGTTTATGTTTTTAGTTTTAAAGTGTGAATCGAGTACTTGCTTAGCACTGTTTGAACTACATTCTGCACTGTTTATATTGTTTCTTTACGTCAATGGAAGATAGTATCAGTTTACAGTCAGGCCAGACTCGCATTTGGCCTCGGGTTCCAGACCTCTACATTTATCAATTTTTCATGTGACAAGTAATGAAAAATAAAATAAACCCGTTAGGTGACATACACACTTCTTAATATATGATTGAAGAAAACAAAAGCTCCAATTAAAGAAACTTTAGGCAACCAAAATATGATCTTTATATCAGAAATTGATTAAAATAGGGGGGTTGTGTAATTTGATACCTCTTATTACATAATGCTTATAGGTGGATATTTCATGCATGCATATCTGAATAACAGACACACACGAAATAAAGAAAAACATGAGACAAAGTATTACAATCCGTGCATTTATTCAGTTATCTACATCTGTAATATATTAATATAGTAAACATTCTTGAAATACAACATTCTTTCTCATCATCTGTCAGCATAAGTGTGTTCATTATTTTATTACCATTTAGCGCACTTAGAATATCACCCAAGATAGTATATAGTACATACTTGATGCCTAAGGTTGTAAATATACACAAATGTATGTTCGGCACAGGTATCGGACCACTATTTATTTTAGACAGGGAACCAGTCTACTGGTGGTGGAATAAAAAATATAGTACTAAATCTTTCGAGATGCGCCATTGGGTAATAAATGCGTTCAATTTTGTTTCATTATTAATTTCACAAACCTTAATCTATGTACTACAGCTGATAAAAAATATTTACTTTTACTTTGATATCCTGTATTTAATTTCCTACTGACAAAATAGCACAAGTACTCTTGGTGCGAGGCTATGTTATTAGGTGCAGATCAGGGATCCCTGTATAAGCATCACGAGACTTGAAAACATGCTGCAAAGCACCGGTTATTTAAGGCTTAATTTTTTTTTCTAACTTTAATGAATGGATCCATGTGTGGTTTGTATGCCCAGCTAGTGAAGAATTTATTTTTATCTTGTAATATAGTAACATCAAGTTCTATGGGAAATGAATTAGTGGTCCAATCCCTATATAAAAATCTCAACACAAAGAATAATTAAATACTACGAAAAATTAAGAATAAAAAGCACAACATAACATATCTATTTTAACTGAACTAAAGTCCCTAGCTATGGGTACAGCACTGACGGCTGCTGAAAAAGCCATAACGTTTTGAAATTCCAAAAGTGTACTACAGGGATTCGAACTTGTGCTAACAAGGAAAAGCCATGCAAATGTGAAGTTGTAGTTGTGATCATTGATTGATTGATTAGAGAAAAATTTTAGCTATCATAGTCTGGGCGCGTTACGAGAACTTCCAGTTGACAACGAATGTTGCCGGGAAGTCCTTGGAAATAGGGGAAAAAAAGGACTTCCAGCCCGACCTCATGCAGGTGTTTGATTCGCTCGGTAGAGGAACCCCTGTGCGTGTAACAATATATTCTAAAAATACTCAAAGTGATTGCTTTAAAGTTAGATTTTATAATAGATGTTTACTTCTTTCAAGTCACTTAGATTATTCATTTGGCAATTCAAAGTAGCTTGTAAAGATGTTTTGTATCGCTGATTGCTATTGTATAGGGAAAACGAAGAAATTTTATAAACGGTTTCTGAATCCCACGTCGCTTCATTCAGTTTTTAAATATTTATGGTGCACGTTTTATATTTTCCCACTTTACTGACGATTGCTTAAATTCATGCCTTCACATTCTAATCTACTCACGACATAATATTTCAATACATGGATTTCTTATTTACATATATTCAAGTTATAATGGCCTATATATACACCACCAATCTAACACTTTCTAAAATGCAACAATTTCATGTTATTTTAGGCCTCAATGTGTATGGTAGCACACCTGCCGAAGTGATACTGCTGGCTTGGATGACATCACAGATTTCCTCGCAAGTCAGAAACACCAGTTGCTGTGGAGCTTTCACAGGAGCAGGAGTATTCACATCAACTTCATTGGAGTTTTGGCGAGTTGTGTGAAATGAATGTCCCTTTTTAAGTCGTTTTTTTTCTTCTTTCTCCTACCCAGATTTCTTTTGCAGGATTTTCTGTTTGCTTTTAATATAATTGTAGGCTTGCTACAATCACAGCCAAACAGCTTCTCTAAATAGGAGCAGCTTCGGTAACAATATGAGCTGACCAGTGTAAAATTATCCAAACGTGACATTCTTAGTGTTCTTAAAAAACATTTTTCATAACTATTGTCTTATCAGCAGATGGGGCGAGTCTGGGTAGGGAATGTCATCGTCCAAGTGTCCCTAATGATGTGGATCAGTTTGCAAACATTGATCCATATATCTGGTGTTAACTGAAGAGTTGCCTCCCTTATACTCTACCTATGATTTCTCTGTTGTAGCATAGATTTGACCTTCATGAAATTAGCAAAAGTGCAAGTCGTGGTAGCAGGTCCCCTTCTGATGGTCCAAGAAGACCAACACTTTTGACTAAAGCGCCTTGTTCATCTTATAGAAGAACAAAGAGGATTGAAGTCAGCGATAAACAGGAGGAAGACAGCAAGGGGATTCGTCAAAAGGATGCAACTCGTGAAGTTGGTGTTTATGTCGATGTTGATCATGTCCACGCTGACAATTATGACAAATTAAATAGTTTCGAGCCTGATGTTGATCAAGAATTTAGATCGACATCAAAGGCAACAGATCACGTTTCTAGTGACAAAGAGAATGAAGGTGTTGGAACTGGTCAAAATAATCAATGAGAATGTTAGCACATTAAAGAAAAATAGAGTGGAGTGTCCATGAATGGCATTGTGGGACTATGCTGACCAATATGCGTTTTACACAACCCACCAGACCTTTCTGGCCAAACGTGCAATATAACTTTTGGTTACTGATCTCAATCAACAAGTCACTGATCTTCTAAAAGACGAGTTTTCTTTCATAGCAAAAAGTTAAAACTGTAACGTTTATGGCAAGTTCTACACTTTGTTACAAATGTTATTTTAGGCCTCAAGGTGTATGGTAGCACACCTGCCGAAATGATACTGCTAGCTTGGACGACATCACAGATTTCCTCGGGAGTCGGCCACACCAGTTGCTGTGGAGCTTTCACAGGAACAGGAGTATTCACATCAACTTCATTGGAATTTTGGTGAGTTGTGTGAAATGAATGTCCCTTTTTAAAATATTTTTTCCTCTTCTCCTCCCCGGTTTTCTTTTGCATGATTTTCTGTTTGCTTTTAATTTCATTGTAGGCTTGTAACAATCACTGGCAAAAAAACTTCTCTAAATAGCAGCAGCTTCGGCAACAATATGAGCCGACCAGTGTAAAAATGATCCAAATGTGACATTATTAGTGTTCTTAAAACACATTTTCCATAAATATTGTCTTATCAGCAGGTAGGGCGAGTCTGGGTAGGGAATGTAATTGTCGAAGTGTCCCTAATAATGTGTCTCAGTTTGCAAACATTGATCCATATATTTTGGGTTAACTGAAGAGTTGCTTACCTAATACTCTACCTCAGATTTCTCTGTTGCAACATATATTTGACCTTCATGAAATTAGCAAAAGTGCAAGTCGTGGTAGCAGGAGCTCCCACTTCTGATGGTTCTGACATTAGCCTAGTGGAGGCTGCTGGAGAGATATCTTTATTTCATACATTTTTAAATAGGGATTCGGTCTGTCGTGTGTATCGTGGGATCGTTTGGTGCTCCGAAGTAAAATAGATCTTGATATTTTGAATAGCATTCTTTTTAAACGATTACAATAACATAGGTGGCAAGGCAAGGCATTATGACGTCTTTTTTTGTCTTATCTACACCAATTTTCTTTCAAGAAGACCAACACTTTTGATTAAAGCGCCTTGTTAATCTTCTACATGAACAAATGGACTGAATCCAGCGATAAACAGGAGGGAGACAGCAGAGGGGATTCGTCAAAAGGATGCAACTCATTAAGTTGGTGTTTATGTCGATGTTGATCATGTCCAGGCTGACAATTAAGACCGATAAAATAGTTTCGAGCCAGATGTTGATCAAGAATTTAGATCGACCACGCTGACAATTGAGACCAATTAAATAGTTTCGAGCCAGATGTTGATCAATAATTTAGATCGATATCAAAGGCAACATATACTGTTTCTAGTGACAAGGAGAATAAAGGTGTTGGAACTGCTCAAGATAATCAATGAGAATGTTAGCACACTAAAGAAAAATAGAGTGGAGTGTCCGACAATGGGATTGTTTGACTATGCTGACCAATATGCGTTTGCACAACCCACCAGACGTTTCTGGCCAAACGTGCAATATACCTTTTGGTTACTGATCTCAATCAACAAGTCACTGATCTTCTAAAAGACGATTTTTTCTTTCATAGCAAGAAGTTAAAACTAACGTTTATGGAAAGTTCGTCTGTTAAATACATTTAAAATGTATCGACTATTTTCTTACAAAAGACAGTTTAAATAATGTTCAGTGATCACTGAAATATTATGGACAAGTGTATGTCGTATCATGTCACCAGAGATATTTAAAGTTCTTTACATATAAATTAGAATATATCCTCAATTTGAGATTGTTCCTTGCTGTGTATTTTGCATTTCATTAACGTTAATATATAGAAAATCATGTCTTCATGGTTTTCCAGACACTTTTCATGTCATGAATCTGATCAGTATATAAAATACAGAGAAGGTTGTCAGAGTTAAAATTAGCCCACACATACGAAGCGGTTGTATATATACATGTATAAGTTTCAAGCTCATATAAAACGTAATATTTTCAGTTTGAAAAAAAATTACATTTTGTCTCAAACTTTTAACACTAACAAATTGTTTCACGCCCTCGAAAGGTGTACAATACACAACAATGACAATTTGCGTGTGTCTGTGTGTTGTGTTGGATTTGTTTGGCAAGGGAGTAAAATATATGAAAGAGAAAGTTTATATTTGCAGTCAAACATGGAGAAGGGTGTCGGGTCTGGTGTACATGGTCTGATACCAGCAGTGCGGGGGATTATTTCATATGAAAAGGATCGTTATTATTATATTTCGGAACATACAGTAATGTTTTTAATATTTGTTTAGTTGAAGAAATGGGAGACCAAGTATACACAGACAAAAATTCAGCAAAGACACGGTTGATTGAAATGTACCATTCGTCCACGGATAAAGATATACAGGACAGAATTATCAAGGAATTTCGAAGACCCGAAAGCATAATTCACTGTCTCGTTGCTACGGTAGCATTCGGAATGGGAATTCTAATCAGCGATGTGGATATTGTTATTTACTGGGGAAGCCCAAAGAGCGTTCTGAGCTACTGACAAGAACTTGGGAGATGTGGTAGAGATGGGGAAAAAAGGTTATGCTCGTATCCTACCTTGCAGGACAAGCATGATGAAGACAACAGACGAAAACTTGATCGAAGTTGCCAAAGATCGGCAAGTCTGTATAAGAAGAAAAATTCTTGAAGTATTGTGGATCCCAGAAAAATATACACTTCCAGATGACCTAAAAGACTGTTCCGCGGGAAGTTGCAATATATGATCTTGCGACAAATGTAATTGTTGTGCAAATTGTTTAACACTTGTCAATGCAGTGGGCACAAGGGAAGAAGAAATTGTCTTTCATGAAAGTGCAACATTGTGCACATGTTACAAGTTATGTTGTAAAGTTATTACAGACGTATGGATGTATTTATTATCTTGTATTCATAAATACCACTGTAAATGTTATTAATAATGTTCATCATAATAATCATGTTCTTGTTACAAGTAAAGTATTAACATGTATATGTATTAACATACATATACATATATTAACATACATATATATTAACATACATGTATGCATTATCTTGTACTCATAAATACCATTGTAAATGTTATTAATAATGTTCATCATAATAATGTTCTTGTTATAAGTAACGTAAAGTATTACTATGTATGTACGTCTACTTTCAATTTATACCATATTAGATGCAATTAAAAATTATTGAAAATACAACCACAAGTAATAATAATAAATTATTATTGTGTAGCATATTCTTACAGCTGAATACAGTTTGTGGTCTTTTTAAAACGTACTTATCATTCACTCTATCTTACATTTCACCGTTGTTCTCCGCCACCAGTAAAAAAAAAAAAGGTGAAATTGTTGGTCTAAACATTTAACAGCCTCAACTCCGTTAGCATTAAAATATGCTAAAAATGTGAAATCTGATGTCAGAACCAACGTGCCCTACTCTACAGTTATATTTTTCATACTTAATATGCATACGTATTATCATGTTCGCCTACTATTATTATTTATGCTTTGTGTACATATGTTACTTTCTTCTATTCAGCTGGATTTCATCACTGTGTTTCTTATGGAAAACGTATAAACATACAAGGCAAAGCAGGTAACATGTACCTATCCCATCTATAATTACATTTTTCCTTCTGCTTCTTTCATACTCGTGTTTATGCGATTATAGAACTTTCTCGTATGTCCTATCAATATAACGCTGTTCTCTCCTATACCGCACTGCGCCATCACGTCGTATACAAAATAACGTGTCCAAAAATTCTATGCTACAAACTAAAGTCCTTCCTTTTCACACATTTCATGCACATTGACATCAGTTACGACTTTGTTACATGCCATTACTATTGCGTCCTCTCTTGTTACTTTTCTAAAGTACCAATCTTATTCTTGTACAAATTATGACTTGTTTCAACAATTCTGTCTTTTCTGGAACAAAGCCTCTACCTTTAATGACTGACTGACTTAGATTAAAGACCTGTTTGGTTATTTGGTCAATACCTATAATGACCTGTCGTGCTCTAATAAAAAGCGATTGTTTGCGCCATCTAGAGCATGTATAACTATTACACAAAAGGCCGCCAATTTTCTCCCGGATGGACTATTTAATACCAATACAGTCAGTAATAGGGCTGCAGAGCGCTTTATGCTACGTTAGTGCATCTCTCTCGCCATCCTACACGACTAGACAACCAACATATCGTTTAACGGTGCGTCAGCACAATCTGACATATATCTGGATATATGAACGTTTTATAATCGTATAAACGTGAGTATGACACAGGCAGAAGTAAAAATAAAAAATGTGATTACAGAAGAGATAGGTAAAATAAATTTCTTAGAATAAGTGATTTATTGATTTGGGGCAATTCAAAGTAGCTGGTAAAGATGTTTTGTACCGCCGATTGCTATTTTATATATACAAAGAAATTTTAAAAACGTTTTTTGAATCTCACGTCGCTTTCTGTGTAAAACATACTGAAAAAAGACTATATGACTAATTAATATTAAAGTCCAATACAGTTCTTAATAAATGTACTTTTAAGTTACCGTGTATAGGCTGGACCTGTAGAACATCTTGTGCGTTTTGACTATCACTGAAAACCTGTTTAAAGTTGGAACAGCAAATAAAATGTAACACTACCTTATTGACACCACTTCATTCGTATACAGATTGGTGTTTGGTGTTAATATTTTGTGCATTGTTTATATGAGACATCCTTCACAACAGAACTATGGATGCAAGTAAAGTGCACGATCTGAATATCACGTTTATCAATTCACTAACTGAAGCAGACATATACGTACAATAGCACACGGAACGCATACATCAGTTTTTGATTTGCTTCTTCAGAGTGCAACGATAACAGACATTTTGCTGTAATGAAATCTTTCCTTTTGGGACTTCTCATCTTAATGATAAATGTGTGACATAGTTATGACATAGTTCATTAAATACAAATGTTGCATATCAAGGGCTTTTTTCAACATTTTTACGTGAGTGAACCTCGCAGCAAACAGGACGTTTTGACCTTGGGTTCACGTAGGATAATTATGCAAAGATGGTACAACTCTACAAGGAGTTTATACGTATTTTCAATAGCAGTTTCATGTACTCCTTTCGTAGATTAAGCTGCATGTATTTTGACATGTACATCACGATTATATCTAGAGATTCCCATCACTATTGACTCACATGAATGAAATATTTCAAAAAATATCAGGAGCCGTCATATGCACCAGCTTTTCTTCTTCTAGTTTATCCAAGGTATTCGTATCTGATGCTGGGATCTAAGGGAGATACTAATTTTTGGAAACCCGTAATTTGATAGCGCAGTTCTCTCTACATGTTTTCCATGGAGCAATTGATGACATGGTTCTGGGCGTATGTTAAGTCAGTTTTGGAGGAAAAATACACTTCAAAATCGCAAACAAGCATAACGCGTGTAAACGGGGACCTTTTGACAAATCACGTTTTACTTTGTTCTCGGCTAAGTGCATTGGCAGAGGCAAGATTTCAACCTTTATCCAACAGAGGACATCCTAGGTTGAAGGTGTGTCTTCAGTAAATTGGTGTGTAATCTCATGAATGTCCTATGTTTACACCAAATCCAAAACGCACTCACACATAAAAAAATAAAAGAGAAACAACAGAGCAAAACTGGCGTGAAACCAGGTCAAGCGCTATCAAAACGTATCAATTACAAAGGTCGATTACGCACACGAGATAAAGCAAAGCACAAGTCGTAATTATTTTAAGAATCTACATGGTGTTGGTTGTAGACCATTAATGAATCGATGCAATCATATATATATATATATATATATATATATATATATATATAGAGAGAGAGAGAGAGAGAGAGAGAGAGAGAGAGAGAGAGAACAAATCGTATATCTTTTAAACTGAAAGTAAGATATAATTAAAATAGTTATGAGAATAAAGATTTTACTATCACTTGATCAAATAATTGCACCGTTGAGACTGGCTGACGGAACAGAAGTCCTTCTAAACAAATGGGACTTGTGAGCACTCGGGCTATTTGTAACTCAATCCGCCGCGAGGATTAATTCGAATAATACGAAGTCCGCATTGAACGAAGCTTGATATATGTGCAAGAATAGACATTAGTCTTGTCTTGATAAATATTAACAATGTAATATTGTTTTGTTCGGTAATGTATACAAAAAGTAAATAGTGCGCATTGACAAAACAAACGACTAATATCAATAATCACTGTTGCACACGTACTCATGCCAGTCGAACAAAACATTAAAAGTGTTCACAATTATTATATTAAATAGATGTAAGTAGAAAAAACAAACATTCAATGCGGACGATGTGTACCTAGAATAGGAAGCTTCCTAAAAAATGTCAGACGCAATTAACCGTTGTAAAATGAAGTTCTTATCAGGATATTGTTGGAATGAAATATATGAAAAATTATTGCATTGAAAATCACTGGGATAAATACGTGTTCATATTAACTGAAAGTTCATTGCAACCTTGTTCATCTAAAGCGGATTAATTTTCATATGTTTATATAGCATTTTGATTAAGAATTTCCAAATGTGTTTTTAATGTACGTATGCATATATGTATTTATGAATGTATGTATAGGGTTTAACTGCACCTCAGCAAAATACTGACTATATAGTGCTGATTAAAACTTGCCATACAAATGTAAATGTTATAAATATTAGAAAATTAAGAAAATAAATAATTCGAAATAAACCTAACCCCATTAAGCACACAGTCATACAAAATAAAAGGTAAAGATGTTGAAAGCAGAAATTTGTATTATCCTCGTCTCGTATTAAATGGACAACACTATATATATATATATATATATATATATATATATATATATATATATATATATATATATATATCTACAGACCAGTGGTTACGACCTCGCTTCCACATTATATGGTCCATGGTACCCACAAGGTTACAACGAGTAGGTCGCCAAAAAAAAAAAATGAAAAAAAAAGGGCTATACAGAGTGAGGTAGGGGTTCTTTGCATTCTGGATTTTCACCAGAAAGACTGACAATTTGCGAGGACTTCCTATGCAAGCAACGTTGACCATTTAGGTACTATCTACTGGATTGATCGATAAATCGATCTATCGGTTAGATATATAGAAGCGTGTTTTCTTTCATTCCCATGAAATATTTCCCAGCCGTCTTTCTCTAACCTATTGTGCTATCCAAGAAAAGGAACATTCAAATCTTTATAATTTCATGTTTGGCTTCAGAGAAAGTTACCAAGGTCATGGAACTCCTAAGAAACGAAGACTGTGAAAGTGTTGAAGATCTATTAAGAGAGCGCAAAATTCCAACCAAACTGATAACAATAACCGCAGTCAAGGAATGTGGATACAACAAAAGCGTTCAATATCTCCTCAGAGGAATGTCAGATCTGCTGAAGAAAGCAATATCTAACTCCGTAGGGGTCTGGCGTGATATAGACCAGAAGATCCCAGCTGTCCTGTGTTTGTGGTCACACTCAAAGACGTGAACTGCGTATTAGACAGAAAGGAAAGTCTTAAACCATTTAGCGACTATGATGTTATTACGCGCTATAAAAATGTTCCCAATGATAAAAAAGACCTATTCTTGAAAAGACAGGAGAAAAGATAACTAGAGCCGAGACTACTGCCAAATATATATATATATATATATATATATATATATATATATATATCACACGATATACCGACACTCGTGAGAGAACACCGCAATCTTAGTATAACCAGAGCATACGCCGTAAAAGCACGCTGTTACCTCAAGAAGCAGCTTGAGCTGGTGGAGGAAACATACATAGTTTTATCCGTTCCTGTGAAGGGAATCATTCCGATAGGGCAGAATGAGTTTCCAAAATATATTAACGGAATAATTACTGATGTTAGAGAAGGAGAGTTTGTTTTATTTGGACCTCTCAACGCAGATAGATACCACCATCAACTACGGATGGAGTGCTCAACATCAAGGCAGGAGGGTAAGTCGTGTGGTACTTTGGGTGGATTTATAGACCTACCTGCGAGTAAAGTCGGTTGCATAACAGCGGCTCACGTGGTTTTAACGGACGACGAGATTCAGTGCTACATAAAGGTGACATAAAGTAGAAGACCAACAAATGATTATTTGAAAACTGTGAAACTAGTATTCCCAATGTACCAACCAGTGGCCCAGTCAGGCAGTCCTTTTGGAAAAGTGCACACAATAGCTTTGCAGGAATGGATCACTTCTCCTTCGGTTGATGCAGCCATCATTGAAATTACTGATGATAATATAATCCCCAAAGCAGAAAATGTTCCTGAGGCTGACTTCAGTCATGCAGGTAAGACATTACGAGCAAGTTAGCATATATACGAATGGAGGTAAAAGATTTGAAAATTAATGTAACATTGTCTTTTATAATTATTTATTTCAAAGAATGCTAAAGACCTTTTATGCATCTTTCCTGTGTATGTATGTGTTGTGTGGGTGGGTGTGTACAGATGGTAAACAGATTTTGAAATAAATCCGCTTTTATCCATACGATTTAATTTTAGAAGAAAAATAACAAGGCATGTATATATCTAAGTACTCTTCATGTACCTCAGATTACTTCATTTGTTTTTGAAAGCGTGTACCAATTTAATGGGTCTTTGTTTGTCCGTAATTATTTTCATTTATTAATTAATGTCAGAGAGCGATTCCTAATACAACACTATAAGTCTTTGGATCACTTTTGCATAATTTTGTTTAAAAAAAATGGATTGTCAATTTTGAGACACAAAAATGTTAAGTTTGTAAGGCCTTGGAACACGGAGATTTTCAATATTATAACATTCCAATTAAAACTTGGATTCTTTAAGAGTCACTTTCTGTGAAAATAAGAATGAAATAGATTTACCAAAACATGTATTATCATATCTATTATTGCTAAGGACTACTTTTCTTTAGATATTCACAGATTCTATTACAACTCTTGTTGTCCTATATTACTATCATACAACATTTCAAATGTATCATGAAATGAGATGGGATGGCTAATGTCTATCAGATTCAAGTGATCAAATTGATATATGCAAACAATTCACTTGAGCGCCGTTGCCACTGTAAGTATGGTATGTAACTTAAAATTAATCTTTCCATTGTACTCGAGAGGTGATTGCTTGTGAATTTTTATCATAAACAGTATCTGATGTAATGTCTGTGTAGGGAAGATATACACCATATATTAAAAGGAATTAAAATACTATTGCTGTATACCATTGAAGCAAACTTTGATGAGAGTCATTGACTGATTGTCCTGCAATTAAACTTTAGCGCGACTTAACAAGCTACGAAATGGCGCACCGCTCTGGAGATCATACCAGTTAGCTGAACTTGAGCGTTTATGGCAGGAAACAGGCCTGATCGTCAATGAGCTTTTTGTCCAGAAAAAAGAATAATATAGAACATTTATGAATCTTTTTTCTCTCATAGACACGTGCAAATTAAATGTTGAAAATGGAAGCGAAAGTTTGTGCGTACCATATTATGTATGACTTCGAACTTTTTAAGCCATTTGAGCTAAATAAATATATGATGCATACGGCATTGTATATTTTATACGCTGTAGAGTGTTTTAGGTATCGGACCACTAATTATTTTACAACCAGGGAACCAGTCTACTGGGTTGGGAATACAAAATAGAGTAATAAATCTTTTGAGATGCGCCCATTCGGTGATAAATGCGTTCAATTTTGTTCCATTATTAATTTCACAAACTTCAAACTATGTACTATAGCCGACAAAAAATATTTACTTTTATTTTGATATCCTGTATTTAATTTCCTACCGACAAAATAGCATATGCACTCTTGGTTCTAGGCTATGTTATTAGGTGCATACCAGGGATCCACCCCCACCCATGTGTAGCATCACGAGACTAGAAAACATGATGCGAAGCACCTGTTTTTTAAGGCTGAAATTTTTTTTCTCTAACTGTAATGAATGGATCCCAGGTATCGTGCTGGGCATCGCCAATTGCTATTTTTCTTCCTGATTGGCGACAAAATACACCGTCTGGCGATTTTTTTTGGCGACATTTTTGGCTGTTAAAACTTGTATATACAATTTTGGGTTTGGAGTGGAGGAATTCAAAGGCACCATGAAAGGAAGCCGCAAACTTGGGTATACAATGCACTGGAATTGATCTATTGTTATATAAACAAATCCTTTGTTCATATTGACCGCTTATGCTGACATCTGGCCCGAGTACTGTATGCGGTGATACACTGCAATCGTCATGCTACCCGACTAGCTACAATCGACCAAGCGACGGCTAATCATTTTTTTTTTTGTTGGAAAAATGTACCAGAAAAAAACTTTTGCTGAAACTTCAAAGAAAACTGATTACCTTTGAAGCCCCAATCGTTCTGCGTAAATACGAAGCAAATGAAAAATAAAATTTAGTCTCAATCAGAACTACATACTGTCATGGGTAAACGTAAGTTAGACTTTTCGTGTTCATCATCTAATCCCAAGAGTAAGTTAACAAAATTAACAGCATTTGGATTTAGTGCAAGTGCATCAGACAACCCAGTCACTGAACCAGACGTTATACCTGACAGTCCAACATCATCTACTTGTAGTGCAGCTGGTTAATTTTGCTCATTTATATTTTACTTTTGTCATCGATGCTGATGCTGTTTCTTTTTTTAAAAAATGTGTGTATATTTCCACAATTTACCTTCCGATGTCTTGATTTTGTTTTCACATAATTATATGTATAATATTTTCGCCGAGATCTAGGTTCTAAATTACCTTAAAGGGATATTATGATATCCCGACTGAAAATGTCACAAGTTTTCTCAACAATGTCTAGGGATCTTCCCTAAATTACAATTACGTACTGTTTTTGAGGGAGAGGTGATCGAAATATTTGTTACTTTGTTATATTTGGAATTGATACCATTACAGGAATAATTGCAAAACGGGGGCTGGATTTTGTGTGTGTGTGTGAGGGGTGTGCGTTTCATACTTTTAGGACAATCTTCAAGAATTTGCATTCAAACAATTAGGTTACCGTTTATTCTCATACATAAACTGATTTTACGCAAATGTATTCATGTATAAGGCTTTCTTGCCCTATAAGAAGTCAACTATTTTCAATAAATCGTATACACATCAGAGCATACTCTCGATTTTCCGGGTGCGGATAATCCGTGCATTAGTGCGGTTCAAAAAAAAAGAAGAAAATATTATAAAGAAAACTAGCATTGAACGGTAGTCTTTAGAAACTTTAGAAAACTATATTGAAATATGTACATAATAAGGCTTTGAGGCACACTACAGGATGTATCAATCACATCCCTGTGACCCTACGACACTGAAATATACACGGTTCTCGTGTAGCTAAGACAGGCAGCTTAACATTCTACTGTTCAGCCGACACAAGAAATTTACAAATACTGAGTCTGTAATAAACTGGATACAGTGTATCATTAGAATAAAAAAAAATCAGTTTATGCAACTGTTTATAGACAATTAAAAGGTAAGGCGGTCAGAGATAAATAGACACCTTTCATAGATTTTCTGAATTGGCTCACAATAGCTAGGGTGATGTGTAGTGTCAAATCCTTTGAGCACTGCTGAAGGAGAGTCCATTAGGCTAATTTGCATAGTTAAACTACACTAAGTGGAGCAACTCAATTTGTCTGAAGTTAAGTACATCAAAGAGATGTGTTGAAAAACAAATGTTATTACACATCACAGACTGTATTACGGGACTGTAGTAAAACAACAAATATGCTTGTAGTGTGATACCATAACAGTTGTGTCTTGAGTCAATGTCATATTGCATTATTTTGTTGCTAAATAAGCTCTTGCTAATGTTCTCGAGTCAGAAACAAAAACAGCATAAAAATGAAACAAAAACGCATTGTTTTAGCAAGGTATAAATCATAAACCAGAGAACTGGAGAGAGAGAGAGAGAGAGAGAGAGAGAGAGAGAGAGAGAGAGAGAGAGAGAGAGAGAGAGACTGCAGATATAGGGAAAGATATTTTATATTTGATAATGCATTTATTTCAGGTGACAACAGACATACCTTTGTACAGACAGTCTTGCGGGATGCAGAGACTAAGGAAGTAGCTAAAGTTGCTGCTATTAGTAAGAGCAAAAATGACAGTTAAGTTTAATAAAGTCATTTGGTTTCAGTCTGGACAATCTGGTTGGTGTGTCTACCGATGGTTCTTCAGTCATGGTTAATCCCCTTCTCCATTCCACTGTTGAGGTTCTTGAAGGTCCGAGTCTGATATTAATATTTCGAGGTTTCTTTCTGAGATCCCAGCAGAACCAAGTTTAGATTGATCAGGTTTTTGTACTTTAAAGTGCAAATGCGATACGATTTGCGATGGTACTAAGCAAAGGTCAGAGGCTGCATTTTTTTGTGCCAAGTTTGTAGATATTGTTATAGACAATCTTAAGGCAAGGTTCACCGAAGAGGGGGATTCAATAGTTTTAAGTGCTCTAACCAAGTTGTTTGATCCATATTTGCATGGTTCACAGGCTAACAGTTCCATTCTTTCAGAGGTTTCAGGCATTGTTTCAGGTTACTTGTATACTTGTGGGTTAGGTAGTCAGTCAGAATTTGGCTGGCTTTGTGGCTAATGCTAGAGTTCAGGTTCTCAGGAATTGTAAGGTGTATACAGGTGTTACGGACTTGGTTCAGTTGGCAGTGCGATCCCGGTCAACATATCCTTGTGTATCTGCGGCTGGTGAGGGACTCCTGGTGTAACCAGTCAGCACTCTTGACTGTGAACGTGGGTTCAGTAAGATGAATCTCATCAAAACTGACATCAAGAATAGACTCGGCATCTGAACTCTAGAGCATCTAATGAGAATCGGCACGTACAAAATGTGAAGGAGACTTCGACTTTGAAATTGAAATGGGCAGCCGTAAAATCACGATGCATTCTCATGTGACATTAGATTTTATTATTTTTTGAAACAACATTTTAATAGAGCAAAACATTATAAATAAGCATGCAGAACAGTCATGTAATGATTTATTCTGTAATATTGTGGTATTGTTTGCGGTCAATAAAGTAATAAATACCCCATCTTTTTCAATTTTCATTGTCTACTACATTAATAGACATGGAAAAATACGGACTCCTTGCTTGGCGACATTTTTTGAAAATTGGCGACAAAATATTGAGATTGGCGACAACTTTATTAAAGCCAGCACCAACCCTGCCATGTGTGGTTTGTATGCCAAGCTAGTGATGAATTTATTTTTATTTTGTAATATATTAACATTAATGTTCTATGGGAAATGGGGGTAGTGTGTGTATCCATGACAATCACGTGCATCTCAGCATCATTTGTTGATTTAAGAGTAATTATAGTTAAATGGATCATTTTTTGAGTAATTTAGAACAGATAATAGTCAAAAAGCAAAGAATTATATAAAACAAGCATGGTTGTGTAATCTGGCCATGGGAAGCATAGACTAAGATGGGTTTATGGCACTATGTCCTATTTAACTACATCCAGATGTTCATATATCATAAAAAAGAACTGCACACGATTTAGTGAAAAGCGAGTCTCTTAACGTTAGTCCCTTGTGTCCTGAAAAAATGTGTGAACATTGACCATTTAGTTTTCAAACCCCATTTTATCGAGAGAGAGAGAGAGAAAGAAAGAGAGCACTGTAAAGACCAAGGACTATGAACAAAATGCCACAAAACCCATCTGTTTAATATAATGGATGTTATTCAAGATATATCTTTTATACTTTTGTCATATTTAGCTTCGAGTTTCTTTCTAATATTACATAACAATCTGCCTTATGCATAATTAATCTCCCGATATTTCTCATCGAGTCTGAATAAAAGTGCTTTTTTTACATCTATTAGGTTTGGATGCTTTCTTTTTGTTGTAAAATGTCCTATCGATAATATCATCTCTCTGTCTTCTTTTCAGTTGCATAGCCACACTACAGTTTACTGCTATGGGGCACCCAGAAGCTCAGCACAGTTTCACTTTAGACTCCATAGGCCCAATGTTGCTGCAATGTACTGCGCTATGACATTGTGCATGGAAATTTCTCATGAATGTTACATTTCAAGGTAACCTTATTTGAATTACTATATTTGCACTTTCAGACATTTGTGTGTTAGTGTTGAGAAATGGTCATTTTCCACAGCCGGTAGTTGAGAAACTTTCGTATGATTGATTCGGTATGTGTAGGGTTTACTAATATAAATGTGCCAGGCAACTATGAGCTTTTAACTACCCAGTTTTCATGTTCACCAGTGCAAACATATGACTTTGTCTTGCAAAGGGAATCACAACCCTGATAACAGAGCACTTTATATGGCATTTACTGCTTTAGACATGGCCCTCATTATCACAGAAGTGTCCCCACAGTATTGCTGAAAGGCAGCATTAAATTTTGCCTGACAACGCCGTCTCAGGTCTATCGCAAAATTGTTTCTTATCGTCTTACATTTCAATTTTGTGTTTTCCTGGCATCATATTTGTAAGTGCATTAGACTTTTAAATGATGTCTCCCATTACACATGGGATATGTTCTCTTGAACACAAGAGAACATATTTCTTCATTTTTTTTTATCTGTACCAGCCTGTATGGACTCATTTCACCTGACCCGACATAAAAATTATGAATGTATTACCCTTTTTTGGGACATAGAATCATACATTTATAATTTTTTATGTTGCCGTGTGCTTTTCAAATGCAGTAATTTCCCATTAACAGCTCTCTGTGTCATGGTATTAGTTTCTTTGGAGAGGTTACCTCCCCATGTCCATTTTTTTAGAATGAGCTAACACATCTCGTAGTAACAAAATCTGAACTTTAAAACACAAATGGTATTTTTGTTTATTATATTACAGTTAGAAATCATGCGAAGAGATTTGGCTTTCAGAATATATGGTATTTGTGCACATATTTTGTTTGATACATTGTTTACAATTAAATTTTACCTGTTAATCATTGTTTTATTGTTTCTTTACTTTACTTTACTTTCTTCCATGAATTATGTAATGAAAAATAGGAAACCAAACCGATTGATAATGTTTTTTTTATAACATTTTATAACGATGAATTTCTATTTATTTCGTTCGGAGTCACCGGCACGCAGATCTGTCTCTAAATCTTTGGTTTGCGTTGGCCATAGGAACTTGTATTGGACCGAATCTTCCCCTTTCTCAATTTCAAAGTGTGAACTTGGTCTTTTTGTCATAATATTGTTCTTTTCATCTAAAAGTCTTTTATATAGTGTTTTGTGACATCACTCTCTACAGGTTTCTCACTTGTTACGAGGAATATTTCCTGGTCTGATGTGAAACTAAATTCTCGCATTAAGACAATCTTTGGTTTTCCTCTGTACTTAGTCATTTTTGAGATAGTAAAAAAAACTAGTTTATGTTTCGAGTTTCAAAGTGTGAATTCAGTACCTGCTTAGCACTGCTAGAACTACATTCTGCACTGTTTATATTGTTTCTTTACATCAATGGAAGCTAGTATCAGTTTACAGTCTGGCCAGACTCGCATTTGGTCTCAGGTTCCAGACATCCACATTTATCAATTTTTCACGTGACGAGTGATGAAAAATAAAATAAACCTGGTAGGTGCCATACACATTTATTAATATATGATTCAAGAAAACAAAATCTCCAATAAAGTAAATTTTAGGCAACCAAAATATGATCTTTATACCAGAAACAAGGGGTTGTGTAATATGATACCTCTTATTACATAATGCTTATAGGGGGATATTTCAGGCATGCATATCTGAACAACAGACACACACGAAATAAAGAAAACATGAGACAAAGTATTACAATCCGTGCGTTTATTCAGTTATCTACATCTGTAATATATGAACATGGTAAACATTCTTGAAATACAACATTCATTCTTATCATCTATAGGCGTTACATGTGTGTGTTCATTATTACCATTTAGTGCACTTAGAATATCACCCAAGTTAGTACTTGGTTCCTAAGGTTGTCAATATACAAATATGACAAAAATGTATGTTCTGTATAGGTATCGGACCACTAATTATTTTACAGCCAGGGAACCAGTCTACTGGTGGGGGAATAAAAAATAGAGTACTAAATCTTTTGAGATGCGCCATTGGGTAATAAATGGGTTCAATTTTGTTCCATTATTTCACAAACTTCAAACTATGTACTACAGCTGACAAAAATATTTACTTTTACTTTGATATCCTGTATTTAATTTCCTAATGACAAAATAGCACAAGTACTTTTGGTGCTAGGCTATGTTATTTTTTAAGTGCAGACCAGGGACTCCCACCCCCCTGTATAGCATCACGAGACTCGAAAAAATGCTGCGAAGCACCTGTTTTTGTAAGGCTTTTTCTAACTGTAATGAATGGATCTATCTGTGATTTGTATGCCAAACTTGTGAAGAATTTATTTTTATTTTGTAATTCATTAACATTAAGTTCTATGGGAAATGAATTAGTGATCCGATCCCTATAAATAATTCTCAACACAAAAAATAATTATATACAAAGAAAATTACGAATAAAAAGCATAACATAACATATCTATTTTAACTGAACTAAAGTCCCTAGCTATGGGAACAGCACTGACGGCTGCTTAAAAAACCATAACGTTCTGAAATCCCAGAAGTGTACTATAGGGATTCAAACGTATATATGATAGTACAGGTATGTATCGAGTTGGTGGACGGGGATAATTTTCTAATACATACTTTCACACCTATGTATTCTTTAGACGCTATTCATTAGAAAGATACACTTTAATATTACATTACTCTGATATTCATGGTTCACTTTCCATGCCACTCGGATTATTCAGTTGGCAATTCAAAGTACCTTGTAAAGATGTTTTGTATCGCTGATTGCTATTCTATAGGGAAAACGAAGAAATTTTGAAAAACGTTTTCTGAATCCCACGTCGCTTTCTGTGTAAAACTGCTTATTCAGTTTTTCAATATTTTTAGTACATACGCTTTATATTTTCCCACTTTAATGATGATTGCTTTAAGTTCATGCCTTCACATTCTAATCTACTCATGACGTAAGATTTCAAGAAATAGATTTAATCCTATTTACATAAATTCAAGTGTTAATGACCTATATATACACCACCACTTTCTAAAATGCAGCATTATCATTATATTAGGCCTCAAGGTGTAAGTTAGCACACCTGCCTAAATGATACTGCTAGCTTGGACGACATCACAGATTTCCTCGGGAGTCAGCCACACCAGTTGCTGTGGAGCTTTCACAGGAGCAGGAGCATTCACATCAACTTCATTGGAGTTTTGTGAAATGAATGTCCCTTTTAAGTTTTGTTGTTGTTGTTTCTCTTCCGCCGAATTCTTTGCATGATTTTCTGTTTGCTTTTAATTTCATTGTAGGTTCGTTACAATGACTGGCAAAACAAACTTCTCTAGAAAGCAGCAGTTTCGGCAACAATATGAGCTGACCAGTGCAAAAATGATCCAAATGTGACATTCTTAGTGTTCTTAAAACACATTTTCCATAAATATTGTCTTCTCAGCAGATGGGCGAGTCTGGGTAGAAAATGTAATTGTCTAACTGTCCATAATGATGTGGCTCAGTTTGCTAACATTGATCCATATATTTTAGGTTACATGAGGTGTTCCCTATCTTATACTCTACCTCAGATTTCTCCGCTGTAGCATATATTTGACCTTCATGAAATTAGCAAAAGTGCAAGTCATGGTAGCAGGAGTTCCCACTTCCGATGGTGCGGACATTAGCCTAGTGGAAGCTGCTGGAGAGAGGTCTTTTTATTTCGTAAATTTTTAAATAGGGATTCGGTCTGTCGAGTGTATCGTGAGATCGTTTGGTGCTCGCAAGTAAAATAGGTCTTGGTATTTTGAATAGCATTCTTTTTACACTATTACAATAACATAGATGGCAAGTCAAGGCATTATGACTAGTCTTTTGTTGTCTGATCTACACCAATTTTCTTTCAAGAAGACCAACACTTTTGATTAAAGCGCCTTGTTAATCTTGTACAAGAGCAAACAGGAATGAAGCCAGCGATAAACAGGAGGGAGACAGCAGAGGGTATTTGTGAAAAGGATGCAACTCGTGAAGTTGGTGTTTAGGTCGATGTTGATCATATCCACGCTGACAATTAAGACAAATTAAATAGTTTCGAGCCTGATGTTGATCTAGAATTTTGATCGACATCAAAGTCATCAGATAATGTTTGTAGTGACAAGGAGAAGAAAGATGCGGTGTTGGAACTGCCTAAGATACTCAATGAGAATGTAAGCACACTAAAGAAAAATAGAGTGGAGTGTCAATCAATGGCATTGCTGGACTATGCTGGCCAATATGCGTTTTACACAACCCACCAGACATTTCTGGCCAAACGTGCAATATACCTTTTGGTTACTGATCTCAGTCAACCAGTTACTGATCTTCTAAAAGATGAGTTTTTCTTTCATAGCAAAAAGTTAAAACTGTAACGTTTATGGAAAGTTCGTCAATCCAATAGAATTAAAATGTATCTACAATTTTGTTAGAAAAGATAATTTTAAACAATGTTCTGTGAGCATCGAAATATTATGGACAAGTGTATGTCGTATCGTGGATGTATCATGTCACCAGGGGTATTTAAAGTTCTTTACATATAAATTAGAATATATCCTCAATTTGAGATTGTTCCTTTCGGAGTATTTTGCATTTCATTAACGTAGATATATATCGAATCATGTCTTCATAGTTTTCAAGACACTTTTCATGTCGTGAATCAGAACAGTGTATAAACTACGGAGAAGGTTTTCCGAGTTAAATTAATCCACAGATATGAAGCTGTTGTATATATACACATAGAAGTTGCAACCTCGTATAAAACATCGTAATATTTTCAGTTTGAAAAGAAATTACATTTTGTCTCAAACTTTTAACCCTAACAAATTGTTTCACGCCCTCTAAAGGTGTACAATATTGCTGGTAGCGATTCAGGCGTACAGCGGGTAATGACTCTAAGAAACAATCTGGTTCATATATTGTCGAAAATTTCATGATAATATAACAAGAAGCACAATTCCTCAACGAGTACACAGTGTTTCTGCTGGCTTAAGGTTGCTTTACTGCGATATAACTTCTTCATGCATTAAATTAATCCTTATAAAATATTATGTTGGATGCAAAATACTTTGTTCCATCAGACTTGTTACTTAGGTGTTAACTAAAAGTCTTTCCAAATTGAAACGGGAGAACGTGAAACAGGCATTTGTTGAAGACTGTGCAGCCCAACCAAACCAGTTTTTAAGAATGTCTTTTTGACACACACCAATAACTACCGAAGTGACCAACTACAATACAGTTATGAAGTTAGTTCATTCATCTTAGAATTTAAACCTGTTGGATAGTCTTAATCAATAGTATCCAGAGGGTGAATCAAATGTTTCTTTGAACAGACGTTACATTTCCGAATTTACAATATTCTTAAATTTAAAGTCTTGCAAATCATGGGAGCCCTCATTAAAGTGTGTGGAGACACAAGATTAAAAAAGATGGATCGATAAAGTTATGTAAAATCTATGTTCATGCGTTTAGATACTTGCTGACGGGCTTGTCCAACATATTTGTTTTTGCAAGTTATCAAATAAATAACACTGGATGTTGCACAGTTAGTATAATAACGCATTTTAAATATTTCTTTGTTAATACTGTTACTGAAGTAAATATTTTCATTAATGAAAGAACAATTTGAACATTTGGGTCAGTTATATTTAGTTGATGAACCACGACTTCTAAACATTTAACAGCCTTAACTCCGTTAGGATTTAAATATGCTAAAAATGTGAAATCTGATGTCAGAATCAAGATGCCGTACTCTCCAGTTATATTTTTCATACTTAATATTATGTTCGCCTACTATTTACGATCTTCTATTCAGCTGGATTTCATCACTGTGTTTCTTATGGAACATGTATACACATACAAGGAAACGCAGGCAACATTTACCTATCCCATCTATAATTAGATTTTTCCTTCTGCTTCTTTTATACTCGTGTTTATGCGATTATAGAACTTTCTCGTATGTCCTATCAATATAACGTTTTTCTCTCCTATACCAAACAGCGCCATCACTGCGTATACAAAATAATGTGTTAAAAATACCATTCAAAACAAACCATTCAAAAAAAAAAAAATTCTATACTACAAACTAAACTCCTTCCTTTTCACACATTTCATGCACATTAGCATTAGTTACGACTTTGTTACATGCCATTACTTTTGTGTCCTCTCTTGGTACTTTTCTAAAGTACCAGTCTTATTCTTGTACAAATTATGACTTGTTTCAACAATTCTGTCTTTTATGGAACAAAGCATCTGCCTATAATGACTGACTTAGATTAAAGACGTGTTCGGTTAGTCGACCATGAACGTCAATAGCTATTATGACCTGTCGTGCTCCGATAAAAAGTGATTGTTTGCGCCATCTAGAGCAGGTATATCCATTACACGAAAGACCGCCAATTTTCTCCCGGATGGACTATTCAATACCAATACATTCAGCAATAACGCTGCAGAGCGCTTTGTGCTACCTTAGTGCATCTCTCGCTATCCTACAAGACTAGGCAACCAACATATCGTTTAACGGAACATCAGCACAATCTGGATATATGTGTGTGTGTTGCTTAAGAGTTAAAAGCAAACAATTTAAGGAAAAATAAATAAATAACTAAATATAAGAAACACCGTTCCCAATAAATGTAAACATGTAGTCCGACGATATATCTATCTATCTATCTATCTATATATATATATATATATATATATATATATATATATATATATATATATATATATATATATATATATATATATATACATACATGTGTGTGTGTGAAATTTCAAAGGTATGATAAATAAATATAACGTAAAACAAAATCTTTACAAATAAAGGATCTATCTACACTTATTCTAACAAATTTATTTTACCTATCCGTTCTGTAATTACATTTTTTATTTTTACTTCTGCTTCTGTCATACTCATGTTTATGCGATTATAAAACGCCCTCGCATGTGCTACCAAATATAAGGCTTTTCTCTCCCATACCAAACAGTCCCATCAATTCGTACACTAAATAAGGTGTTCACAAATACTATTCAAAACAAATCATACAACAAAAAGTTCTATGTAACAGTCTAAACTGCTTCCTTTTCACACATTTCATGCACATTAACTTCAGTCACAACTTTGTTACATGACATTACTATTGCGTCCTTTCTTGGTACCTTTCTACAATTATCCTCAGTTCTTTGTAGCAATTACATTGGTATTGAAATATTTGTTATTGTGATTGACTTATTGGTTGATTTACCGATTGTCCTGCCATAAAACTTTAGCGTGACTTTACAAGTTTCGAAATTGTGCACCGCTCTGGAGATCATAATAGTTAGCTGAAATTCAGCGTTTATGGCAGGAAACTGCCTAATCGTCAATGATCATTACGTTCACAAAAAAGAATAATGTCATAGTACACGTATGAATCTTCTTTCTCTCTCTCTCGTAGACACGTGCAAATAAAATGTTGGAAATAGGAGCGAATGTTTGTGTGTACCGTACTATGTATTACTTCGCATTTTTTAAGTCATTTGAACTAAATAGATGATGCATACAACATTGTATATTTTATATGTTGTAGAGTGTTTTTATATAAATCTCGACACAAACAATAATTATATACTAAAAAAAAAAATGAAGAACAAAAAGCATAACATAACATATCTATTTTAACTGAACCAACGTCCCTAGCTATGGGTACAGCACTGACGGCTGCTGAAATAGCCATAACGTCCTGAAATTCCAGAAGTGAAGTACAGGGAATCAAACTTATTTATGATAGTACACACATAGTCCAAAGAAAAAGGAAGATATTTCATATCTTTGTATGACCAAGGCATCATACTGGAATCATGTTTTTAATTATCGCCACCCATTAATTAGTCTGGACAGGGTAACAGGATTTAAATCAAATCAGAAATAATAACATACAGTAATAACAAGAAAGTACTGACACAGATACACAGAACAGATTCAAAACAGACAACACACGCATGGCCTCACCAAAAGCTCACTTGGCGTTAGGAATAGGCGAATTAAAAACTTTTCTAATTTCTAGTCCCCGATGCTGAAGTTGTAGTAAACATCAAGCTGTAATATCTTTACCAACACTGATGTGGAGAATGAAATACCATGGGTACAACAGAAGGTAATAGCATCATTCAGAATCATTCAACAGGCATTTCAGGACACTGAAGCTTGACCTGTCAATGAATGACAAGTCTCTTGATTTGAAGATTAAACTTTTATCATCTCCTAGTCTATAGTCCAAATTAAAAATAAAAATTGGCTCGGAAATCCTATTTCTGAAATGGTTACAATATCAGAGACATGACAAATCATCTCATTTAAATATACATACATGCTGCTCACAGAATGAACTTGTCAAGAGAGCCGTCTTATTAGCCTACAGACCATAGTTTGATGAAAATTTGGTTAGATTGATTGATTGTGGTTTAATGGCGCACCAGCACTGTGAGGCTATTTAGCGGCATAGAAAAGGTTGTATGATGAATAATTCACAAATGTTAAAAGGTTCATTATCGACCAGCGATAATAGAGTCAAACAATGAAAATCTAAACGATGAAGTGGTGAGGGTAATATATGAAGTTTCCCGATCAAAGGGTAATGTAAATGGTGTGTCTATGAATATGAGTAAAGGTATTTGCGATGAACGACTGTACATATATTCTAACAATACTCGAAGTGATCGCTCTAAAGTTAGATTTTAGAATAGATGTTTACTTCTTTCAAGTAATTTAAAATGCAAGGTACGTTTACTGTATCAAAAAGCTAACTCGTGTGTTGAACATTATAGTAACGATCGCGTGTAGGTTGGAGATCGAAACAATCTATCATAAAATGTTTCACAGTGAAGGGTTCACTGCAAGAAACACACTCAGGTGAGTCTTCGCCCTCTAGGATGTAGGAATGGGTTACATAAGTATGACCTGTTCTAATTCTTGCAGTGGCTACCTCGTCTTGACCAATGGTTCTGTTGGAAGGAAGCCCAGTCGCCGAGGGTTGCTTTTATTATATGTAGTTTGTTATTCACTGCATCATTCCATGATGCCTGCCACTTATTAAGTAAACACTTTTTGATACTAGGTTTAAAATCAGTGTATGGTATTTTAAAATCTGATGGTTCAAGGGATAGGGCAATTTTAGCAGCGCGATCAGCTTTTTCGTTACCTTTAATACCGATATGGTTGGGTAGCCAACAGTACACTATATTGTGGGAGGTACACAGCTCGGTATGTTTCATGAGAATGTTGGTCAGTAGTGGATTTTACGATTTCATATTGTGAAGTGACTGAAGTATTGATAGTGAATCCGAGAAGATGATGCAGTTGAAAATATGTTTGCTTTCGATATATTTCAGGGCAAGGTCTATTGCCCTGCTTTCGGCTGAAAAAATCGAGGCACCGTCTGGCAAGCGAACTTTTGTAGTGTGATTTCCACTAACGAAGGCTGCAGCAGCCTTTTCCTTATCCTTGGACCCATCAGTGTAAATTCTTGTGTAGTTATTAAATTCGGCAAGGAGTTCGTGATACGTGTTGTGAAAGATGGAAGGGTTTGTCTCCGATTTCTTGCCGTCGTGTAGTGTAAAAAGTACTGTTGGTTGTTTAAGTAGCCAGGGAGGTGTTTCAGAAATGGACGTCTTCTGGATTTAGAAAGGTCAACTTTTGTATTGTCAAGGCTGGGTGATATTATAATGCCAACGGTAGGTATGGCATTTGGTTTGTTTTCGTATAATATTTTCTATTTTGGTTGACATACAGCCGAAAAAGCAGGATTCAAAGGGTTCGATTTTCATTTGAGGGCATATTGTAGAGACAGCATTTCTCTACGATGTGATAGTGGTTGCTCATTTGCTTCAGCCAAAAGGCTTTCACATTGGGATGTCCTAAATGCTCCCAGAGAGAGTCTTATTCCTTGGTGGTGAATTGGGTCAAGCATCTTTAAGTATGATTTTCTGTCTGAACCGTAAATATCACAACCATAGTCTAGTTTTGGATCGAATAAAAGTTCTATATAAACTAAGAATGACTTTTCTATCAGCGCCCCAGTCAGTGTGCGCTATTACTTTGAGTAGATCTAGCGATTTCAAGCATTTAGCTTTCAAGTTCTTTATGTGTGGAATAAAGGTGAGTTTTCTGTCGAAGATAATACCTAAAAACTTTGTTTCCTCCACAACTGGTATAGGCGTTCCGTCCAGTGTGAGTTTAGGTTCATCATGATGTCTTCGCAACTGACAGAAATGCATGCATATTGTTTTCGATTTTGAGAATTTGAAACCGTTGGCATTGGCCCAATTTTGAATCTTGTTTATATTTTGTTGCAGTTGTCTTTCAATTGTATACATGTGCTTGGATCTATAGCATATTAGGAAATCATCAACATATAGGGAGCAATCCATACCGGGAACCAAACACTTGGTAATGCTATTAATTTTGATGTTGAAAAGTGTTACAGATAAAATACTGCCCTGGGGCACACCCATTTCTTGTTCGTACATATCTGAGAGGGTGGAACCCACTCGTACCTTAAATTCTCTGTTTGAGAGAAGTTCGATATAAAAGAGGGCAGACGGCCTTTTAAAACCAGATTGTGCAGGTCATTCATTATTCCGTACTTCCATGTTGTATCATAGGCCTTTTCTAGATCGAAGAAAACAGCTACTAAGTGTTCCTTCTTGACAAAAGCATCGCGAATATATGTTTCTTGTCTAACCAGATGATCATTGGTACTACGGCCATATCTAAAGCCACTTTGGAAAGGAGATATTAAATTATTTGTTTCCAAAAACCAAACAAGCCGAGCATTGATTATTCGTTCCATTGTTTTACATACACAGCCTGTCAGCACAATGGGACGATAGTTGGTAGGATCTGTGCTATCCTTACCTGGTTTGGGAATAGGTATTACTGTTGCTCCTTTCCAAATTTTTGGTACATTGCCAGTGGCCCATACATCATTGAAAATTTCCAAAAGAGCGATTAATGTTGGTTCTGGTAGATGTTTTAAAAACTGGTAATGTATTTCATCAGACCCAGCGGATGTATCATGGGCCTTGTTAAAAGCTTCCAAACGCTCTAAAAGTGAAAACGGTTGATTATAACTTTCTGAATTGCTGGATGTGAATTTTAAAGGTGTTTTTTCTTTTTTAATTTTAAATTTTGGAAGATCTGATGAATAATTTAGACGATGATGAATTTTTTGAAAAGCTATCAGCAAGTATATTAGCTATGTCATGTTTGAAATGGAAGTTTTTATTGTTTACTTTTAGATGTCGGAAAGAGTTGTGTTTTCTCTTACCATTTATTTTGCGGACTATGTCCCATACTTTCTTTATAGAGGAACGAGAGTTTTGAGCAGAAACATATTTTTCCATGATGATCTTTTACATTCTTTAATCGTGCGACGACCTTTAGCCCGGAATATACGGTATGTACTTAAATTTTAAACGTCGGGCTGTTATTAAATTTTCTCCTTGCTTCTCGGCGTTGTCTAATGGCTTCTTTACATTCTTTCCTGAACCATGGTTTTTGTGTTCTTTTATGGTTCGGTGAGGACTTAGGAATGGATTCTTCTGCAATACTGATTAAAATAGATGTAAAATGTTGAATAGGGTCATTAACGTTTAAAAAGGCATCTTTGTTAAGTCTAGTTATACATAATGTTTCAAACTTTGCCTTGTCGGCCTTCTTTAAATTCGAGTGTGGAATTTGCTCATCGATGGTACAGTTAATATTCATAAGAGAGATTGGGAAGTGGTCACTGCTGTGAAGGTCATCAGCGACCTTCCAATCATAATCCAAAAGCAGCGAAGGGGAACAAATTGACAGATCGATGCACGTGTATGTACCTGTTCCTGGATGCAAATATGTCGGTGTTTTCGTGTTATATAGACACAAATCGTGTCTAGAAATGAAATCTTCCACCTTTTTTCCTCTGTCATTTATGTAATGTGATCCCCATAAAATGTTATGGGCATTGAAATCCCAAAGGAGAACAAATGGGGTGGGCAGCTGTTGAACGAGGTTGTCTAAGTCATTTAGTAGTAATTTGGTGTTTGGTGGTATATAAATAGAACAAAAAGTAATCACTCGATGTAGAGTGACGCTTACAGCAATGGCTTGTAGATTTGTATTTAAAGAAATGACGTGATGAGGGGCCCTATTGTTCACAACAACGGAAGCTCCTCCTGAGGCGCGATCAACATTTTTTGAGTAGGTGTTAAAAAGTGAGTAATTTGTAAGCGTAATGTTGTCCGTCTCTTTTAGAAATGTTTCCTGCAGGCATAGTACTGCAGGATCTTGTTCACTTAAAAGCAGAAGAATATCATTGTAGTTGGTTTTAACTCCTCCACAATTCCAGTGTAAGATGGTGTTCTTTCTTATGAAATTAAATTACGGATGGTGTTAGTAATTAGGTTAGACCTTTCGGAGAAAACACTTCTATGTGCTTATTTATCAGGAGGAAGTACGCGGTTAAATTTTTTGTTTGTAGGTCTGGAGCTGCCCTGAAAACATGGAGCAGTTTCTTCTGCATCCATGTCCTCAAAGTCGCCAAACCTATTATGCAGCTTAATAGGGTCATCGGACCCCTCGTGCTGCCTGTTAGGGTTCAGTTTGTTTTTATTTTTTGGTGATTTTGGTGTTGGAGCATTATTGAATGTTGTCTATGTGGAGATAGTATTTGTCTGAGGTTTATAGTGAGGAATATTTGCGAGTGTTGCTGCATCAGATAGACTTGTTTTGTGTCTGTGCATCCTTTGTTATCTTCTGACTGGTTTTTATTATGGTTGAGAAGGTTGGGCCATGTAGTGATGTTCTAGATTCTACTGTGTTTCTGGCCTCTGGAAAGGGGATATTTCAGGCGTATTTCACCTTTTGAACTTCCTTCTCTCGTTTCCAGGTTTCGCAGTCCTTCGAGTTAGCGTGACTGTCTTTTCCACAGTTTATACAGTGTGGGGTGCCTTTACAGTCAGGTTCTCAATGTGAAGAATCGCCGCATCGGCCACACACTGTGCTTTTGGAGCATCTGTCTTCGTGGTGACAGTACTTCTGACATTTGAAACATCGAAGTGGATTTGGGATGTATATCTCTACTTTGACCTGCAAAAATCCAACTTTTACTACTTTGGGTAGTGTTGGTGTGTTGAAGGTAAGTATGATAGTGTTGGTGTCCTGCAAATTTTGGCCACGTTTGATACGGATTCGTCGGATGGCAGCGACACCTTGGTTCTTCATGCCTTCGATGATTTCTGTGTCGCCGACTCTCGCCAATTCACGGCAGCGAATCATGCCTTTGGATGAATTCAGTGACGAGTGAGCAAAAGAGGTTACTGGTATATCATGGAAAGTTTTAATTTTTTGGATATTTTCAGTTTGTCCTCTTCTCTCACATTCAACAAGCAAGCTACAGGATTTGAATTTTTTCACGCTTTTTGGTGTGCCGACTAGTCCAAGTGTTGTCTTTTCAACAACAAATGGAGATAGTGCAGCAAGCGGTTTCGATGCGTCATTGGACTGGATGACCATGAAGCGCGGAAATGAATCCACGCCACATGGTTCATCGTCTGAATCTGACAACGGTTTTGTTTGTATCAGTTGATTTTTTAATTTTTTTTCCATCATGTTTTCTTGTATATTCATCACTCGTGCTCACCCACCTACCACGGAGCTCAACAAGGAGACATTTCTCAAATGCCAGGGATACACAAGAGATTTACTCAGCAGGTAAAGATACCTCCCAATTGACCCGTGAAGCCACCGCCTTCTAGGAAGCCTTCTGAGAAGGGGAAAAAAAGGGATAAATGTAGGGGCAACGGTGGTATCAAGAGCGATACAACAGAAAAAAAGGTATTATTAACGAAAATAATAATAGAGATAGTGATAGAAGTAAATTAAAAAGACATCCTAGGGCTCGACGTGACCAGCCGATTTGTCGAGACCGGGCCCATCCCGACCGCCCGTCTAGAAGGAGTAGAGCCTGAAGTAGTGTATTGCATTGGAAAGCCGCTGCTCAACTACCAGGATCCTTTCCTCCCTCGACACGGGTTATCTCCACTCAGTCGCCTCTTACGACACGCAGCGAGGACGCGTCGGGCCTATTGTATAACCCCGGACCCGCAAGGGCGGGGGGGGGGGGGGGGGGGGGGGGGGTGGGGATATCGCGGCTAAAACACTTGTCATCATTGTACGGGTGAAATTTTCAGACCAGAATTTCTTGAGATTTCAGTCCTGAGAAGTTTTGCTGACTGTCCTTGGATTGCGCTCACAGCTACAGATGCCACAAATGTGAAAGATGTATATAAGTATCTTCTGTTCGACCCAAGTAGAACAATCACAATCGCAGTCTTATCATATAGGCATGTACCCCGCCCCGCCCCCCCTCTCTCTCTCTCTCTCTGCGCCGACTGATCAGACCCGAGTGATCTTTAATACCTCTTCTTTTAATTACCTTGGGAATAAAATGAACGGCAATGATACAACAATATAATCGTGAGTATATAATTGTTATTTAGTGGAGAACAAAGGAAAGCGTCTGTTATTATTATCCAACTATACAAATTATACATAAAAGGGTGGAGTGTATATTACAAGGTGTATGCGAAGTGTACTCCAGCTATTAAACAGATGAACGTTTCCTGTTGTGCAGCGCAACGACAGGAGATCAAAGCAATGCTTCCACCCTTGCATACCTGATTTTGGGGACAAACAAATACAACTGCCTATATATGTCCTCTTCAATACTCTTATTCACCCTTTTTTTTGAGGATTCGACAACACAGCTACACTTCACATTCTCCACACAGCTCAGTCAGAGCTACTCAGCAGTCACAAGTTGCAGAGCAAAGGAACGAAGAATAAAGGGAGCAATACAAAAGGATTGGACAAGGAGAACAGGGGTCCCCAAACACCGATAACAGGACCTGAGTAAGTGCCCTACATTATTTCCTCATTTGATTGGGAATCTTAGAGGAATACATTTTCTTTCATTAGGAAGAAATCTTTAAAAAGGAAAAAAGCTTAAAACTTAAATTTCAACTAGCACAGCTCTGAAAGGAATCAAAAGCAATTGAATAACAAATTTCTTAATAAACCAACACACTAATTAAAAACAACAACCAAAACACCCTAGTATAACGAGTCGTAACCAAATCAAAACCAGACAAGGCACACCTCGCCGTAGCCGTAGAAATCTTGCAATGGCCTTACACCCAGATGAGGAAAGAGAGGCATACACGGAGAACGCCGACTCACCTCTAAAAAAATGCCTCCATCACCAAAACGTGACAGAAACAACACAAAATCAACCAAAACAACACCCACTACAAATATAGCGACCCAAACACATGAACAGGACTCCACCACAAACGACGTACGGACACAAATAGGGTATCCCCACCCACAAATAACTGATGCAGGGACCCAAATGGGGGACTACTACCCAACCAAAGTGGATTAGGAAACACAAACGTACGAACCCACAGAAACTCAAATAAATCTCAAGAAACACACAAGCCCAAACCCATGCAAAAAAACAAAAACAGACGGAAAAAAACAAAAAAACATACAGTGAAGCCACAAAACACAAAGTAAAACAATCAAATAAAAACTAACGAACATAAACTCCACCAGCTCCCCATAAACCACACGGGAAGCACTAAGGAAACACCACAAACAAACAAAATACCGCAGGCAACAAATACCCAGACCATAACGGGAACAAAAATCGTTATAAAAATACCTTATAGACCAAACAAAGGAAACCCAACAAGACAAAAAAAAAAAAAAAAAAAAAAAAAAAAAAATGAGTGGGTATAATCCACACCCCACACACCTTACACTCTTCATAAAGGGCATAGAACAGCCCATAACCCGCATAAATACGAGAAATCTTATGCGCGCTTTACAAAAAAACCAACCAAGGAATGTTCTCTATAAAATACACTAGGACGAACACTATCTTCCTAATGTGCCAGACAAAAAGACAGGTAGCACAATTCCTGGAAATTGAACTAACTGGACCATGCAAAGTTAAGATCACGAAACACCACAGGGAACAAACAAACAGAACACTACCACCCCAAAACCCCACAATAAAGGAGTCATCTACCTAAACAAGAATACAGATATTAACCAAATATCAGAATTTAACAACAACCAAACCTAAACCTAGGAAAGGAAGCAGGGCTTAAAAAAAAGGCGAAGACAACACCGAATTGGTACTGTTTTTTCTAAGGGCACAAGGCCAAAACCAATACAGATATCTGAAAGAGGGAAACCCTTTCGGATATATGAATTTCATAACACACCCCGATTCTGCAGCAACTGCAAGGGTTGGGGTCATTTCACAAAACAGTGCAGAAATGCAACTAGGTGCAATCAATGTGGTCTAAATCACAAACACAATAAACCATGCGATAAAAAAACCCAGCGCTGCGCTGGAAACCACAGACCCAATAATCCCGATTGCCCCAGAGCTATAAGGGAAGCTCTAACAATAGAGTTAATGGTAACAATGGGCATACAGTACAATCAAGCGAAACTCGGGACCAGAAAATACAAAAATTAAAAACTCACCGGACAACAATATATGGTCCGATAGGAAATAGTAAAGAAAATAAATATAATAACACATATGGCAAATCAAGATGATATGGTGATCTGGCAGTGGAACGCGCGCGGCCTAAGAGCCAACGCAGACCAATTAAATATAAAAATTAAGGAATCGGACAACTAATTCATTTCCCATGGAACTTAATGTTAATATATTATAAAATAAAAATAAATTCTTCACTAGCTTGGCATACAAGCCACACATGGATCCATTCATTAAAGTTAGAGAAAATTTTTTCAGAATTTAAAGATCAGATGCTTCGCAGCATGTTTTCGAGTCTCGTGATGCTTTACAGGGGGGATCGCTGGTCTGCACCTAATAACATAGCCTCGCACCAAGAGTACATATGCTATTTTGTCAGTAGGAAATTAAATACAGGCTATCAAAATAAAAGTAAATATGTTTTGTCAGCTATAGTACATTGATTGAAGTTTGTGAAATTAATAATGGAAAAAAATTGAACCCATTTATTACCCAATGGGCACATCTCAAAAGATGTAGTACTCTATTTTTTATTCCCCCACCAGTAGACTGGTTCCCTGGCTGTAAAATAATTAGTGGTCGGATACCTTAAAGAAACTGCCAGACAACCGGATATAATCTGTATTCAGGAAACACACCTGAATAACAGTACAATCATTCCTAAAATAATAGGGTATGACACGAAATACATACAACATCGCGCCCCAACCGCTAAGAACGGGGGATTAGCGATATACGTTAAAAATAACATCACAACAGAAAAATACAAAATACCCGAACGAGGACTACACTGTGATCTGGAAATTCAAGCGATAAAAACCCAAGTCCAGAATCACCAAATGGTTATTGTTAACTTATACGAAACATGCGAGAAAAACAACTTCACTCTGGAAGAAATAAACAAGCTAACAACAGATTTAGGAGCATGGGTTATAATATACGGGAACTTTAATGCCCACAGTGAACTATGGGGAAGCAAGAAGACCAACCATAGAGGCAATATAGTAGAAAAATGGGCCACATAATGTAACTTAGTCATCCTAAATAATGGCTCCGATACCCGAAAAGACCCAATAACAGGCCACACCACCGCTATAGACCTCACACTATGCACACCAAAAATAGCAGACCACTTTCCCATAAAAATTGAAATACAAATAAAAACTCCCTAAATAGACAGCCATGGATTTGGTAGATTATAAAGAAAAAGAAAAAACCGCTAAAAACATAATTTTTACAGCAAAACAAAACTCCTGGAGGGACTACTGCTCCAAATTAGATCTTCACACGAAATCAAAACAAGTCTGGACACATACAAATAATGAGAGGAAAAAACAAGTCATTTACTCCCAACATACCCGGGAATAACAATAAAAGTAAAGCAGAAGCATTCGCACAATTTTTCTCCAACATGAGTAGCAATGATAACCTGAACAAAAACTGTAAAAAACATAAAATCGAATTTGAAAACCAACATAACCTCAGCAGCGACGGGAATACAGACAATAACAACCCCCTAAATATATCATTTGTAAAGGCTGAATGGACCAAGGTCCTACAGGGGTAAAAACCCACATCCCCAGGAGAAGATACTCTCGGATATGAAATGTATAAAAACCTCCCAAATAACCTCGTAACTGTAATACTCAAATTGATCAACAAAATTTGGGACACAGGAAAAATCCCGACAGGATGGAAAAAAGCAGTAGTCATCCCAATCCCTAAACCTGGAAAAGCAAACAACGACGTAAAATCCTATAGGCCTATATCATTAACAAATAACCTGTGTAAGCTAATGGAAACGATGATAAACAATAGACTAAAATACTTTCTGGAAAGCAAAGGATTAATATCACATACATAAAGCGGGTTCCGCAACAACCGCTGTACCATAGACCAAATAATCCGACTAGAATCCGCCATTAAACTAGCCTTCGCAAATAAAAAAACCCCAAAACAATCAAGATATGTCACAGCAATATTTCTAGATCTGGAGAAAGCATATGACCTGATGTGCACAAAAGGGCTGATTTACAAACTCAAACAGTACAACATAAGTAGTATGGGGGGTGTTGAGCCCGTGGGGGGCGCTATAGCATCTATGGGATTTTAACATAGCGGGGCCTCTACAGACCCTATAGGATTTTAACATAGCGGGGCCTCTATGGATTTTAACATTGGGGCCTCTACAGACTCAAACGGGGAATTGAAACAGGGTAGGCAAGAATGGAAAATTAATCTTTTCTTGAAAAATGGGTGGCCCTGAAAAGGGCCATTGGAGGAGGAGGATTACTTTTTCCTTCTCCAACATTGTGTGAAGAAGCTTAGGAAGGGGGTGTGATATCTTTTTTTTTTGGTTGGAAGTGTTGGTGGATCAGGTAGCCAGTCCGGATGTTCCATGCGTCTAAACTTATCCTGGATTTTCATCCAGTTTAAATTCAGGCGTTGGAATTCTTTTTTTTTTCCTAGCTTGTTCTTTCTTACTTCTTTCGAGAGCCCACAAGATTTTAATGTGGGCTACTTCTTGCTCTAAAACTTTTCTTAATAATATTTTTGTCGTGTGAAGATTTATCTCTTCACGCCTGACGCAAACTGGTGGGTGGATAGATATAACAATCTTCCTGAACTTGGTGCAGGAAGTATTCCACTCCATCCAGTAAGTCGAGGGCTGCTTTGATAAAGCCCACACGACAAGGAGCATAAGAAGAAGAAGTTTTTGTCTTTCCTCCACCAAGACATCATTCACCAACCTTCTCGCTGAAGTAAGAGCTGCTAGTTGGCTGGTGACATATGGCTTGGTGGCAGGATATCTCCACCAACACTCCAACCTTTCCATCAACGACTCTACACTCACCATCATATCCCAAGCTTCTTGTAACAAGTCAATGCTATTCATTCTTCTGTTGAAGTGTGAATGGTGCAATTGCGGAAGGCACAGCTTTATATGCTAGAAGTGCGGACGTGAAGGAAAACATCCCCTTTTTTCCAAAAAATATTCATACAAACAAAACACACACCACACTATCCTTTTTTATTTTTTTTTTAAATTTTTGTTAAAATCAAACACACACCACACTATCCTTTTTTAAATTTTTTTTTTTAAACATACAAACAAACACACACCACACTATCCTTTTTTTATTTTTTTATCAAACACACTCTATACAAACACATACACCTATGGCAATGATATATGAAAATTAATCTTTTCTTGAGTAATGGGTGACCCTGAAAAGGGCCGTTGGTTTCTTTTAGAGTTCACCCAGAGGAGGTGCGGGCAACTATTCAGGCTTGGCCCTACAAGCGGGACAGCTTCCCCTCCATGTAGCTGCACTCATGCATCGCTTGGTGATTTTAAGGATAAACGGAGGATGGGTCACTTCTGACTCCCAATTCTCCTCCTCCATCATCGAGTGGGGTCTAATGGGCACTTTCTTCTCCCTCTCCTCCTTCTTCTCCAAGTCTTGGAGGAGGTACCAGGCCACCTCTAAATGCACTCTAATTTGCCTAATAATTTCGATGTTATTCATTTTGATGAATAAGTGGGGTAGCTCGACTAGGGAAGGTGTTGTTTTAATATACTAGAAGCGCGGACGTGAAGGAAAACATCCCTTACACCTAAAAAAAACATCACTCACACTATTCGCGTCTGACGTCATTCCTATGACGTCATACTAGGCTTCGCGGATTTTGCACTCCATCACCCCTTACCCCAAAAACACAAACCTAGTGCGCGGACCTAAAAGAAACTACTTTTGATAAAAAAATAACACATACAAACACACCACCCTTTTTTTTGATAAAGTTTTTTTTATCAAGCACACACCACACAATCCTTTTTTTATTTTTATTTTTTAATCAAACATACACCACAAACATACAATCCATTTAAAAAAAAAAAACACATTTATTTTTTATATTTTTTTTATATCCAACACAAACACACACTCTATACAAACAAAAGCACACACATATATATATATATATATATATATATATATATATATATATATATATATATATATATGGCAATGTAAGAGTGGTTATCTTTTCTAGAGTTTCTAGAGATCTGGGTGGCCATGAAAAGGACCGTTCGGGGTGAAGAAGTTATGTTTAACTTTTAGTTGCGGTAGCAGCAGCAGGGCGGCCACGTTTAGCCACCGGTCTCACGGCTTTAAGACAAGCAGGTCTCTTTCTGGTAAAAGAGAAAGCAAACTCATCGCAGTCTATCTTACAGCTGACTTCTCCGTCGGGTAGTTTCATGGACTGCAAGAGTTGTTGTTGTTGTTGTCTTTGCTGTTGCTGCTGCAGTCTTTGTCTCTCCTCCCATTCCGTTCTGTCCCAAATGATTTCTTCTCTTAGGACTTCTTCCACCAGATCATGAGCCATTTGTAGGAAGATCATTGTCTTTCTCTCAGGGTTGGTCTCCATCAAATGATGCTTCACCCTCTGCATATTCACCATAGCGTCGTTCAGTTTGTTTATCTTAGCTGCTGCCATCTTCTTGAAGTGTTGTTGTTGAGATCTTGACGAGTCAACGAGAGTGACTACACTGGCCAACGCACCGCTTTATATGCTTAAAGCGCGGACGCGATGGAAAACATGGGGTTCAGATGGAGAGTGAGAAAATGGATAGAGGGGGTGACTTCAGATCGATAGAAAGAGATAGAACATAATCATTTTTTTTCAAATTCAATAAAAAAACCACACAACACCATTTTTTCAAAAAATCAACATTTTTTAATGAACAAGAAGAAGCTTCTCTAACATAAAAATTTCAAAACTAACAATCAACAAGATATTAAACAGGAACGTATTTACAGGGTTGACAACGTTGGGAAGGTAAACTAAAGTTCCACTTTTCTACATCTACATCATTCTGATGCAAACTACGTTTCTGAGCTAAAGACAAGAGATAACCATAACGTTCAAAAAACCATCGTTCTACTTTAGCATCGTTTCGAGCATAGTCTCTATCAAAACAAGTCACTAAATGTTCTAAGGAATATCCGAGACTGTGTTGATGAAGAAAATGTACACAATATTGTCCACACACCATGGAATCCGATCCTTGTAATCGAACATTATTGAATCGAGTAGAGACGGCATTTCCTCTCATAAAGTCGATGATGTCGTCTTCCAAATAAGGTAATCCATAAGAATCAAAAAATTCCACACCACCACCATTGTGATCGTTGGGAAAGTACACAGCTACCCAATGGGTTCCTGGTAGATGACGGTCGTGGGTATTGATGACATAGGCATGAACGTCTTTAGGTTTGCGATGAAGTAGTTTATCTTTAGCACACACCACAGGATTCCAAGAAGAAGTGTAGGAACTGCTAGTCAACAGGTAATGAAGTTCCCTGGTATCCATTTTTTTCTTCACAGGAAATAATGAGTCATCAATTCACACTTTACTTTATGCTTGAATATTTCTGTCAAGTAATTCCACGAATACTCACGGCAGATAGTTTCTGTACTCTGTTCAATGAGACCTACGATGCGTTTGATTTCCAGAGGAGTGAGTGAAGGTGAAGAAGAATCCTGCAAGTCTTTATACCATTGTCTGAACACCTTTTCTTCCGAGATCTGAGACCAAGCCTCTTCCAAATATTCGTCCAATTTTTCTTCGCCTGTCATCATCAAACATTTGTCGTGTTGTTTTTGGCTGGGATGATCGATTTGACATCCATGACAATGTTCTCGGGTCAAGCTGTTACTTCTTTCAGTCAATTCCTTAGCATAACAGGAAACTAAATGTTTTTCTTGTTCAGGCCATCGACAAGTCATAAATCCAGTAAACTTTGGAACAGGATTGTTTTCTTCTTCTTTTTTAGGTTCTGAATGAATCACTTCGTCATCATCATCATCCGTGGTAGTTTGTGACTGTTGAACTTCACAAAATCCCTCATCTATTTCCATAGGTTCTTCTTCTACGTGTTGCATCTTTTTTTTCTTCTAATAGTCTAGAATCACTTCTCTCAAACTGTTGATCTCTAGAGTGTTATCAAATTCTACATACAAGACGACGTTCACATTTTATAGGGTGGAAATGTCCTTCGTCGCTGCCTTGGTCCGGAGTGAAATCAAATCCCCACAACGCATACCCTCCTGCATAATCGTCGTACGAAATGCCGTGCCTGGTGTTGGTGCCTAACTGTCCTGTGGCTTCAAACAGGCTCAAGTAAGATCGCAAGTAATTTTTCTGCTCAAAGTTAGGTTCAAAAGGTCTGGTACACAACGTTTTGCCATCTCGACTGACTTCTATCTTGGAGACGTTGTAGTGTTTAAACTCGAACGGATTCTGATCGTGGACTCCGTTGAGGGCTGCATTACTGACGATTCCAATCAGCAAACGTTTTGGGAGCTGTCCTTGGAAGACGTGATCTTCGACTTTGGATCGGAGTCCAGCGGCAATGGTAAAGGTTTTCACTTCCACTCGTCGCACAGGATACTTGGCAGTGGTTCTGCTCAACGTTTGACTGATGTCGTTGGCTACTTTTGGTAAGACTTCCACACGTATCACGTACAGTTTGGCTTCTTGGATGATGGTTTTCCACTGGTTGTTTTCCGCCATCAAATGGAAAGCGGCACTACTGCGATTTAGTCTCAGGCGTATATCTACTCCGTTCAACAAATACTTGTCTTGCAATCACATATCCAAATGCAAACGATCCATCAGTTCTAAACTGCGTATGATTTTCTTTCGACGGTCGTTAAATCCCACATTGTGTAGGACTGCTGGAATTATATCTTTAGTACCATTACTGCCATCCTCAGTAGACTTCGCCGCTACTGTCAGGTCTGTGATGTTGAACTTTTCCGAAGTGTCAGGTTTCCAGACCACCGAAGCATCCTGATGAGTGTTCTTGGCTTCTTTTCCGTACGTCAAGAGATTTTCCAAATAAGCACGGTAAGGGTAAGTATCCAAACTGCTGCTGACCAGTTTGTTATTCAAGTACAAATCTACTTCACTGAACAAGGAATGCATGAAATTATTGACGGGTGCCACTCTGGCAGCGTCCCCAGGAAGGGTGTTGTCCGCCGTTTTCTTCACTTGAAGTTTCAGGTACCAGTAACTGTTATTCAGATCGATGTAATCTTCGGTTTGTCCTTTGATTTCAAATTCGATAGGAGCTGATTCCGTCAAAGACGATACAGGATGAAATTAAACCCATTGGGATTCTTGCATCGTCATCATGGTGGGAGGCATGGTAAACATATCCAGTTCTGACTTGGTACATTCGCAAGAATCTCGGTGCATCATTTTCAATGGCTTTTAGTAATCAAACACGTCTAATTCTCTGACGGTTCTTCTTCTTTTCTTATTCTTTTTTGAACTGCCGTGTGTTCTTTTATGAACTCTGAAGGGATTTCGATGTCGTCGTCTCTTTCTACCTTGTCCTTGCTGTGAAGTGGAGGAAGAAGTAATGCCAGGGCCTGAAGCGTGAAGTGAATTTATAGGATTCTCTCGGAGACCTAAAAGATCTTTGCCAGTGTTCATCAACACATTTTTGCCTGCTCTCATAAAGGCTTCTTTAGGATTTTGTTTTGTCGATGAGGACATTTTGCAAAAATTCTTTTCCTTGCGTCAAAGCAGCATATTTTAAGGCATGGAATCCTCGAGTCACCATCGGTTTCAAAATAGGGGCTACCGTCCGAAAAGCTGATTTTAACATATCTCCTAAACCATGTCCTCGTTGTCTAGCCACTCCTCGGTACACTGGATACATTTTTTGGATGTTACAATGCGTTAGAGAACCTTTTTCGAAAATGTAGTTTCGCCGTGACTTTTCCTTTGTCAATGAATGGCACATCTTGTCCCAAATCTCCTTTTATACTAATGTTGACACTGTCAAAATACGATTTACTGACTGGAAGATAATGAGGATGTACAAATTCACGGTGAACGTGAAACGTGTTTCCACCTTCTTCGTACGCACCAGCAGAAGTATCCACTTTGAAAGGAATGACTCTCAGTAAGGGCGCAGCTGTGTGTCCCACCACGTTGTACTCCACCACATCGGAGTACACAAACATTAAATTTAGTCCAACGTTCAATTCGATAGGGGTGCGAAAAGCTTCTCCGAATTCTACGTTGCTGGCGACTTTTTTATTAGTATAATTTTTATTTCCACCTGAAATAGAATACAACCCAGGAGAAAATTCAATGGTCATGAATTTTCTGTCCTGCTCGGGTAAATTTTTGTCTTTTTTGTCGTCAATGAGTTCCCCCTTCTCTTTGATAAATTGTAAGATGAAACGGCGTGCCACATCATGGTAAGCGATTCGTACCCATTTTTGTTTTTTTTCCAAGGCTTTGCCAAATTGAGCTACGAAGATGGCGTCAATGGTGTCCACCAACTGTTTAGCACTAAAATAATACCCCTTTGGAATTCTCATGGTATGGCTCGCAAAGGGAGTGGTCTTCGTGAATACCTTCCTGGAATGCTCAAGGCCAGGTTGAATTTTCTCCAACTCATCATGCACTCCCTTGTTCAAGATTTCCACGATGAAAGTGTTTTGACCTTCGTCGATGTTCATGATTTGCGTAGGATGAATGATTTCTACTAAAACCACTTCCCAATGAGCATCGTGATCTAATTGGATGGACTGAGGCAATTTGGCCGTGAAACAACATTAGCTGTTGTTGGGAAACACATCCATGGAATTGTCACTAGGTAAAGTTAAATAAAATTGGTCATTCATAGTAGGTCCAAAGTGGTTTTGGCGTCCGAGGAGTCACTCGAGTTCAAAGGGTTCCAAAAGAGGAGTGGTATTGTGGTGACTGGAAGAAGGTGGACTAACGTTGGTCGTGCTCCCGTGGTGTTGCCTGCTGCTGTTGTTGTGGTGACTTTTGTCCGTCGTCGTCGTAAATGTCAAGGAGGGACTGGGTAAAAGATAACCGATGCAACTGCTGAGTAAAATGGTCCACAATTGTTTGTCTCCTTCTTGCAAACTCAAATTGGCAATAGCTGCTCCGATGACACCATACACTACAAAGATTTGGCAGAAAAAGACGATTTGATTTTTAGGCACACGTTCTCCGCACCACACCCAGAGCGGTTGTTTTTGTAATTCTTGAAGAGAAGAACTCTGCGAAGGAGTTGTCGAAGTCGTGGTTGTGTTGAATGGCATGTTAGGTTACTTCTTCTTTTTCTTTTTATAGTCGACGACTTGGGAAGCAGCAATCCAAGAATCAAAACTAGGAGGATATCCTTTCCAACGTAATTTGACTTCTTCTACTCGACGTTTGCCTACTTTGCGTGTTCTTTGTTCGAGAATGCTTTCGATGTCGTACAAGGCGTCTTCTTTTTTGGTCACTCTTTGTAACTCAGGCAAGTAAAATGTTCCTTTGAGCACTTGACCGTGCATGTCTTCCAATTTATAGACGGGAGGATGGCGTCCACGCACGGGTGTAGTGACACGAAACAATTCGGTGGTCCAGTTGGGTAAATAACCTTTGTCAAAAGTGCGTTTGGTTTTTCCGATGCGAAACCAATCTCCCGTCTTCAACTCCAGCAAGGTTTTTTTCTAAGGTGGTGGTCTGCTCCTCTGGGTTGTACCAAACAATTTATCAAACACGGTCACTTCGTTTTCAGGGCTGACCTCTTCGGGGGCACATCCGATGCTTCGATGGTACGATTGATTGTACGCTTTGACCAAACGAGGTAACACGTCGATGTACCAGCGAGTGTGTTGATGTGTAAAATATTTCCACATGCGTTCTTTCAAAGTTCTTTGAAAACGTTCCACGATACTGGCTTTGGTTTCAGGATTTTCGGTAGTAAAAAAATGAATCTGTCTTTGTTTCAATTCTTTTTGAAAAGCTTGGTTTAGAAATTCGGTGTCTTTGTCAGTTTGCCATCGTAAAGGGTGACGACCACTTTGTTTCAAGACCAATTTTAAGGCACGTACCAATTCGGTACTGCTTTTAGATGTCAAAGGCACGACCCAAGCAAATTTGGAAAACACGTCGATGACACAAAACAAATATTTGTGACCACGATTGTAGGTTGCCAAATGAGAGACGTCAGCTAAATCGGCTTGCCATTGATGATCGATGCCTTCCACTTGGGTTGGACTTCTAGAAAATTTGCGTCGAATGGGTTTGTGTAACGTGTACGTCGATTGTTCTTGTAACCATCGTCGTACTTCTGGCAAACGTACACTTTTCAATTTACTTTTGGCAGCTCGATATAATTTTTGAACTCCTCCGTAACCAGCAGCATGGCCAGGATTGTAATAAATGGTAGCTAAAAGTTTCTCCATGATTCCTCAATAAGTCAACCAAGTACCAATGCTCTTTTCTTCGTGGGGTATCTTTTTGGATTGCAATGCTTTACGTGTCCGACGAGCCACTGGTGTAAAGGAGGATGTTGTTTGAACAGGGGACATCGGTTCTGTTTTGACTTCTATCTTCACTTCCTTTTTCACTTTTGATGGTAAAGGGGTAGACATCATCTTTTTTATCCAACCCGGTGTGGCTAACTTTCGTATTTTTTTAAGAGGTGGAGTTTGTAACTCTTCTTCTTCTTTTACGGTCATCCCGGTGGCGGTATCTGTTTTAGTGGTGGTGGTAACTTTAGGTTCGCTTCTCATCAGGGTTTTGAAATCTCTCAGAGTGGGTGGAGCTGTTTCGTCGACAGCTTTTTGGTGAAAGCCTTGCAGACGTTGTAAAAGTTGACCGTACCGTGTGCGATTTTTCTGTTTCTGACAAATCGCTTCGTTCCATCAGGGCTTGTAATTTTTTTTGTAACTGTGACATCTCGTTGAGATTAGGATTGGGTGGTAAATGAGGTATCCGTTGTTCGTTCCAACGATGTAATTCCATCCATCGTTTGTAAGGTACTAAAGTCAGTTTTCGTCCTTCCATTTCATCCAAAGGTACAAAAAGGTGTGGTCTTTTCAGAGAAGGGTGTCCTTTTTATCTTCTTTTTTTTGTTATCGCATGACACCTCCTAAAAGGGGTCCAGCAATCGTTCCTAACAAAGGACCCGCTATTTTTAACAACGGTCCTAACAGCATAGGTAGAAATCCTCCTCGTTGCACCAACATTTTTTTTCTTTTGTTGGAGAGGTATTTTCTTTTTCACCATTTGACGAAGAACGTTCCGATGTTTCCCTAATTTTTGTTTCTGTATCTTGGACAAAGGTACCGTTCCTTTCAAAACGTTCAAACAACATTCACACACGGTATCGATGATTTCTTTAGGGGCTGTTTGAATGAGTTGTTTTCGCATGGGGGGATTGGATTTGGTCAGGACAGACAAGACGTCCCAATCTTTCGCCAGACGAGGTGGAAGTCGTCCTTTTTTACTTTTCTTCTTTTTTTGTTGGTGGTTGTGGTGTGCACGTTTGGGAGCCATCTTAGAGGTGAGGAGTAAGTCTGAAGTCTCTGGCAGGTCACCCTTCTATTTTATACTGGAACACGCCTCCACTGATTGTCTGCACGACGTACCATCTTCATGACAGACCTCACTCGACGTTGAGGTGTTTTCAATGGACTAAATCGTCTCAATTCTTCTTTGGATAAATCTACTAAACTTTGTAACACGCCGGTTTTTTCTTGGACTTTGGTTTTAGGGGAAGGTACTTTGTTGGCGGCCGCTGCCATAGCCAAATCAGCCGATGTCGAGTAGACGAGGCAGAAGAAGAAGATGTAGCCATGACTGAGGTAAGAAGATTTTTGCGAAGAAGACAAAAGACCCAAGACATTTTATACGTTTCATACACGTTTATTTTTTTTGGTAAAACAAACCAACACAACAAACATTTTTTTACAAGTCATGAAAAGGACGAGTGACAAAAATGCAAACGGCAAAAATGGTGAGGTACAAGATTAAGGCTGCCACTAAAAGAATGAAAGTTCTGTATAAACAAGTCAATGTACAACATTCTGGTGTCCTAGGAATAGAAGGCCCAGGCACTGGCAATCTTCTGGTCGTCTTTGTTTTGGAAAAATTGAAATGTCTCTGACGGTAAGGAGGGGGTGTGTTCTTGTGGGGGTGTGTTCTTGTGGTGTTTCCATGTGGACGACAACGACGTTGTGGTCTTTCTCTGCTGTGTCAGGTTCTTCCAGGATGGTTTCTAAGGTCATTTTTGTATGTGACTTAGGTTCCCATTTCACTTTTGGACACTTAGTAGCATGCCAGATCTTTGGCAAATTGAACCACTTCTTGTAGCCAAGCATGGAAACCAAGATCTCTCCAGTCACGTACATCTTTCCAATTGAAAAGTTGTTGGTGTAACTCACTAGCAATACACACTTCTTGAAACGTATGAAAGGTAGATAAAGTGTGACGAATGTCTTCTTCACACGGAGGTACCTCACTTGTTTTCATCACCACTCTCAACACTTTGAGTACAATTTTTCTTTCATGTACTGATAAAATCAAGTCCTTATAATCCTCTACTAAGGGTGGTGCATGAATGGTCATGTTGCTTTTGATGGTTCATCAAAATAGTCCAAAACAACCACGGGTCCTCCAAAATAATCCAAGACAAACACTTGTCCTCAAAAATATTCCACAACGAATGTCCTGGAAAACGAAATCCAAGAAAGGCAGTTACTAAGACACACAATGCATAGCGTCCAAAATTCAATGGAAACAGTTCTTGTATCAAGTCTTTATAATCCTCTATGGTCTGAACACGATCGTTGACTTCCTTCCACGGAATCCGTTTCACGAGTGAAGACCACAGATCAGGCATGGTGAGATTTTATAGGGTGAGATCCCTAAAGTGGGTATCTTTGGTGGTGGGTTTTTATATCCAGGTTTTTTTGTGATAGACTATAGAGTGAGATGGATGGAAGACAATGAGAATGAAGAAAAAGAAAAGGAACCCTTGATTCCTGTGAAGAAATTCAAGAACAAGAGAGACAGACAGTGAACAATGAACTTTTTTTGGAGTGTGGTGTTCATGGTGAATTATTTTGTAAAAAAAAAAAAATGAGAATACACCAGAACGGAAAAAAAGTAGGTGTTTCTGTGTTATTTTTTCTTTGGTTATTTTAGAGTATGGATGATACACACACGCACGCACTCACTCTTACACACAAAAACCAAAAAGGAATGGGTAAAATTTTTAAGTTTTACTTGATTTTTTTTTGGCAATTTGATTTCTTTTCTAGAAATCTGGGTGGCCCTGAATAGGGCCGTTGGGGTGTTTGTTTGTTTTGTTTAAACAAACTTATGGAGTTGACATGATCAACTTCAATTGTCGTAGTCCTTTACCACGACCGAGTCCAATTCCTGCTGCTGATTTGGTGGTGGTAGTAGTAGTAGTCACTGGTGGTGGTGGTAGCATCTCACTAGTAGTAGTGATGGGTTTGGAATGTTTAGCCCGTGATGGCCTTTTTCGCTTAGGCGGCTGAGTTAAAGAATATTCATATAACTTTCTCAAATACTTTAACTCGGATAAAATGTCTTGGAGAAGACTCGCCGTTTTATCTTCCTGACTCTCTTCTTGCGGCGGTGCTTCACTCTTCTCCTCTTCTAACTGTCTTAGTTGTTGTTCTTCTCTCCTCTTCTTCTTGCTGAAGAAACCTTTCTTCATCCTCTCGCTGTTTCTTTAAAAAATTTTCCATTTCTTCCTTCTGCTTCTTTTTAAATTCCTCCATCACTGGCAGCAAAGAGGGAAGTGGTGTAGCAGCAACAGCAACAGTCTCAGACTCAAATTCTTGTGATAGAAAATCTAAATTAAAATCTTCCGGTAGGAAGTGAAAGATAGGATTCACCGATGGCATCGTGCTCTCGCTCCAATTCATAGGTTTCATACTCTCCATGATACCGCTCCAAGTCAAAGCCTACGAACGCTGCGATGTCTTTATACCCAAAATGACGTCACACCCTACTCTCTTCCCATTGGAAGAAAAACCGACCCGCTTGTAACGCGCGTTTGGATTGGTAGTTCATTTCGATGAATTTCAATCCGATCGTAAGGTATATATACCACCGCTTGTCTCATAAAGCTTCACCGGTTTTCTCCAAGACTACCTCCTAAAGAAAAAAATGTGGGTCAGTGTAGAAGCTTCGACCATAGTCTCAGGGATGCTCTTCAATCCGAACTATCCCATGTACGTTCGAGCATCATGGGCTGTGACTAGAATTTCAGAAAACACGTATTGGAAATGAAGAATATATATTGAAAGGCAAGGTTGTTTAAAAAGAGTTTTAATGTATGGCCCAGAAGAAAGAAGAAGCATGAGAAAAAGAAGACCTACCAGGCAATATGTAATGCTAAAGTAACAAACAAAAAAAACCAATGGCCCTTTTCAGGGCCACCCATTTTTCAAGAAAAGATTAATTTTCCATTCTTGCCTACCCGGTTTCAATTCCCCGTTCGAGTCTGTAGAGGCCCCAATGTTAAAATCCATAGAGGCCCCGCTATGTTAAAATCCTATAGGGTCTGTAGAGGCCCAGCTATGTTAAAATCCCATAGAGGCCATAGCGCCCCCCGCTATGTTAAAATCCCATAGAGGCCCCCGCCATGTTAAAATCCCATAGAGGCTGTAGCGCCCCCCCACCGGCTCAACACCCCCCCCCCCATACTACTAACATAACTGGCAATATGTACAAATGGATAGCTAATTTCCTAGCTGATAAGAAGATGAGTGAGGGTGAGGGTAATATATGAAGTTTCCAGATCAAAGGGTAATGTAAATGGTGTGTCTATGAATACGAGTAAAGTAACTTAGGATGAACGACTGTACATATATTCTAAAAATATTCAGATAGCTCAGAAGTTAGATTTTTGAATAGACGTTTACTTCTTTCAAGTAATATAAAATGCAAGGTACGTTTACTGTATCAAAAAGCTCCTTCATGTGTTGAACATTATAGTAACGATCGCGTGTAGGTTGGAGATCGAAACAATCTATCATAAAATGTTTCACAGTGAAGAAATACTCAGGTGGGTCTTCGCCCTTTAGGATGTAGGAATGGGTTACATAAGTATGACAAATTCTAATTCTTGCAGTGGCTACCTCGTCTTGAACAATGGTTCTGTTGGAAGGAAGCCCAGTCGCCGAGGGTTACTTTTATTATATGTAGTTTGTTATTCACTGCATCATTCCATGATGCCTGCCACTTATTAAGTAAACACTTTTTGATACTAGGTTTAAAATCAGTGTATGGTATTTTAAAATCAGATGGTTCTAGGGATAGGGCAATTTTAGCAGCGCGATCAGCTTTTTCGTTACCTTTAATACCAATATGGCCGGGTAGCCAACAGTACACTATATTGTGGGAGGTACACAGCTCGGTATGTTTCACGAGAAAAATTAAGAACAAAAAGCATAACATATCTATTTTAACTGAACTAAAGTCCCTAGCTATGGGAACAGCACCGACAATTCCTAAAAAAGCCAAAACGTTCTGAAATTTCAGAAGTGAAGTACAGGGAATCAAACTTGTCTACGATAGTACAGGTATGTATCGAGTTGGTGGATGGGGATAATTTTCTAATACACACTTGGAAACCTATGTATTGTTTTGACGCTATTAATGAGAAATATACACTTTAATATTACAGCACTCTGATATTCATGGTTCACTTTCCATGTCACTTAGATTATTCATTTGGCAATTCAAAGTACTTTGTAAAGATGTTTTTTTTTTATCGCTGATTGCTATTGTATAAGGAAAAGGAAGAAATTGTAAAAACGTAAAGGTTTGAAGATCTATAAAGAGAGCGTAAAATTCCAACCAAACTGATCACAATAACCGCAGTCAAGGAATGTGGATACAACAAGAGCGTTCAATATCTCGTCAGAGGAATATCATATCTGCTGAAGAAAGCAATATCTAACTCCGTAGGGGTCTGGTGTGGATATAGACCAGAAGATCACAACTCTCCTGTGTTTGCGGTCACACTCAAAGACGCGAACTGCGTATTAGACAGAAAGGAAAGTCTTAAACCATTTAGCGACTATGATATTATTACGAGCTATAAAAATGTTCCCAATGATGAAGAAAAAACTATTCTTGAAAAGACAGGAAAAAAGATCGCAAGAGCTGAGACTACTGCCAATATCAATATGTGTATCACACGATAAATCGAGACTCTCATGCGAGAACACAGCAATCTTAATATAATAATAGCAAACGCCGTGAAAGCACGCTGTTACCTCAAGAAGCAGCTTGAGCTGGTGGAGGAAACATGCATAATTTTATCCGTTCCTGTGAAGGGAATCATTCCGATAGGGCAGAATGAGTTTCCAAGATATATCGATGGAATAATTACTGATGTTAGAGAAGGAAAGTTTGTTTTATTTGGACCTACCAACGCAGATAGATACCACCATAAACTACGGATGGGGTGCTCAACATCAAGGCAGGAGGGTAAGTCGTGTGGTACTTTGGGTGGATTTATAGACATACCTGGGAATAAAGTCGGATGCATAACAGCTACTCACGTGGTTTTAACGGAAGACGAGATTCAGCGCTATATAAAGGTGACAGAAAGCAGAAGGCCAACAAATGATTATTTGAAAACTGTGAAACTAGTATTCCCAATGTACCAACCAGTGGCCCAGTCAGGCAGTCCTTTTGGAAAAGTGCACGCAATAGCTTTGCAGGAATGGATCACTTCTCCTTCGGTTGATGCAGCCATCATTGAAATTACTGATGATAATATAATCCCCAAAGCAGGAAACGTTCCTGAGGGTGAATTCAGTCATGCAGGTAAGACATTACCAGCAAGTTAGCATATATACGAATGGAGGTAACAGATTTGAAAATTAATGTAACATTGTCTTTTATAATTATTTATTTCAAAGAATGCTAAAGACCTTTTATGCATCTTTCCTGTGTATGTATGTGTTGTGTGGGTGGGTGTGTATAGATGGTAAACAGATTTTGAAATAAATCCGCTTTTATCCATACGATTTAATTTTAGAAGAAAAATAACAAGGCATGTATATATCTAAGTACTCTTCATGTACCTCAGATTACTTCATTTGTTTTTGAAAGCGTGTACCAATTTAATGGGTCTTTGTTTGTCCGTAATTCTTTTCATTCATTAATTAAGGTCAGAGAACGATTCCTAATACAACACGATACGTCTCTGGATCACTTTTGCAACTGCCATCATTTTGTTTAAAAAAATGGATTCTGTCAATTTTGAGATACAAAAATGTTAAGTTTGTAAGGCCTTGGAACACAGAGATTTTCAATATTATAACATTCCAATTAAAACTTGGATGCTTTCTGTGAGAATAAGAATGAAATAGATTTACCAGAACATGTATTATCATATCTATTATTGCTAAGGACTACTTTTCCGTAGATATTCACAGATTCTATTACAACTCTTGTTGTCCTATATTACTATCATACAACGTTTCAAATTGATATATGCAAACAATTCACTTGAGCGCCGTTGCCACTGTAAGTATGGTATGTAACTTAAAATTAATCTTTCCTTTGTACTCGAGAGGTGATTGCTTGTGAATTTTGATTATAAACGGTATCTGATTTAATGTCTGTGTAGGGAAGATATACACCATATATTAAAAGGAATTATAATACTATTGCTGTAAAACATTGATGAGAGTCATTCTTTAAAAATAAGAAGAAAAAAAAAATGTGAAAGAACTTAAAATAACTCGTTTTACCAGTATAATACATTATATAATGTTCATAAGCATATGCATAAGTATCATTTTGACAATAGGTTTTGAGATTGATCAACCAATGTTGTATAACAGTGGAAAGATTTGAGATCCGATACCACCGTCCCAGAGGGGTTTGGCGATATTCAAATTCGGAATCACCACAGGCATGACAACGAGTTGCTTGGTTGGAACGGGACGTCTGCACGTGTGGTATTTCGGTGGGGTAATTTATGCTTGTTTCTGGTGTAATTGACAAGATCTGAAACCCAAAGTAAAAACAACACTATGCATGACTATCAGGAATAATGTTCAAATTGAAAAAGTAATAAACAAACAAATATATAAATAAAAATGTATAATATTTAATTATGCGAAAGTAATCCACTGCCATAACATGAAAGATTTAAATTTACCAAATGTTTTCTAAATCCTTGTTTTGCAGTTTTTGGGTAATTTATATTTTCATGTCCTTTGTTACATCCATGAAGATACTTTTCTTTCCGGTCTCATTACAGCATCTAATACAACAAGTCCATGATTAGTAAAAACAATTAACTCCATTTTCTGTTATTCTTACAGGCAAGTCATTACTATTCCTTTTTTTTTGTTGTTGAAAAAAATGCGATGTAAAACCAACCTACACGTTGTCACACCATGGACTTGGGATAGTGGGGTACATGTTACATCACGTTTATCCAATATGCCGTAATGGAATGTTTTTAATCGTACTGATTGCACGAGACTTTTTTTGTGTGCTTTTGTTTAAGGAGTTACCGTTATGATGTCCAAGATCTAAAAGTTATCATGTAAACTCGAAATCTAAGGAGATGAAACATGAATAAAACCGGTTATCCATCCGGAACAGAGAATGGAAAAACCAAAGTTCTTAAAAATGAGTTGCGACACTCTTTTTATACTATTTGGCATCTTTACGGAGCAAAATTCCATACCCCACTGCAACTGTGACGAGACAGTACTCGTACTTACCTTTCGTCTGCCACTCGACAAAAGGCACGTGCTTTGTATGACATTGGGCTACAGTAAATGGGTAGCATATTGACATCGCAAAATAAACACTGCTTGATGTTGACAATGTCAGCTATTTTTCCAGTTGCCACCAACATGTCACAAGAATCTGAGATGTAAGATTATGACACCAGTACAATTTAATATTTTCTGAAAACTGTCAGAAATTTAGTTGGCTCATTTTTGTTATGACATGCATCATGAATTAGGTCAACATATGTAATTTCCTTGCAAGATTAAATGCCTTCAGAACCTTGTGTGATTGGCATAAAATGTATCGATGTTTGGAAGTTAACACTTGGGACTTGAATGTTACGTCAAAACATTATTAAGAATACATTTTACATTATTTATTTTGTTCGAGGATCTCTGCATAACTTCAAATGTATATTGTTGTGCTTTCTCAGTAAACTGAATGACAATGGACACTCTCTTACTGAAAAGCTGGGCATTATAACTGCATTTAACCATTACAACCTCATCACGGACGCTATAAAACTTTAAATGTCCTTAACATTTGAAAATGTTAGTTTCAAAATTTATTTTATTACGAGTCAAATGAAATATATATCAATGCTATATGTTGTCTTCAAATGACAGTAACACCAGCTTTATGTTTTGCGGACTATTTCAAGAAATGCTGCCACATTTTCAGATGAAACACTTATTTATCACATCTAATTATGTTCCATATGAGAGATGTATGTGGAATTATTTTATGATCGCTATATAACAATCAAATAACAACCCCTCAAATGGACTGATGCTCTAATGTCCAAAAATAATTTTCAGGAATTCATGGCAATATTTCTTCTCTTGTACTGCAGAGTGTTGAAGCTATCTCCAATATTCTTGAGCAACAAGAGTCTCAAATCAGTCACCATGGCACCCATATCGGATGCAAGACTGGCATAATTTGTGAGGTGGTGGTGGTGGTAAATGAACAGTTAACATCTAATACTGACCACAGCACCTGAACTAAGGGGATTACAAGTTACTGAAGCACTGCTTGCTAAGCATGGTCATTCTGACTGAAAAAGGCATGTGATTGACATTTTAAAAATTGCAGAAAAGGCTAATTGCGATGAGCTAGCTGGCACACGTACACTACACACATAGTCCAAAGAAAAAGGAAGATATTTCATATCTTTGTTATGACCAAGGCATCAGACTGGAATCATGTTTTTAATTATCGCCACCCAATACTAAATGAAGGATGGAATAATTAGTCTGGACAGGGTAACGGGATTTAAATCAAATCAGAAATAATAACATACAGTAATAACAAGAAAGTATTGACACAGATACACAGAACAGATTCAAAACAGACAACACACGCATGGCCTCACCAAAAGCTCACTTGGCGTTAGGAATAGGCGAATTAAAAACTTTTCTAATTTCTAGGTCCCCGATGCTGAAGTTGTAGCAAACATCAAGCTGTAATATCTTTACCAACACTGATGTGGAAAATGAAATACCATGGGTACAACTGAAGGTAATAGCATCATTCAGAATCATTCAACAGGCATTTCAGGACACTGACGCTTGACCTGTCAATGAATGACAAGTCTCTTGATTTGAAGATTAAACTTTCATCATCTCCTAGTCTATATACCAAATTAAAAATAAAAATTGGCTCGGAAATCCTATTTCTGAAATGGTTACAATATCAGAGACATGGCAAATCATCTCATTAAAATATACATACATGCTGCTTACAGAATGAAATTGTCAAGAGAGCCGTCTTATTAGCCTACAGACCATAGTTTGATGGAAATGTGGTTAGAAATACAGCTTTTTGATCAGAAACATGCCGAGATTTAATTGAAGTATTTCATTTGCTTATTGAGTTTATCAATATTTACATTGGATCCGTTCTATATTTTCCTACGTTAATGATGCTTGCTTCAATTTCATGCCTCATATTCTTTATCTACTCATGACGTACTATTTCAATACATAGATTTCATCTTATTTAGATAAATTTAAGTTGTAATGGCCTATACACACTATCAATCTAACATGCAGCAATTTCATGTTATTTTAGGCCTCAAGGTGGATGGTGCACACCTGCCGAAGTGATACTGCTAGCTTGGACGACATCACAGATTTCCTCAGAAGTCGGCCACACCAGTTGATGTGGAGCTTTCACAGCAACAGGAGTATTCACACCCACTTCATCGGAGTTTTGGCGAGTTGTGTGAAATGGATGTCCCTTTTTAAATTGTTTTTTTCTTCTCCTCCCCTGATTTCTTTTTGATGATTTTCTATTTCCTTTTGATTTGATTGTAGGCTTCTTACAATCACTGGCAAAAGAAACTTCTCTAAATAGCAAAAGCTTCAGCAACAATATGAACTGACCGGTGTAAACAATAAAAATGTGACATTCGTGATGTTCTTAAAACACATTTTCGATAAATATTGTCTTATCAGCAGATGGGGCGAGTTTGGGTATAGAATTTGTTTGTTCAAGTTTCCCTAATGATTTGGTTCAGTTTGCAAACATTGGTCCATATATTTTGGGTTATCTGAGGAGTTGCCTCCCTTATACTCTACCCAAGATTTTTCTGTTGTAGCATAGATTTGACCTTCATGAAATTAGCTAAAGTGAAAGTCATGGTAGCAGGGGCTCTCACTTATGAGGGTTGGGACATACGCCTAGTGGAGGCTGCTGTAGATATTAGTATTTTTATTTCATACATTTTTAAATAGGGATTCGGTCTGTCGAGTGTATCGTGTGATCGTTTGGTGCTCCCAAGTAAAATGAATCTTGGTATTTTAAATAGCATTCTGTCTACACGATTACAATAACATAGGTGACAAAGCAAGGCATTATGACAAGTCTTATTTGTCTTGTTGACCCCAATTTTCTTTCAAGAAGACCAACTTTTTCTTTACTAAATTTCCTTGTTAATCTTGTACAAGAACAAACAGGATTGAAGCCAGCGATAAACAGCAGGGAGACGCAAAGGGGATTCGTCAAAAGGATGCAACTCATGAAGTTGGTGTTTATGTCGATGTTGGTCATGAACACGCTGACAATTAAGACAAATTAAATAGTTTGGAGCCAGATGTTGATCAAGAATTTAGAGCGACATCAAAAGCAACATATAATGTTTCTAATGACAAGGAGAATAAAGGTGTTGGAAATGCTCAAGATAATCAATGAGAATGTTAGCACACCAAAGAAAAATAGAGTGGAGTGTCCAACAATGGCGTTTTGGAACTATGCTGGCCAATATGCGTTCTACACAACCCACCAGACGTTTCTGGCCAAACGTTCACCAGATCTTTTGGTTACTGATCTCAATCAACAAGTCACTGATCTTCTAAAAGACTAGTTTTTTTTTCATAGCAAAAAGTTAAAACTGTATAATGTATCTACAATTTGTTACAAAAGATAATTTTAAATACTTTTCTGTGATCACTGAAATATTATGGACAAGTGTATGTCGTATCGTGGATGTATCATGTCACCAGATGTATTTAAATTTCTTTACATATAAATTAGAATATATCCTCAATTTGATATTGTTCCCTGCTGTGTATTTTGCATTTCATTAACGTTGATATATATAGAATCATGTCTTCATGGTTTTCCAGACACTTTTCATGTCATGAATCAGATCAGTGTATACAATAGAGAGAAGGTTGTCCGAGTTAAGATTAATCCACACATATGAAGCGGTTGTGAATGTGACATTCTTAGTGTTCTTAAAACACATTTTCCATAAATATTGTCTTCTCAGCAGATTGGTCGAGTCTGGGTTGGGAATGTCATCGTCGAAGTGTCCCTAATGATGTGGTTCAGTTTGCAAACATTGATCCATATATTTTGGGTTACCTGAGGAGTTAGCTCCCTTATACTCTACCTCAGATGTCTCTGTTGTAGCATAAATTTGACCTTCATGAAATTAGCAAAAGTGCAAGTCATGGTAGCAGGGTCTCCCACTTCTGATGGTTCTGACATTAGCCTAGTGGATGCTGCTGTAGAGATTAGTCTTTTATTTCATACATTTTAAAATAGGGATTCTAACTGTGGAGTGTATCGTGGGATCGTTTGCTTTTCGTAAGCAAAATTGATCATGGTATTCTCAATAGCATTCTTTTTACACGATTACAATAACATAGGTGGCAAGGCATTAGGACAAATCTTTTTTTTGTGGTCTTATATACCCCAATTTTCTTTCAAGAAGACCAACTTTTTTGACTAAAGCGCCTAGATAATCTTCTACAAGAACAAACACAGAGGATTGAAGCCAGCGATAAACACGAGGGACACAGCAAGGGGAATTCGTCAAAAGGATGCAACTCGTTTAGTTGGTGTTTATATCGATGCTGATCATGTCCACGCTGACAATTAAAACAAATAGTTTCGAGCTAGATGTTGTTCAAGAATTTAGATCGACATCAAAGCCAACAATGTTTCTAGTGACAAGCAGAAGAAAGGTGCGGTGTTGGAACTGCCCAAGATAATCGATAAGAATGTTAACACACTCAAGAAAAATGATGTGTGGTGTCCAACAATGGCATTGTGGGACTATGCTGGCCAATATGCATTCTACACAACCCACCAGACATTTCTGACAAAACGTGCAATATACCTTTTGGTTTCTGATCTCAATCAACAAGATAAAACTAGCGTTTATGGCAAGTTCGTCTATTAAATACATTTAAAATATATGTACTATTTGTTACAAAAGATAATTTTAAATAATGTTCTGTGAGCACTTGAATATTATGGACAAGTGTATGTCGTATCATGTCATCAGAGGTATTGACAGCTCTTTACATATATATTAGAATATATCCTCAATTTGCGATTGTTCCTTGCTGTGTATTTTGCATTTGATTAACGTTGATATACAGAGAATCAGATCTTCGTGGTTTTCCAGACACTTTGCATGTCGTGAATAAGATCAGTGTATACAAAATTGAAAAGGTTGTCAGAGTTCAAAATTAATCCTCACATATGAAGCGGTTGTATACATGCACATATTAGTTTCAAACTCGTATAAAACATCGTAATATTTTCACCGTTTGAAAAGAAATTAATTTTGTCTCAAAGTTTTAATACTAACAAAATGTTTCAAGTCCTCTAAAGGTGTACAATATGTGTACAGCAGGTAATCAGTCCAAGAAGCAATCTGGTTCAGATATTGTCCAAAATTTCATGCTTTCATATTCTGAAGATATAAAAGGGGATAATATAGCAAGGAGCAAAATTCCTCAAGAAGTACATACAGTGTTTCTGCTGGCTTAAGATCGCTTGACCGCGATATAACTTCTTCATGCATTGAAATAGTCCTTATAAAATATTATGTTGGATGCAAATTACTTTGTTCCATCAGAATTGTTACTTAGGTGTTTAACTAAATGTCTTTAATGAATAATTCGTGTATAGTCCGTGTACAATAGACACTTACAACTCTAGTTAAAAGTCACGCCCTGTAAAGGTGTACACTCTTGCAGGTAATGTCTCTAAGAAGCAATCTGGTTCATATATTGTCGAAAATGTCCGACAATTTCATGCTTTCATATTCTGGAGACACAAAAGGGGATAATATAGCAAGGAGCATAATTCCTCAAGTACTCCGTGTTTCTGCTAGCTTAAGGTCACTTTACCGCGATATAACTTCTTCATGCATTGAGTTAGTCCTTATAGAATATTAAGTTGGATGCAAAATACTTTGTTCCATCAGAATTGGTACTTAGGTGTTTAACTAAAAGGCTTTAATGAATAATTCGTGTATAGTCCGTGTACAATAGACACTTGCAACTCCAGTTAAAAATTCTGCGTCGATGCGATGTCTGATAACACACGACACGTCCGATTGACAACGTCAGCATATGGATTTTTCAAGTCTAATCCTGTCTATACCAGCAGGTAGTGCCATGTTCGAGACAGACTTCTCTTAAATGAAGACAGAACATACAAATAGGACAATTCTATGATTACGTTAACTGTGTGCAGCTGTATGCTGATGATGTGGATGCATTTGATCCAGTTTCAGCAATCAACTGCTGGAACTCATTTTTATGCAGACCTAATTTCTTTAGCAGTTGTACTTTGGATATCACAGCCTCATCTTTGGAGGCTTAGCCCAAATTATGATGCTCTAATTGATGAAATGTGAATGAATGAGGGTCCTCACTCCCATTCTGACTACGATTCCGACTGGTCATCAATGCCAGCATCAAATTATGATGCCCAGCCTTGAATAATTTTTATACATTTTATAAATATCTTATTATTTTTTTAATTTGCACATTTGTCATTACACAGATAATCTTACTACGGTCTGGTGTTTATATCTACCTGCATTTACCACCGAGTAATTGACTACACTTTGTCTTGTATCATAACATGTATGGCTATGGATAGGACCAGTAGCATTTTAGGAGAGTTTTACACACTACATAAATCAGATGATAAATGATGTATTCCGGAAGACCCGGAAATACAGCGAATGGCTAGTCTTAAATCCGTGAAGATCTAGCTAGAAAAGTCTCGCTAACACGGGCTTTAGTGGTAAATTTAGTTAATAGTGACGGTGAGATTTGTATGATATACAGAAGCGCTGTTACGTACAGTCTGAAATCATGTAGACAACTACCTTTTTTCGTACTTTCCTCTGAACCGTAGTGACGATGATCCCCACCCACCCCAGGTCTCGTGTCGGGTACGCTATTTGGAATATACAAGTTGATCTGTATTTTAAAGGATTCAGCGGCAGCTGTTATTATATTCTGCAGATAGTGTGTTAACGCTGATAACAGTATTCCGACTACTAAAAATACTCCAAAAGCATACGTAAAGGATGCTCGGATACAGGGAGTAGTGACGCCGGAAGTCAAAAGTTATATCGAGAGTCTGAAGCGGAGACCGAGGTCGGCCTCAAAGTATCGATTCTGTGTATAGATGAACAAATCTCGAAAGGATTAAAAGCATGCAGCATAGCTTCCAAGATCTAAATAAAGAGATACGAGCAGAGATTCAAATCATAAAGGGCGAAGCTACATCAATGAAGAAAGATTGTAGAAATAGGAGAAATGCAGATAGTAAAAAAGGACATAACAGAGAGAGAGAGAGAGAGCAGAGTTAAGAGCCTCAATCAGAAAGGATATATTTGCTTGAGAACTAAAAGCTGAAACAATTGCAATAAGAGACCAAGAAGAATAAGAGCCCTACATATAAACAAAACAATATTAATGGAAGGACAGTAGAAGTACAATCTTGTGTATGGTGTTGAAGAAAACGCAAAGAGAAAACGCGATGTTGTTAGAAAGATCTTGGTAACCGATTTAGGGCTTGAAGATGAACTTCTAAATAATAACTTTTGTTGCAATGGACATAGAGATTCAAACATAAAGGCACCCCACGCAATCATTGTGAAATTTTCCAATTATGCTGATGGAGTGTTAGTTTACTCAAGGTCGGAGAATATTAAGGGTACCAGAAAGCGGGTTCTACCTGACCTTCCAGCCAATATGAAACGGCGGAAAGGGAGACATTCCAAAATTGTTTACAGAGAGGAAGATGGTTTGAAAACGAGAAGATATTGGTGTTACCGTGGTTGTAGAAACGAGAGTGAAAGGGAAGACACTGGCAGAGAAGATAAGTAGCATTCCTTGGAAATTACCAATTAAAAAGGCTTTTTCACTTTTATCCTATTTTTTGAACAATTTAATTAAACTTTCTGCTTTAATATGCATCTTTATTGAAACCTTCAAGACAGACACATCTGCATGAATACAACTTTGTGAAAGTGTATTTCTGTATGTACATGATAAATGATTTTGTGATAGATATGAATGTTACATACTGTAAATTTAACGGCTCATTTAAGTGGAATGTATTGAATTGGGTGAAAGATATATACATTCGTTTCCATTTATTTGAGGATTTTCTTTGATGAAAGCTGGTGTGAACCATCAGATTTATAATCTAATTTTTAACCGGTTCAGAGCAAAAACGATTTTGGTGCACATACCATTTCTTCAGAACATGGGAGCAAGTACTAATAATTCCCCAAGAACTTTTTTTCTGCGTTTGATTGAATTTAAAATGCTGTTTGTTTTGCTTGCTTATGACTTTAGATGCCTTTTGTTTTTGTTCTCACAAATCTGCATTTCTTCAATTACGTTTCAGGTGCTTTTTAAATGCTGCTGTCGATTCCATAAATCATAAGCAACGTTTTATTTTTCTTTATTTCAAGTTGTGAATCAATTAAATTGGCTTTGACATTGTTATATTTATATTCACATTTAACAGAAACTTAATATTTCTTTCTACATCTATTTTAAAAATTCATTTTTAAACATGAGAATACGGTACATACATTGTAGAAAGGAAAATTGCACGAATAATCACGCACAGCTTTCCAGTGTGAAGTTGATGAAGAATCTCAGTAACTTTGTAAAACACGATCAATTTAATACAAGAATTTGCAATTTTATTATTAATCGGATCTTTTCCTTTTTCTTGCCATAGAACACCATCACTAATCAACACAAAAACTTGAGTATAGTCATGCCTGCTTTTTTAAAAGACTTGCAATCTGGTATATATATCTCGACAAAGGTTAAGGTGGATTTGTCGTTTTTTACAATTCTTTACGTCTTGTCTGCTCTAGTTTAAAGCGAGAGTGCGCAAGATGGACATTTTCTTGGCATATATCAGATCACTATGGTACATTTTATAGATGATTTGCTGTTGTTTATTTAGTGTTTTACGGCAGAGCAACACAAGTAGGTTATTTAGTTTAGTCCCGAGGCAACTAGAGTGAAATGCCTTGCCAAGTACACACGACGGTAGCCGAGACAGGCTGATCTGATGGTAGGATTCGAACTCGCACCCTTGCGATCGCAAGTGCTGCAAGCTAACCACTAAGCTACCTTGCCTCCTGCATTTCATACGCGAAGAATTTATCCTACTATCGTAAGTTCAACGTGTTTGAAGTACGGAAGAAAAAAAACAAAAACGAATGGCCTATTCAACCTTCGTCCAAGGGGCCGCCTTCCCAACTTCATCTCCCATTTTTTGGAAAGAAACTTTCGAGACAAGGTAGGCAGCACCATTTCTGAAAGCTTTTCTCGGGAGATGGGTGAACCTTAAAGCATTGATCAGGAAATGACAGCTCATTATATGTTGACTTCTCGAGCCGCTTTATAAAACCTCTCCTCCGGAGACGAGTGAATTTCTGGGCAGCATATTGTCAGTCTCCCTTTTCATCAAAACCAACAACAGAGTGAAAGACCTTTATCAGGAACTGACAGCTCATTATATGTTGACTTTTTGAGCTGCTATAGATCAAAACATGTGCATACATACTATTGAACGTCAACTAGAGATAAGATTAGTTTAGAAATGGGCAGAAGAAAACCGGTTCAAATTTCTTAAATCTATAGCGGTATACATCTCTGCATATTGCATCGAATTTATCATGGCCTAAAACTATCTTGACGATTGTTTTATTTATGTTGTGAAGACCAACTTTGCAGGACTTATTTTTTACTGTTAGCTAACCTTACTTCTGCATATTATGTACGTTAGGGACATGTATGTATGCAGTGGTGTTCTACGGCACCTCTGCACAATAGTGGTCATGCAGTACCAACAAAAGGTAAAGTTTCGAAAACGGAAAAGATGAATTCCACAAATATTTAGGAAGATAAACCCGTCAAAAAATGTAAAGTAATTCACGAGATAAAATATAAAACGTAAAGATGTATGAAAACAACAGATACAAGTAACACATGTAAAATCCATAAACACGATTAAAATGTGTTGCATAAACCACATTCCGTATAAACTCCCAGATTATTCTTGGGCGGCACGTTCTCACCCAGTTCACGTCAAAATGCTTATGCTTCCGTCTCACACGGAGAAACATTGTCACACTCCACATGAATGTGCCCCACTGTTAGTGTGCACTGCTATGCTATGCACGAGTCAGGTATGCGTGCCCGATACAGGATCGGCTCAACACCTCAGCTTTCCGATTTGTATTATACGAGGGATACCACTCTCCAACAGAGATCATCATATGCGGGTATAGATTGATCAGAAGATAGTTTGGTAGCATTCTGAAACGCCAATTTTGTTCATCTGAGATATAAGCGATGGTTCATTTGCCTCAACATTGAGAAAAATATCTGGAATTTTGGGTGAATATATCCAGTTTTGACTATGTTTTAAGTAACGTACATGTATTACGTTTCTTTTAATTATGTTATACACATTTTACAGAATTTCAACATCTTTATGATTTATATTTTATCTTATTAGTGTTTAATTTTATTTTGACGTGATTATCTTGCTATAATTTCAGCGCAATTGTATTTTTTTTTTTTTACAATTTTAAAACTTTACTTTAGCTGGCACGATACAGCCACTATTGGGCTGAGGTGTCGTTAAAAGCTATATACATACATACACGGTTGTTATGATTTCAATCAGGGTGCCGGTGGACTTGAAGATAAGGTGGGGCTGGACTTTGTAAATGTGTTATGTCTTTTTTTTAAAATCTCAATAATGCCCAATACATAATAATGTTACCGTGTGATTAAACTTAACAACTTTATGGCGTCTCTTGAAGTCTCAGCATAATATCTAAAGAAAGTAAGACGTTTTACATCTTATTTTGGCTTCCTCGTCAAGCAAAGCAATATTCATTTACATATTCTAAACATAATCTTACATTGGTGCTTATTTCAAATGAAAATTAAGAAAATGGGCAAAAAATGTCCAGTCTTTAGAAATTATACGATTCAATCGATAAAGACGCAAATACGATAGTTTCCCAACGTTTCGAACTAACCAAGCAGCTCGTCAGGTGAAGAAACAACTTTGCAATAAATACGAAAGCCAAGAGAAATCTACAAACAAGAGATGGATAATAGAAAAAAGAACAAATTGATAAACGGTCTTAATACAGGTAAACTACATGTCTATTTTTTGCTGTCTTAATACAGGCAAACTACATGTCTATTTTTTGCTGCCGTTAGCCCAACAAAGTTGTATAACAAAAATCAAAGAAGGAATTATGTCTATCGCACCGAGAAACAAAGCATTTTCACAGAATTCTGGGGACAAAGGACGCAAACCATGCATGGCGAAAAATCAACGCCATCTACAAAATTTGTAATATATATTATATCCCGGTAAAGTTATGCGTAGAGCTACTAAAGGAAATATGTCGAGATAATGTACTGGATACTAATACTGCTACTAATAAATATTAATAAAAATATATGTACATACTTACGAAATATGTACTTGGGTAAATATTATCGCACAAACTGCGTAAGTGAAATAAACTGATATCTGGTTGTATATTTGACAAGATTGCATTGAGACGGTTATATTTGTTCTTTTATTAGGCCGTTACGTTTTTTCTATATCGGTGCACCCCAAGTTGGATTCAATCGGTAGCATCTGAGGGAACTCGACTGAAAGCAAAATCAAGTTGGAATGGTTGGCGAGTTTCACGTAGATTTTGTTGCGAATGTAGCTCTTATGGTTATCCATTCGTTATATAAAGTCAACAAAGACCTCAGAAGAGGGTACTGGAACCACCTTAAAAACGGTATATTTACCCTTAGAAGAGGGCAATTGAACTACATTAAAAACGGTACATTAACCCTTAGAAGAGGGTAATTGAACTACATTAAAAACGGTATATTTATGGTGTTTAAAGGGATAAGAACGAGATTCTCTGTTGCATTTTAGACGACGTGCAATAAAGACATTGTTTTAAAGAGCTTCGAATGAGATTTTCTGTTGCGTTTTAGAGGCCCAAGATTGATATATTTATTGTGTTTTAAAGGGCTTAAAATAAGATTTCCTGTTTCGTTTTAGAGGCCTAAGTACGTCATATTTATAGTGGGTTTTTTTAAGGACTTGTAACGAGACTTCCTGTTGCATTTACCAGGCTCAAAATTATATTTTTATAGTGCTTAAAATTAGATTTCCTATTGCGTTTTTGGAAGCTCAAGAATGACAATATTTAGAGGCCTAATAATGGTATAGTTGTGGTACTTTTAAGGGCTTTGAATGAGACATCTTGAAATGCATTTGCATACTTTTCATGGGGATTTCAAATTAGGAATTTAATTTGCCCTACAAGGTTCTTTTTACTCATAAGTAAAAAGACATCAATCGTATCCTCTCCTCTACAAAAATAGTGCTTTAGTTTCGAATATTTCTTTCGCGAAGATACTATATAAATATTTCTGCACCCTTTCCTAGTTTCAAGAGAAGTAGTGTCTTTTTTGCAATCCAAGGTTTTTTCAAAATGTTTGGTTGCGGTTCGATAGATAAATACATATATAATGTGACGAAGTTAATGACCCATGCATCTTGTAAAAAGTTGGTCCCAACATTATTTATTTCATTTACTTTTTGCCATGAAAGAAATTCTCCATTATTCTGGACAATATCATTTATAAATAGTATACCGTTTTCAAACCATTTTTGGCTTAATTTTTCTAGAAATGTTACGATTCGACTTAACAACTGTATGGTGTCTCTTTAAGCCTCAATACAATAGTTTCCCAACGTTTCAAAGTAAACAAGCAGCTCGTCAGGTAAGAAATAACTTGGCACTAAATACGAAAGCCAAGCGAAATCCACGACTTGCATATTTGAATAAAGTGGAAATCTACAAACAAGAATATTTTCATCATGACAAAGTAGCATATATGGGGTGTAACTTGCTAGATATGGGAAAATAATGGGGATTATAATGTATTTTCTTGCTCTTTATGTAGGTATCCAGCTCTGCACCCCAATTTTAACGAATATTATTCATATTTCAGTACAGACACACAAAAACAATCACGTAACATGTCATAACGCATTCTTCAAAGTAATCCAACTCCACAGGAGCAAATGCACTTCAGAGAAATCATAAACATACTGTTATGAATGGTGAATGCCACCAATGGAACGGTCTTGCAACTAGTGATGCGTTAAGGAATTTAGCGGGCTATAAATTGGGGGGGGGGGGGGGGGAAGAGAAGAATAAAAGTTGCAGCACACCGAATTAGACCATCTTCATGACCCCACTGTTAAGCTGACATCAGAGATTTATATCTCACACTTGAACGATACTAAGAAATGTGTAAATGTTATTCATATATCTTGAAAATTATACTGTCAGTTATCAAAGAGGAAAAAGCTTAAAAATAAGTGGCAGAATGTCTTGGATATAATGGTTGAGCTAAATGCATCATGTGAAGTAAATATTCTGTTGGGTGCATGTTCTTTGCTTGTTCATGGTTCAGCAGTTCTGCCAAATGAACTTGCATATGATTTCTTGTTACTTTGCTTCTTTCGATAGGTATATAAGTTTATCTTTGTACCAAAATCTCGACTTCCTCAAAGCAGCGCATCAACAATTCTTTTGATAGCTAAAATGTAAGTTGTTGAAAGAGAGGTTCAACCTTTCCTCTTGACATACTGATTCCCCAAAATCAGAGTTACTCTGCCTTTATTAACTGATAGTAAAGGTACATGCCTTGTCTTTTATGAATTTTCACAACAGGAAAAACATTTCCGAGATTGCAACATTCTGATTGGTTCAGAAAGTTCGCAGCAGTTAGCAATATTTTTTCCTGTGACATTCTCATGTTTCCACAGGGTATTAAAAGTGCACCATGACATTCTCATGTTTCCACGGGGTATTAAAAGTGCACCAGTATCACTCGTTTCTTTTCCTTTTGCAGGTCTCAGTTTGCATGGTAAAATATTAGGATTAATTTGTCAGTCATGATGATGGAAGCACTAGCTTGAATCTCATCCGGATACTCATCCAAATCTAAGTGCACAAGAGAGTGACTTTCAAGGACACGTTTAGCTTCCGCAAGACTTGTGTTTTATGGTATGTACTCATTAAAAGCCAAACAGTTTAAATGCTTCCCATCTTGAACTGAATTTTCCACTGTTAATATATGTTCGATACCATATCTTACTATTTACTCTCATTTTGTAAACTCCCATAATTATTAAAGTCAGTTGTAAGTGAATGGGTTTCTAAAAAGAAATGTATCTGTTAAATTGTACAGTATTTATATATGTATCGTCAATTTCAGTGGCCATCATTGGATTTATTTGATACGTCACTTTGTAAGCATAGCAGTATATTAATGTTCCAACATGGCCTAATATTTGTCGATTAAACGTTGATGTCTCTCACTTTAGCTACACTGTTGTGACGACTCCCCCCCCCCCCAACACTTCTGCTGCTAAAAGCACCACCAGAACAATAATGAAAGGTTAGGAACAATTCCGTTTTTATATCAGACTAAAATTACTTTGAAAGCACATTATTTACTTTACTGTGTGGTTTCTTTCTGGTAAGTTAGCTACAACAATTTAGACAACCTTTTCAGTTTTGTCATCGACAACTAACATAATATATCTGTCATTGACTTGTAAAATTTGTAACTCCAAAATTCCTTCTCGGCATTCAACCAGCATTGTAAAGGAAGTTTCGTTCTGTCCTGATGCTATTGTGGTAAACAAAGACAAGAAGGATCATAACTCACAATATAAATAATGCAATGCTTTTTACCGCAAAGTAGTCACTTTTCAAAAGAGTAACAACATTACTAGTTTGGCATACAAGACATTTTCCTTTATTACATTATACTCGATAATGTTTAAATATGTGATATGTACAAAACTTTTGACAAAATATTTATAGCAAAATGTTAAGGTGGCAGGTGAGAGTTTCGTAAATTGGGCACTGTCAAATTTCTTAACTTAAGGCTGTGATGCAACTTTTTGAGCTATTATTGTTTAATAATTAAATATATGGATATATTTGTCAATTAGGTGTTTCGGGCTTGTATTGTTCTTTAAATTGATGTGAGACATATACACTTCCCATAGTCAGTTCACAGTATGTAGACAGTGAAATACCAATAATCGGCTAGGAAGCAGAGCTAGCCACCCACAGCAGTAGACACGCGAGTTCAAGACTAGTAGACTATCTCGAAAATCTGCCTGGATGGCAACTATTTTGAATTGCATCAAGCTGTTTCAAAATTATCACCTAGAGAAAGGGCCATCACTTAGTGTCAAAAATGGCCTTCGGACATGAAAAATGCATGTATAATTTGGGGGCTAGGGCGCATCAGCATTTTATGCTACCTACTTCCATTGACTTGTCAGGTCAAGTGAATGATATTATTATGTTTTGTTGTATTATAGAAATCCAAAAATATGGATTTTTTTTTTTACCGCACTTGTGTATTTTTTTTACAAATGAAATTTTGTATTGGGCAGGTGGACGCAGCATAAAATTTGTGCATACAAACTGTCCCTTGCACCCTATAATCTGAGGGAAATGTGTGGTATACTGGTTAATAATTATGACAAGTCTTTTTTGTCTTATATACACACATTGTCTTTCACCAAGAGCAACACTTGACCAATGGGCCTCGATAATCTTATACAAGAACAAACACAGGATTTAGGCCAGCGATAAACAGGAGGGACACAGCAAGGAAATTCGTCAAAAGGACGCAACTCGTGAAGTTGGTGTTTATGTCGATGTTGATCATGTCCACGCTGTAAATTAAGGCAAATTAAAAAGTTTCGAGCCAGATGTTGAACAAGAATTTAGATCGACATCAAAGCCAACAGTGAATGTTTCTAGTGACAAGCAGAACTAAGGTGAGGTATTGGAACTGCTCAAGAAGATCAATGAGAATGTTAACTCACTAAAGAAAAATAGAGTGGAGTGTCCAACAATGACACTGTGGGACTTTGCTGGCCAATATGCGTTCTACACAACCCACCAGACATTTCTGACCAAACGTGCAATATACCTTTTGGTTACTGATCACAATCAACACGTTACTGATCTTCTAAAAGAGGACGAGTTTTTATTTCATAGGAAGAAGATAAAACTGTATCGTTTATTGTAATTTCGTCTATTAAATACATTTAAAATATATCTACTATTTCTTACAAAAGAAAATTTTAAATTATATTCTGTGAGCACTGAAATAGTATGGACAAGTGTATGTCATATCATGGATGTATCATGCCACCAGCTGTATTTAAAGCTCTTTATATATAAATTAGAACATATCCCCAACTTGAGATTGTTTCTTACTGTGTACTTTGCATTTCATTAACGTCAATATAAAGATCATTACGTCTTCATGGTTTTCCAGACACTTTTCATATCGTGAATAAGATCAGTGTAAAAAAAAAAAAAATACAAAAAAGGTTGTCCGAATTCAAATTAATTCACATATATGAAGCGGTTGTGTATATACCTATAGAAATTTCAAACTCGTATAAAACATAGCAATATTTTCACTGTTTGAGAAGAAATTTCATTTTGTCTCAAACTTTTAACACTAACAAATTGTTTCACGCCCTCTAAAGGTGTACAGTCTCGCTGGTAGTGACTCGGGTGTACAGCAGGTAATTACTCCAAGAAGCAATCTGGTTCATATATTGTCGAAAATTTCATGCTTTCATATTCTGGAGACAAAAAAAGGGGATAATATAGCAAAGAGCATAATTCCTCGAGAACAACACACAGCGTTTCTGCTGGCTTTATGTCGCTTTACCGCAATTTAATTTCTTAATGCATTAAATTAGTCCTTATAAAATATTATACTTTTGCTCCATCAGAATTGTTAACTATTTGTTTAACTAATAGTTTTTGATGAATTGTGATGGAAACAGTGTTCAGTGGTAAGAACGAAGCTATTCGTTCAACTGTATCACATATTTCATGGTTAGCAAGTGCGGTACACTTCCTAGCGACTATGGTGTAGGACTACCAATAACTTTAAGCATTTGAAGGTGTACGTTTGGTAGCTTTTGTTTTTCCTAAAAAGTGCTTAGAAGTTGCTTTTATCAAAAAAAAAAAAAAAAAAAAAAAAAAAATATTTTGCATCCGGTTGTTTTGGGGCCATTTTTATTTCTTTAAGTACAAGCGTACTTCCTAGTTGGACCCCATCTCAAACGTAGACAAAAAGATGGAATGTAATAACTGAAATCTACCGTAACCCCACCCCGGTAAACTGAATAGAGTAGCATACATATATAAAAAAACCCTCATCTCCCAGGGTGAAAAAGAAGCAATTTCTTTCAGCTTTCTTCGCTGGATGTGAACTGTTGAGGATGCGCAGCACTGCATCTAGTGAGCCGAGGTGTTTCGTTCATATTGAAAGTAAAACTATAACCTGCAATTGAAGCGGTTACAACATTTTTATAACAGATTTTAAAGTGGAAATAATACAAGTAAATTATTATTTTATAAATAAATAGTTCGCAAAAAGGACCATAGAGAGGAATGTACATTTTTAAATCGCACAATATTTTTGTATTGACATTTTTGTCAGTTTTATACAAATAATAAACAAAATTATAAAAGTTTATTTTCTTTGATATGGGTCCAGTAATTTATATTGTATATACTGCATTAAGGAAACCTGCAGCATGGTATAGGTTGCCCTTGAGAAGTAGACATAATCCAAAATCTAAAAAGATAAAATAATTGAATGCGGTCTCAGCCCAACTAAACCAGTTATTAAAAATGCATTTCTGACACACTAATAATAATAGAAGTGACCAAATACAATAAATGTATGAAGGGAGTTCATTTATCTTAGAATTTAAACCATCCTGGATAGTCTTAATCGATAGTATCCAGAGGGTGAATCAAACGTTTCTTTGAACTGACGTTCCATTTCCGAATTAACAACATTCTTAAATTTAAAATCTTGTAAATCGTCAATAAAGTGTGTGGAGACACGAGATTAAAAACGATGGATCGAGAAAGTTATTTACAATCTATGTTTGTTAATGCGTTTACATACTTCCCGACTGGCTTGTCCAACATATTTCTTTTTGGAAGTTATCAATTAAATAACACTGGATGTTGCAATGTGAGTATCATAACGCTTCCTAACTAGTCCTTTCGTGATACTGCTATTGAAATAGATATTTTCATCAATGAAAAAACAATTTTAACACCTGGGTCTATTATACTTAGTTGATGAACCACGACTTTTAAACATTTAACAGCCTTAACTCAGTCAGCATTGAAATGTGCTAAAAATGTGATATCTGAGGTCAGAACCAACATATCCTACTCTCCAGTTATATTTTCATGTTCGCCTACTATTATTATTTATGCTTTATGTACGTATGTGAAGTTCATCTATTCAGCTGTATGTCACCACCGAGTTTCTTATGGAACATGTATACACTTACAAGGCAACGCAGGTAACATTTAGACAGACATAGACCACTTTTAATTTAAAGTCGGAGTTGCATTACATAATAATAAACATTAGCACGTTGGAGCCATTTTAAGGACTGTAAACATTTGTTATAACAATTAACTTCAACGATCAGACTTACAATCAAAATTTGTTTTTTTCTAGTTAGAGAATCACGATTCTAAGCTAAAACTGCAAACCCTCCACCATTCATGATTTATGAATCAACGCAGTAGGATTGTTTACCTATCCCTTATTTAATTACATTCTTCCTTTTTACTTCCGTTTCATTCATACTCGTGTTTATGCGATTATAGAACTTTCTCATATCTGCAACCAAATAAAAAGCTTTTCTCTCCCATATCAAACAGCTCTATCACTTCGTACACAAATTAATGTTCAATAATACCATTTAAAACAAACCACGCAACAAAAATTTCTATGTAACCGTCTAAACTCCTTCCTTTTCACACACATTAACATCAGTTACAACCTTGTTATATGTCATTACTATTGCATCCTCTCTTGGAACTTTTCTAAATTACCAATCTTATTCTTGTACAAATTATGACTTGTGTCTACAATTCTGCTTTTCAGAGAACAAGGCCTCTACCTATAATGACGTGTCTTGCTCCAACACAAGTGATTGTTTGCGCCATCTACCGATGTATATCCATTGCACAAAAGACCGTGAATTATCTCCCGGATGAACTATTCAATACCAATACATTCAGCAATAAGGCTGCAGAGAACTTTTTCGCTACCTTAGTGCATCTCTCGCTATCCTACACGACTAGGCAACCAACATATCGTTTAACGGTACATCTTCACAATCTGGATATATGGTGTTGATTGAAAGTTAAATGACAGAAATGTAAAGACAAAAACTTTAAGAAAAAAAAAAAAAGAAAAAATACACTATTCCCAATAAAGGTAAACATATAGCCAGACGAAATATATAATTATATATATATATATATATATATATATATATATATATATATATATATATATATATATATATATATATATATATGTGTGTGTCTAAACTTTTAAAGGTATGAGAAGTAAATATAAAGGTAAAACATAAAATCTTTGCAAATAAAGGATCTGAATTTGTTCTAACAACTGAATTCTTTTAAAAACACCAAAGGGCTTAAAATGAGATTTACTGTTGCGTTTTAGAGGCCTAAGCATGCCATATTTATAGCGGGCTTTTTTAAGGACTTAGAACGAGACTTCCTGTTGCGTTTGAGAGGCTAAGAATTATATTTTTATAGCTTTTAAGGGCTTAAAATGAGATTTCCTTTTGCGTTTTTTTAAGCTCTAGAATGACAATATTTAGAGGCCTAAGAATTGTTTAGTTGTGGTACTTTAAAGGACTTTGAATGAGATTTATTAAATTGCATTTGCATACTGTTTATGGGGATTTCAAGTTACGAATTTAATTTGCCATACAAGGTTCTTTTTACTCCTAAGTAAAAAGACCTCCATCGTGTCCTCTACAAAAAATCATTTTAAACGAGAAACAATACATACCTTATTATAAAAATTTACAATTCTATACCAGTCTTGGAATGAAAGTAACAAAGTTGCATAGGGTTCTACAGTTTAATCAATAAACTGGATGGCCCCATATATCTAATTAAAACACTAATCTGAGAACACAAAAAGTAGACATAAAACACCTTATGTGTGCTAAAGTAGTGACCAAGGCTGCCAAAAAGACTTTCAATCACGACAATAAAAAATAAATACGTTTTTCAAAAATATAAAAAGCTGCAAAACAATCAGCTAAGTAGGTCAAACTAGTAACTAACGATGCCAAAACAGACATACAAGGACGATAATAAAAACGGTTGGAGTGAGACCCAAGATGTATTCAATTATGGTTGATGAGAAAGAAACTAATAAATTAAAAGCCGTTAGCCAAACTATTGGCTAAGGCTGACGAATATGCATCCAAGGACGACAGGAAAAAAGAATTACATTTTAAAAGATTCGAGAAAATACAAGTAGCTATAAAAAAACCCAGCTAAGTGCAGCAAAACAAGCAGCTAAGTGAGTAGTTGTTATTACTAGTATATATGGAGTTTTCACTCAAATACTTTTTGTATCTAGTTGGTTTAAGATGAACGGCCATCTGGTAAAATCTTATTATCCCTACTTCTCCTATATGGCCAGTTATATTGACGTGATGCTTTCACCAAAAAAACTAGTGATTTCTAGTTGTTCCTAAATGTAAATGGTGCGAATATGATATTTTATATAGCCACCGTGGCAGCCATCTTGAAAATACTGTTACGGTCACTCCTCCAAAACGAAAAGTCATATCACCATGGGGTTTTCACCATAAGAATTATTATATATTGTTGATCCTAAATTAAAATGATGCCATCTAAAGTCTAAATAAATCACCATGGTGTCAAACTTGAAATTGTTGTTATCGATACTTTTAAATGGAAACTCATTTTTACACGAGGTTTTATCATAGTTCTTATGCTCTCTAGTTGGTCCTAAATGAAAATGATGCATCTGACCCACATTATGCCACTATGGTGTTAATCTTTAAAATATTCTTTATCTCTACTTGTCCCAAATGGATGGCTATATCAACATGGGGTTTTCACCAATAGACTTTTTACGATACATAGTTGGTCCTAAATGAAAATGGTGCCAATCCTAAATACAATGTGGCTGCTACGATGGCGGTCTTGAAAATTTTGCTGTCACTACTCCCCCCTAAATAGATGGGTCACATTGACATGGGGCTTTTCACCAAAAGACTTCTAATGAGGTCTACTTGGACCTAAATGAAAATGGTGCCAACTGACATCCAATATGTCCATCATAGCAGCTAATTTGAAAATACTGTTATCGCTGAAGAATATCCGATCTTATACAAGAACAAACACATAGGATTGAAACCAGCTATAAACAGGAGGGACACAGCATAGGAATTCGTCAAAAGGATGCAACTCATTAAGTTGGTGTTTATGTCGACGTTGATCATAACCAAGCTGTCAGTTGAGACAAATGTTGATCAAGAATTTGGATCTACATCAAAGCCAACAGTGAGTGTTTCTAGTTGTCCGAGTTCAAATTAATCCACATATATGAAGCGGTTGTATATATACCTACAAAAAAAAAAAAAACATATAAAACGTCGTAATATTTTCAAAGTTTGAAAAGAAATTACATTTTGTGTCGAACGTTTGACACTAACAAATTGTTTCACGCCCTCTAAAGGTGTACAATCTTGCTGGTAGCGATTCAGGTGTACAGCAGGTAATGACTCTAAGAAGCACTCTGGTTCAGATATTGTCAAAAATTTCATGCTTTCATATTCTGCAGACAAAAAAGGGGATAATATAGCAAGGAGCATGATACCTCAAGAAGTACATACAGTATTTGTGCTAGCGTAAAGTCGCTTTACCGCTATATAACTTCTTCATGCATTAAATTAGTCTTTATACAATATTATGTTGGATGCAAAATACTTTGTTCCATCAGACTTGCTACTTGGGTGTTAACTAAAAGTCTTTGATGAATTATGATGGAAATAATGTTCAATGGGAAAAATAAAGCCATCATTCAGCTGTATCACATATTTCATGGTTAGCAAGTGCTATACACTTCCTAGCGACTATGGCGTACGACTACCAATAACTTTAAGCACTTGAAGGTGTACGTCTGGTGGCTTTTTTTTTCTTCTAAAAAGTGCTTAGTTGTTGTAATCAACAAAAAAAAAATAATTTTTTTTTGCATCCTGTTGTTTTGGGGCTGTTTTTATTTCTTTAAGTACAAGCGTACTTCCTACTTGGACCCCATCTCAAACGTAGACAAAAAGATGGAATGTAATAACTGAAAACAACCGTCACCCCACCCCGTTAACTGAATAGAGTAGTATACATATATTAAAAAAAACTCGTCTCCCAGGGTGTAAAAGAAGCAGATTTCCTTCAACTTTCTTAGCTGGATGTGAACTGTTGAGGATGCGCAGCACTGCATCTAGTGAGATGAGGTGTTTCGTTCATATTGAAAGTAAAACTAAAACCGGCAATGGAAGCGGTGTAGGTAGATACAAGTTCTTATTTATTGGTCGAACATGTATAAAGAAATAGTTTTATTTTTCTTTAAGTATGTATAATTGAATAATCATGAATTTATCAACAAGGATTATAAATAATCTTATAATTAGAACTTGTAAGATATGCATGACAGCATCCATACGGTGAATCCAATGTTGTCATTTAATAGACATTCCATGTCAGAATTAATGTTGAATTGTGCCCCTTTGTACAATTATTGTGCAAAGTATTTTTCAGATTGCAACATTTTTATATCAGATTTTAAAGTGGAAACAATACAAGTAAATTATTATTTTAATTTAATAAATAAATAGTTCGCAAGAAGGGCCATAGAGAGGAATGCACATTTTTAAATCGCACAATATTTTTGTATTTACATTTTTGTCAGTTTTATGCAAATAATAAACAAAATTATAAAAGTTTAATTTCTTTGATATCAGTCCAGTAATTTATATTGTATATACTGCAGTAAGGAAACCTGCAGCATGGTATAGGTTGCCCTTGAGAAGTAGACATAACCCAAAATCTAAAAAGGTAAAATAATTTAATGCGGTCTCGGCCCAACCAAACCAGTTATTAAGAATGTCTTTCTGACACACACTAATAATAACAGAAGTGACCAAATACAATAAATTTATGAAGGGAGTACATTTATCTTGGAACTTAAACCTGTTCGATAGTCTTCATCGATAGTATCCAGAGGGTGAATCAAATGTTTCTTTGGACAGACGTTACACTTTTGAATTAACAATATTCTTAAATTTAAAATCTTGTAAATCTTGTAAATCGTGGAAGCCGTCAATAAAGTGTGGAGACGAGATTAAAAAAAGATGGATAGAGAAAGTTATGTAAAATCTCTGTTTGTTATTGCGTTTAGATACTTCCCGACCGGTTTGTCCAACATATTTCTTTTTGGAAGTTATCAATTAAATAACACTGGATGTTGCACAGTTAGTATCATAACGCTTCCTAAATAGCCCTTTCGTCATACTGCTATTGAAATAAATATTTTCATCAATGAAAAAACAATTTGAACATCTGGGTCTATTATACTTAGTTGATGAACCACGACTTTTAAACATTTAACAGCCTTAACTCAGTCAGCATTGAAATGTGCTAAAAATGTGAAATCTGATGTCAGAACCAACATATCCTACTCTCCAGTTATATTTTCATGTTCGCCTACTGTTATTATTTATGCTTTATGTACGTATATGAAGTTCATCTATTCAGCTGTATGTCACCACCGAGTTTCTTATGGAACATGTATACACTTACAAGGCAACGCAGGTAACATTTAGACAGACATAGACAACTTTTATTTAAAGTCGGAGTTGCATTACATAATAAACACTAGCTCGTTGGAGCCATTTGACCGACTGTAAACATTTGTTATAACAATTAAATTCAACGATCAGACTTGCAATCATAATTTGTTGTTTTCAAGTTATAGAATCACGATTCTAAGCTAAAACTGCATACCCATCCGCCATTTATGATTTATTAATCACTGCAGTAGGATTGTTTACCTATCCCTTATTTAATTACATTCTTCCTTTTTACTTCTGCTTCATTCATACTCGTGTTTATGCGATTATAGAACTTTCTCGTATGTGCTACCAAATATAAAGCTTTTCTCTCCCATATCAAACAGTTCCATCACTTCCTACACAAAATAATATTCAATAATACCATTTAAAACAAACCATGCAACAAAAATTTTTTATGTAACCGTCTAAACTCCTTCCTTTTCACACACATTAACCTCAGTTACAACTTTGTTACATGTCATTACTATTGCATCCTCTCTTGGAACTTTTCTAAATTACCAATCTTATTCTTGTACAAATTATGACTTGTTTCTACAATTCTGCCTTTCAGAGAACAAAGCCTCTACCTATAATGACCTGTCATGATCTAATAAAAGTGATTGTTTGCGCCATCTACGGATGTATATCCATTGCACAAAAGACCGTGAATTATCTCCCGGATGAACTATTCAATACCAATACATTCAGCAATAAGGCCGCAGAGAACTTTTCGCTACCTTATTACATCTCTCGCTATCCTACACGACTAGGCAACCAACATATCGTTTAATGGTACATCTTCACAATCTGGATATATGGTGTTTCTTAAAAGTTAAATGCCACAAATGTAAAAACAAAAACTTTAAGAAAAAAAAAAAGAAAAAAAAAAAATTACACTATTCCCAATAAGGGTAAACATCTAGCACGAATATATATATATATATATATATATATATATATATATATATATATATATATATATATATATATATATATATATATATATATATATATATATATATATATATATATATATATATATGTAAACTTTAAAAGGTATGAGAAGTAAATATAAAGGTAAAACATAAAATCTTTGCAAATAAAGGATCTGAATTTGTTCTAACAACTGAATTCTTTCAAAAACACCAAAGGGCTTAAAATGAGATTTCCTGTTGCGTTTTAGAGGCCTAAGTATGCCATATTTATAGTGGGCTTTTTTAAGGACTTAGAACGAGACTTCCTGTTGCGTTTGAGAGGCTCAAGAATTATATTTTTATAGCTTTTAAGGGCTTAAAATGAGATTTCCTTTTGCGTTTTTTTAAGCTCTAGAATGACAATATTTAGAGGCCTAAGAATTGTTTAGTTGTGGTACTTTAAAGGGCTTTGAATGAGATTTCTTAAGTTGCATTTGCATACTGTTTATGGGGATTTCAAGTTACGAATTTAATTTGCCATACAAGGTTCTTTTTACTCCTAAGTAAAAAGACCTCCATCGTGTCCTCTACAAAAAATCATTTTAAACGAGAAACAATACATAGCTTATTATAAAAATTTACAATTCTATACCAGTCTTGGAATGAAAGTAACAAAGTTGCATAGGGTTCTACAGTTTAATCAATAAACTGGATGGCCCCATATATCTAATTAAACACTAATCTGAGAACACAAAAAGTAGACATAAAACACCTTATGTGTGCTAAAGTAGTGACCAAGGCTGCCAAAAAGACTTTCAATCACGACAATAAAAAATAAATACGTTTTTCAAAAATATAAAAAGCTGCAAAACAAGCAGCCAAACCAGCAAAACAATCAGCTAAGTAGGTCAAACTAGTAACTAAAGATGCCAAAACAGACATACAAGGACGATAATAAAAACGGTTGGAGTGAGACCCAAGATGTATTCAATTATGTTTGATGAGAAAGAAACTAATAAAGCAAAAGCCGTTAGCCAAACTATTGGCCAAGGCTGACGAATATGCATCCAAGGACGACAGGAAAAAAGAGTTACATTTTAAAAGATAGAGAAAATACAAGTAGCTATAAAAAAAACCCAGTTAAGTGCAGCAAAACAAGCAGCTAAGTGAGTAGTTGTTATTACTAGTATATAAGGAGTTTTCACTGAAACACTTTTTGTGTCTAGTTGGTTTTAGATGAAAATAGTGCCACAACGGCCATCTGGTAAAATCTTATTATCCCTACTTCTCCTATATGGCCAGTTATAGTGACGTGATGCTTTCACCAAAAAAAAAACTAGTGATGTCTAGTTGGTCCTAAATGTAAATGGTGCGAATATGATATTTTATATAGCCACCGTGGCAGCCATCTTGAAAATACTGTTACGGTCACTCCTCCAAAACGAAAAGTCATATCAACATGGGGTTTTCACCATAAGAATTATTATATATTGTTGATCCTAAATTAAAATGATGCCATCTAAAGTCTAAAATGGCCATCATGGTGTCCATCTTGAAATTCTTGTTATCGATACTTTTAAATGGACACTCCTTTTTACACGAGTTTTTTTATCATAGTTCTTATGCTCTCTAGTTGGTCCTAAATGAAAATGATGCATCTGACCCACATTATGCCACTATGGTGTTAATCTTTAAAATATTCTTTATCTCTACTTGTCCCAAATGGATGGCTATATCAACATGGGGTTTTCACCAATAGACTTTTTACGATACATAGTTGGTCCTAAATGAAAATGGTGCCAATCCTAAATACAATGTGGCTGCTACGATGGCGGTCTTGAAAATTTTGCTGTCACTACTCCCCCCTAAATAGATGGGTCACATTGACATGGGGCTTTTCACCAAAAGACTTCTAATGAGGTCTACTTGGACCTAAATGAAAATGGTGCCAACTGACATCCAATATGTCCATCATAGCAGCTAATTTGAAAATACTGTTATCGCTGAAGAATATCCGATCTTATACAAGAACAAACACATAGGATTGAAACCAGCTATAAACAGGAGGGACACAGCATAGGAATTCGTCAAAAGGATGCAACTCATTAAGTTGGTGTTTATGTCGACGTTGATCATAACCAAGCTGTCAGCTGAGACAAATGTTGATCAAGAATTTGGACCTACATCAAAGCCAACAGTGAATGTTTCTAGTGACAAGCATAAGAAAAGTGCGGTGTTGGAACTGCTCAAGATAATCACTGAGAATGTTAACACACTAAAGAAAAATAGAGTGGAGTGTCCAACAATGGCATTGTGGGACTATGCTGGCCAACATGCGTTCTACACAACCCACCAGACATTTCTGACCAAACGTGCAATATACCTTTTGGTTACTGATCTCAATCAACACCTTACTGATCTTCTAAAAGAGGGGACGAGTTTGTATTTCATAGCAAGAAGATAAAACTGTATCGTTTATGGTAATTTCGTCTGTTAAATACATTTAAAATATATCTACTATTTGTTACAAAAGATAATTTTAAATAATGTTCTGTGAGCACTCAAATAGCATGGACAAGTGAATGTCTTGTCATGGATGTATCATTCCACCAGCTGTATTAAAAGCTCTTTATATATAAATTAGAACATATCCCCAACTTGAGATTGTTCCTGACTTTGTATTTGTACTTCATTAACGTTGATATACAGAGTATCATGTCTACATGGTGTTCCAGACACTTTTCATATCGTGAAAAAGATCAGTGTAAACAATATAGAAAAGGTTGTCCGAGTTCAAATTAATCCACATATATGAAGCGGTTGTATATATACCTACAAAAAAAAGCTCATATAAAACGTCGTAATATTTTCAAAGTTTGAAAAGAAATTACATTTTTTGTCGAACGTTTGACACTAACAAATTGTTTCACGCCCTCTAAAGGTGTACAATCTTGCTGGTAGCGATTTAGGTGTACAGCAGGTAATAACTCGAAGAAGCACTCTGGTTCAGATATTGTCAAAAATGTCCGACAATTTCATGCTTTCATATTCTGGAGACAAAAAAGGGGATAATATAGCAAGGAGCATAATACCTCAAGAAGTACATACAGTATTTGTGCTAGCGTAAAGTCGCTTTACCGCTATATAACTTCTTCATGCATTAAATTAGTCTTTATACAATATTATGTTGGATGCAAAATACTTTGTTCCATCAGACTTGTTACTTGGGTGTTAACTAAAAGTCTTTGATGAATTATGATGGAAATAATGTTCAATGGGAACAATAAAGCCATCATTCAGCTGTATCACATATTTCATGGTTAGCAAGTGCTGTACACTTCCTAGCGACTATGGTGTACGACAACCAATAACTTTAAGCACTTGAAGGTGTACGTCTGGTAGCTTTTGTTTTTCCTAAAACTTGTTTAGAAGTTGCTTTTATCAAACAATTTTTTTTACATTTTTTTTTTTCGGCATCCAGTTGTTTTTTGGGCTGTTTTTATTTCTTTAAGTACAAGCGTACTTCCTAGTTGGACCCCATCTCAAACGTAGACAAAAAGATGGAATGTAATAACTGAATACCGTACCGTCAATTCCTCACCCGGTAAACTGAACAGAGTTCGCTGGATGTGAACTGTTGAGGATGCGCAGCACTGCATCTAGTAAACTGAGGTGTTTCGTTCATATTGAAAGTAAAACTATACCGGGCAACGGAAGCGGTGTAGGTAGATAGAAGTTCTTATTTATTGGTAGAACACACACACACACACACACACACACATATATATATATATATACAGAACTACAGTTTTATTTTCCTTTAAGTATGTATAATTGAATAATTATGAATTTATCAATGAGGATTATAAATAATCTCATAATATAACTTTTTAGATAAGCATGACAGCATCCATAGGGTGAATCCAATGTTGTCGTTTAATATGTAGTACATGTCAAAATTTTTATATCAGATTTTAAGGTGGAAACAATATAAGTAAATTATTTTTTAAAATTAATTTAATAAATAAATAGTTAGCAAGAAGGACCATAGAGAGGAATGTACATTTTTAAATCGCACAATATGTTTGTATTTACATTTTTGTCAGGTTTATACAAATAATAAATAAAATTATAAAAGTTCATTTTCTTTGATATGGGTCCAGTAATTTAAATTGTATATACTGCAGTAAGGAAACCTGCAGCATGGTATAGGTTGCCCTTGAGAAGTAGACCACCCAAAACCTTACAGGTAAAATAATTTATTGCGGTCTCAGCCCAACCAAACCAGTTATTACGAATGTCTTTCTGACCTATAACAACAGAAGTGACCAAATACAATAAACTTATGAAGGGAGTTCATTTATTTTAGAATTTAAACCTGTTAGATAGTCTTCATCTATAGTATCCAGAGGGTGAATCATATGTTTCTTTGAACAGTTAGCTGCAGTTCTGATGGATTTGTCCAAGGCTTTTGACTGTCTCCCCCATGATATTATCTGATGCAAGCTTAGGGCTTATGGGTTGTCAGATGGCTCAGTTGGACTCTTACTGAGCCATCTGCCAAATCGTTAGCAGAATATTAAGATGCAGGGTGTCTTGAGTAGCTGGACTGAAATTCAAAAAGGGGTTACTCAGGGGTCAGTCCTCGGACCATTACTCTTTAATGTTTTTATCAATGATATTTTTTTAAAATATTAAATATGGCTCTTGATATTACTATGCCGATGAAAACACTTTGTCCTTTTCCTCACCGGACTTTGACACTCTGATTGACACACTTGAAACATAATCCAACATTCTGATTGACTGCTTCATTGGGAGCAAAACGCACTAGCTGTGGGTAAAAAGACATTCAGTATGAAGCCTGTACTAACCATAAGCAGTGCTGTCATAAATTGTGAAGAAATTGTTACACTGCTAGGAATTGACATTGACTATCGACTGCAATTCGATTTACATGTATAAAATCTCTGTAGGAAAGCTTGAAGGTAACTATCTGTCCTGACATACTTTTATCCTCTCCAATTTCAACTTCTATCCCTTGATCTGGCACTTCTGCAATGACACAACTAAACTCGAAAAAATACAAGAGCGTGCTCTGAGATTTGTGTATGACGATTAGACATACAGCTATCATAAGCTATTACTTGAGGCAAAATGCCAGCTTTGAAGGTGCGCAGACTTAGTGCTATGGCTCTAGAGAATTTTAAAATTCTGAACAAATTAGTAAGGGTGTAACGATATACCGATTTACCGGTAAATTGCGATACAAAATGCTCGATACGGTATATCGTGATACGAATATAGTAATACTGGTATATCGGGTTTTTTTTCTTCACCAACATTAGCCCGTCCGGAACTAGCTTTGAGCACACCAATGTCTTTTATTAGGCTTAACGTAATTACAAAAATGGCGGCTTCTGTGTATGAGCTAGTGAAGAACCCAAAAGCAAAGAGTTCTGTTTGGAATAATTTGTCAATAAAAAGGTAATTTAGGACTAATACAATATACAAAATTGTCGCTGTGTGTAATATGTGCAAAACTGAAATCAAGCACGCAGGCGGTACGACAAACCTCTGGATTCATTTACGGCGTCACCAACCATCAGTACTTTCCATAAGTACTGTGCAATAGAGCAGTGGTCCCCAACCCCCGGGCCGCGGACCGGTACCGGTCCGTGGATCAAATGGTACCGGGCCGCCCAAGGAACATTAAATTATTTCCATTTTATTTACTGTGGTGTATTTCTCTCGGGTTTGTGCAACTTTCCATGGACGAGAGGTTAACCGGGAGCTGAGAGACGTCACCTAAAGCCGCACCAATACCGCGCATGCGCAAAATATCGTGATATCGGGGCGGTTTTCTCTCTGTTCACCGGTACTTTCTCATGTTTAACAGTGCTTGGTGTACGTGTATATTGTGTTTGCTCAAATTTAACCCACAAATTAGCAAAAATGAGTACGAAACAGACGTCGTTAGAAAGTTTCCTTGGGAAAAAGAAAAGGCCCAGTGAAGAGACAGCAGAAGAACCTTCAACATCAAAGAAACATAAAACTTTTAACAGACAATACCATGAGTCCTACCTGAAATATGGATTTATCGGGACAAGTGATTCCCACACACCAAAACCGCTCTGCATAGTTTGCGGCGACCAGCTCTCTAATGAGGCAATGAAACCTTCAAAACTGCTTCGCCACTTGAACGCCAAGCACCCTGGATTAAAAGACAAGCCCCTGGAGTATTTTGAAAGAAAAAAACGGGAACACGAAGGACAGAAGAAATTTATGAGGCCACCACATCAATAAAGGAGAATGCACTGAGAGCATCATATTTGGTGGCTAACCGTATTGCTAAGGCTAAAAAGCCATTCACTATCGGTGAAGAATTGATCTTGCCCTCCACTAAAGACATTTGCCGTGAACTTCTAGGAGAGGCTGCTGTGGAAAAGATAGCACATGTGCCTTTGTCGGCTAGCACTGTGACTATGCGCATTGAGGAAATAGCCGAAGACATTGAGACACAATTGTTGAAGAGGATTAATACATCACCGTGGTACGCACTCCAGGTTGACGAATCTACAGATATCGACAACAAGGCAATACTACTTGTTTATGTGCGATATCTATATCAGGAGGATGTGCATGAGGATTTGTTATGTGCACTATCTTTGCCAACCAACACCACAGGAGCAGAACTGTTCAAGTCACTGGATGGTTATATATCAGGACAACTAAAATGGTCCTTTTGTGTCGGCATATGCACAGACGGAGCTGCTGCCATGACCGGACGACTGTCTGGTTTAACTGCTCGGATTAAGGAGGTTGCACCTGAGAGTGAATCTACGCATTGTATCATGCACAGGGAAATGCTGGCAAGCCGAAAAATGTCACCGGAATTTAACAGCGTATTGATTGATGTCGTTAAAGTTATTAACCACATCAAAGCACACGCCCTTAACTCGCGCCTGTTTGAGCAGCTTTGTGAGGAGATGGACGCAGAGCACAGATGGCTTCTCTTACACACAGAAATAAGATGGTTATCCAGAGGAAAATCGCTTTGAATTACGAGAGCCATTGCAAAGATTTCTCTCAGAAAAGAAGTCACCGCTGGCAGCACATTTCAGTGACAAGGTATGGGTCACAAAACTGGCTTACCTGTGTGACATATTCAGCCTGCTCAATGAACTCAATCTGTGCCTTCAGGGGAAAATGACAACTGTTTTCAAGTTGGCAGACAAAGTAGCTGCATTTAAAGCCAAACTGGAGTTGTGGGGACGGCGCGTGAACAGAGGCATTTTGGACATGTTTCAGACATTAGCGGGGATTTTAGGCGAGACTGAGCCTGAGCATTCATTCTCCCAGTTGGTGCACGATCACCTGTCTTTGCTTTTAAAAGAGTTCGAGCGCTACTTCCCAACCACAAAAGACCCACAAACTGGTAAGGAATGGATTCGCGACCCATTTGTCAACAAACCAGGCGAATTTAGCATGTCTGTGCAAGAAGAAGATCAACTGCTGGAGATTGCAAATGACGGCGGCCTTAAAACTACGTTCGAGACAACAACTCTGCCGGTGTTCTGGATTAAAGTCATGGCGGAATACCCTGAGATTGCCACCACAGCACTTAAATCCCTACTGCCATTTCCGACATCCTATCTGTGTGAAGCGGGGTTTTCTGCAATGACAGCAACCAAAACAAAACAACGGAATAAACTGGACATAAGCAACACACTTCGGGTGTCATTGTCTCCTATTACCCCCAGATGGAACCGTCTCGTTGCAAAGAAAGAAGCTCAGGGTTCTCATTGATTTAGCGTTCTAGTGAGTTAAAATGTTAAATCACTTTATATTCATTTTTTTGTGTAACTGTATTTTATTTTGAAGGCATGTTTAAATACAATTAAATTAAAATTATTAAATCAAAACAATCTAAAATATAAACAATCAACGTTCCCCCCTCAGCGGGCCGCGGTAAAATTATCAAACGTTGACCGGTCCGCGGCGATAAAAATGTTGGGGACCACTGCAATAGAGTGACACAACCTCTAACACAACAGCCGAAGGTTCCATTTAAAGTGTACGTATTGTTTCAGGTCGACAACCAAAGATTGCGGATATGATAGGTGCACATACTAAATACAAATCTTCATCACCAGGGTCCACAGCTATCACTCGTGCCATTGCTAGTTTCATCATTCACGATTTGCGTCCGTACAGTGTTGTATCAAACACAGGATTTTTAAACATGGCATCGGTGCTTGATCCACCATATGTTGTACCATCTAGACAGGTCTTCTCTGAGAAAATTATCCCAGATATGTATTTACAAGTCAAACAAAAGATGTAAAAGCATGCTTGCACTTAGGATCTAAAGTTGCATCAACAACTGCCAGTTGGACTTCCAGAGCAACGGAATCATATGTTACAGTAACTGCATGCCTTATTTCTCTTGATTGGAAACTTCAGAGTAATGTGCTACAAACACAGGTTCTACCTGAGAGTCACACAGGTGTAAATATTGCTGTAGTTCTGTTGTCAGCTGTTAATGAATGGGGAATTCCATCCAATCCTCCACTGGTAACTGGAATTGCTTCAAACATGTCTGTCGCAGCATCAGAAGCAGGATGTAATACACATATTGGTTGCTATGCGCACACTTATAATGTAGCTGCCCAGAAAGTCCTGAAAATCAACGATGTTAGTAGACTTCTTGGCAGGATCAGAAGAATTGTCAGCTTTTTTCACCGCAGTGCAGTTACTGCAGGAATAGGAATACTCGGAGACAAAATTGAGCTCCTAAACTTACCAAAACACAAACCAATTCAAGACGTTAGTACCCGATGGAACTCAGCAGCTGACATGATTGAAAGGTTTCTGGAACTACAACCAGCTGTATATGCTGCCCTAACCAGCAAAGAGGTGCGCAGTGTGAACAAAGATGTAAGTACCTTGTCGGAAACTGATACTAGCAATGCTGAAGAAGTATTGGCGTGTTTGAAACCACTACGGACAATCACAACAGTGTTGTGCACAGAAGAAACACCCATCATATCCATCATTCTTCCACTGCAGAAACAACTGTTGACTACACTTATGGCATCGTCCGATCATGATTAAACATTGGTGAAATACATTAAAGCAACTATTGTAAATGATCTTTCGACCAGGTATGAAGGAAACCAGGATTTCCTCCAGATAGCATCTGCTCTGGACCCCTGATTCAAAAACCTCCCTTTTCTGACTGACAACAATTGATTTGAAGTCTTCAACCGCTTGGCTCTGGCTGCATCCACTTCTTACGAACAGAATCAGCCAAAGAAAGTTAAACAGGTATGCCAACAGGATTCAGCTACTGATGTTACACCTCTTCCTGCATTACCAGCCTTGTCAGCTGAGGATATCAGCACAACTACATCTCACCAAATGAAAAGAATAAAGACAGATGAAGATGTCTCCTTGTCTTATATTACTATCAGGTGCCAACTGTGAGCTCCTTTCTTTTAAGTAATGCATAATCTACTTTTAGTCCAAAATTGGTGCTTTTGCTTCTTGCATTTAATATAAATTTCGTTTGTTAACCTGTAATTTTGTAGTAACTTCTTTTATTATAGATGACCTAAATACTGAATTCAAATTTAATTACTACGATTTTAAAATGTTCCGCTTGTCTATATTTTAAGTTATTCACTATGTGTTTTTGACCATTTGTATCTATGTACTATGTTTGTATGTCTTGCAAATCTTTGTATTTTAATGTCATTATTATTTTGATTATGTCACGTCGTTAAAAAGCTAATTAGAGCTTATGCTGAACAGTTGTTTTAAATATTGCCGACTTTAAATAAATCTTATCTTACACTTACAAGGCAACGCAGGTAACATTTACCTATCCCTTCTGTAATCACATTCTTCCTTTTTACTTCTGCTGCATTCATACTCATGTTTATGTGATTATAGAACTTTCTCGTATGTGCTACCAAATATAAACATTTTCTCTCCCATACCAAACAGCCCAATCACTTCTTACACAAAATAATGTTCAAAAATACCATTCAAACCAAACCATGCAAAAAAAAAAAATTCTATGTAATGAACTAAATTCCTTCCTTTTCACACATTTCATGCACATTAACCTCAGTTACAACTTTGTTCAATTTTATTCTTGTACAAATTATGACTTGTTTGGTTGGTTGTTAAATTAACGACGTGTGCGGCCATTCGGCCATTTACGTCGACTTGTTTGACTGAATTTGAATTATAGACGTGTGCGACGAATCTCGTCATGTACGTCAGTGTCGACTTGTTTCCTGACTGAATTTGAATTATAGACGTGTGCGACGAATCTCGTCATGTACGTCTGTATCTTGTTTCTGACTGAATTTGAATTATAGACGTGTGCGACGAATCTCGTCATGTACGTCTGTGTATCTTGTTTAAAAAAATTCTGTCTTTTATAGAACAAGGCCTCTACCTATAATGACCTGTCATGCTGTAATAAAAGTGATTGTTTGCGCCATCTACAAAATATACGTCCATTGCACAAGAGACCGCGAATTCTCTCCCGGATGAACTATTCAATACCAATACATTCAGCAACAATAAGGCTGCAACGCCCTTTTCGCTACCTTAGTGCATCTCTCGCTATCGAATAAGACTAGGTAACAACCAAGATATCGTTTAAAGGTACGAAAAAAATAAATAAAAGAGATACACCATTCCCATAAAGGTAAACAAGTAGTCGTTCAAGATAAATAGCATATTACACACACACACACACACGCACACACACACACACACACACACACACACACACACACACACACACACACACACACACACACACACACATATATATATATATATATATATATATATATATATATATATATATATATATACACTGGAAAAGGTATGAAAAGTAAATATAAAGGCAAAACATAAAATCTTTGTAAATAAAGGACCTCAACTTGCTAACGAATTCTTTTAAAAACACCAAAGACTTTCTCACGAGGTACTTAATATGTATGTAATGTTTTACGACACCTCAGCACAACAGTGGTTATAAAGTGACATCAAAAAGTTAAATTTAGAAAATGTAAAAATGAACCTGCAATGTGCAAAATATATGCAGTTTTAGTATCTAGCCATGACAAATGTCCATATGTGAGGATAATATCCATGTGCCAAACTGTGATATACAGGAATTATATAAAAACTATTTTGTATGCTACCACAAAATTTAGCTCTATACAACACATATAATGCGACATTACAAAGAGTAACGTGGCCTGACTTGTTACATGACATATCAATTGTAACAATTCATGTATGAACGTTGTAAACCTGATTAGAAAGCAGGTCACCAATTTAGATCCAATTTCATTACCATACAAATTAGTTTAATCATACAAATTTTACAAAGATATGACACTTGCTTCTTGTAACACCTGTCTGAACACACTAGAACTCTTTTTTGTTTTCCAGGCAGAGGACAATTTATGATGTGCAGACATTCACTGCTGAAGTTCAGACCTTGCTGGACTGGTTGCCAAAAGTCCAGCAGCGCGCTAATGTTGATAGTCTTGGAAATTTTAGAGCTATGTGCTTCATTCCGTAAATAACTATAATAGTAGATCAGACATACACATAATCTAAGCATGTGTGCCTATTTATCGGTCATGTGGTGTCATGGCGGTTTATATTTACAGAATCTGAAAGGAATAAAAAAGAGGTTATAACGATGGCGTACCCTTTTTGCATGCTACGCGTGAGGACTGATATGAGCCTCCCTTCTGGGAGTGATGGGAGTTATTAACCTAGGTTTTGGGTTTCTATATAATTAAGTTAATGAAGCGAGCGAATAGGAGGGTGGGTTTCTTAGTTCTTAGCACTTTTGAGTTTTGTAACTTCTTGTGTACTTACAATTCTGATGACTAGTGGAGAACGTTTCAAATAAAATTTTTATGACCAGTGTTCTAGGGTTTTGAATAAAATTCTGATGAGCAGTTAGAATTTTTTAGTAAACATTTATGACCAATGGCGTAAGGTTTTGAGTAAAACTCTGACGACAAGTCGAGGATCTTTTTAGTAAAATGGTGATGACCAATGGTCTCGGCTTTTGAGTAAAATTCTGATGAGCAGTGGAGGATTCCTTTTAGTAAACCTTTGATGACCAGTGGCCTAGTTTTCGATACATTTTTGGGGGTTAGTGGCCGGATGTTTTTCATAAAATTTTGGGGTGCAAAAAACCGGTTAGTACAGGGTAAGTGGTCCGGGACAAAGATTTATTATTCTGCTCTCTAGTAATATCAACATGAAAATAGTAGTAATATAGAATGTTGATTTGCCTCACTTGTGAGACGTTCTGAGAGCTGAGATTTTCCAGCATCTCAGCCTCACTGCAGCCATCCAAATCTCTAGATGAAATGACACCTCTTGACAAATTTAGAGATTTGTGTGGAGAACCCTAATAGCTATCTCCAGAAACCGTATTGTGCGAAGTAGATTGTCGAAGTGAGCTTTGCAACTACATTCTACAAGTAGTTTACCCGAAGTAAGTTTTGTTTGAACACTTTTTGTCTCTCCAGCCAAGCCTTGAAGCTCTTTGGCTATGTCAAATGGTGACAGCTTCGTTAGTTTCTGGTTCTCATCACTGGATTCAAAGACAATACATCGTGGTCAATTTCCATGACTCAGACGAGTTTCTTCATCCGAGTCACTGGTTCAATTATTCCTGGTATTTGTGAGACCAGGTCTCACACAACTGGCAGTTTTGGTTGATTTTTCCATAGTGGCATAATAAATAATTCGTCACTTGTGCTCCACACCCGCCTCGGAGTCCAACACGGGGACACAGATTTACACCAATTTAATACATCTTTGATGTCAGGGCTACGTAGGGTGATCTACTTTATCAAAGAATACACTTTACTCATCTGACCCTTTGTAATGTTTGGTCTACAACATCATGTTAATTAATGACAAAGGATACTTTTAAATTCTACACTCTATACTTTAAATGAATATCGTTAACATAGCCCCTGAAGCTTGGCGTGACTAGCCGATTGATCAGACCGGGCCCTTCGGACCACCCGTCTAACTGAAGTCTAGGCGAGAGTATTGTGTTGCTTCGGAGAGGCAATCTTCGGTCTCGCCTCTGCTCAAATATCAAGATCCACTCCTCCAACAACACGGGACGCAACCCATGGCAAACGGGCTGCCTCCACAGTCGCTTCTTACGACATGCAGCAAGGACGCATCGGGCCTATTCTACATACCCGAACCCGCATGAATGGAATTGCACATAAAATATAGATTTTGGTGAGTAACGCTCGAAACTTGCACAGACAAGAACTCTCGCCCAAACAAATATCCATCTCCTTGTTAATGTTTCTCCTGAGTCTATGTGCAAAGAAGCAGGTAACTCGAACATCACCGACATTCAACAGATGGATATATCGTCTCTGGGTATGGTTATGTTCCATTTGATTAACCCAAACGCCAAGTATCCATATGTTGCAGAGTTTGAAAAGGAAAGAGAAACTCACGCCATAACATGGACTCAGCAGAAACATTTTAATTCAACAGCTTTCTATGCAGCTAGAAAAATACAAAACCTAAAGCCTCTCGAAATCGTGTATACCAAAATGCGCAAAATTTAGAGCGACTAACAGACCAACAGCTAAGAGTTTATTTCATCTTTTGATAATCTTAATAAATCAACTTGTCACAGTGGATTATCTACTGGTTAGTCAGGCACGGATCACCGAAGCCATAGATGTAGATTGTGCTTAGGTTGACTAATCCTATCAAACTCATTACATACGCTAAATGCCAGTTCATTCCTTTCTATCTCCATTGCTGAAAGTGATTCCCTCAAGAAATGAGTGTGTGAAACTTGCATAACTCACGCACGACATTATTCTCAACTTCCCAGGACAATCAGTGCTGCAAGATCTCTAAAAAATATTTTGTGTTTACGAGGCATATAATATTTTTTTACGGTTATGTGATGTCGCTATTCATGAGTTTTTCCTTGCTGTACACGTAGCAAGCAAAGCCATTCCAGCAGCAAGTGAAGAATGATGTCGCAAAATAACAGAACTATTAGAAGAACACGGTGATGCACTGTTCAGTGCTATATATGTATACACCTCCACTACATACAAAAATTTAGGAAGATAAACCAGTAGTGTAGTAAGTGGGGATTCTGGCTCAATCATATGATTTCTCACATCATCTTCGCTTAATCATTCGCTTATTGCTCGCTTGCTCGCAATCGCTACGGATTCGCTACGGTGATATGAGAAATCACATGATTGAGCCAAAACTCCCCACTTACCACACTACTCTGGAAGATATATGAAAACATAAGTATATACATAACTATTATTGCTACTACCTCTCTACTGCTGCCCCCCTCTATAAATAATTTACATAAAATTACACTAAAGTATAAAGTATTTATGATTATTAGTATTATTGTTCTTTCTACTACTCCCCCCCCCATCTTAATTTTTAGATAAAATTTATACATATTTTTCTTCTTCTATTTCATCTCTAACTATTAATTTAAATACTTCATCATCATCTTCTTTTTTTTCAATGGGATCTCTAACTATTTTTTTATATTCATATTCTTCCTCATCCTCATCCTCATCTTCTTCATATTCTTCTTCATATTCTTCTTCATCTCTAGGAACAAATGCAATAAATATTCTTCCTTTAGCGATAATATAATTTATATTTTCATATTCAAATATAAAAAACTTTATATATCCATTATCTAGCATACCAGGTTCGACTAATTTACAAAATTCACTAAATTTAGCTCTGCTTCCATTTACATAGCAGCTGCTCTCATTATCGATTGTAACTTTAGTATATTTATCATTTGAAATTGGATTGTATAAATTATCTATCTTCTTACTTAATGTTTCATATAATTCATTAACAAAATAAAAATAATCTGATTCTTCCTCTTTTACTAAGGATAATTTAAGCTTATCTCCTGATGTAAATCCTGATCCGCATATTTCACGAATAAACCTTTCTGTTAACTGTTTACCATCATGCATTATCATTTTCATTTTTTTATCTGTATCTTCTACAGTTACATTTTCCATATTTATAATTATCTCTATAACTTCATCATTTATTTCAGAATTCATTAGTTTACATAAAATTAACTAGGAATATCCTTATACTCATTATATTCTTTACAAAATCCTTTTCATTCTTAAAGGTAACAAATCACTTAGCATATCATCCTTTACTCGAAATTCCTGTATTAAATCTATAATAATATATCTTTCTCCTCTTAAGTAAGTCCTTAACTGATTTAAAATCTTATTATATGTAATCAGAGCAAACTTACAAGCTGATTTCTTATTTTCAAACTTAGGTTCTATCTTCTTACTACTAGCATTTAATCCAATTCCTACTCCTGATATTATTAACATGAAAGGATTGCCCATTCCTCCTGCACTTGCTACTCCTCCAGCAGTTAACATCATTGGAATATATGCTATTGCCTTTAATATTCTTCCATAATACTGATAAGCTTTCTTTGCACAATACGATTTTTTAAAATAATAATTATAATAAGCGATTAGCTCTCTTCTTTCTCCTTCTGGTATATCATAGGATATATGATTAAAATCAATTACATTTTTTTTAGCCATTTTATTTAATTATCTTTTATAAAATTGTATCTGCAGGTTGATAATATGTATATCTTGTTGCTGCTTCCTCTACTATATTTTTAAAATCATTAAATGCGGGATCGTTTAAAACATTTTTATATCTATCAAAATTTTCTCTACTTAAATAATCATCAAATGAAACATCTGCATCTATACTATCATCTTGAAGAATTGATGGCATAATTTCAAAAGTAAAATCACTAATTCTATCTCTGTTAACATTTTCATATTTCTTAATAATTTTAATTGCAAGTACTACGTTCGTTTTTCAACATAATCACTAGCTTTTCAATTAAGTAAATATTGCCTTATAGTAGCATATGCAGCTGCAAATGTACCAAGCGCTTTATCAATAATATCATTCTTTATTGATTTGTTTAGCTTATTATTAGTCAAATTAATTAAATTGCTATAGTTATCATTATAATAAAAATCCATTAAAATTTTTAATTTTTTTTATATCTGTTAGATATTCTTTTCCAATTTCTTCCTTTACAAAATTTTTATTAATATTAACATATTTAACATTTGTATAAATATCTTTTAAATTATTTATTTCATTAATTGCTTGAATTAGTTCATTACCAGTAAATGATTTTAATATTCGTTCCATCTTAATAATAATTTCAATATAATTGCGATACAATGGTTCAAAATTAAGATATTGTTCGAAAAATCTTGGTACTGAATATCGAACTAGTTCTTCTACTATATTTCCAAATCCTACATTATAAACTGATGTTAACAAATAATATGAAGATGCTAAGTAATTTGCATTAAATTCATTTTTACTACCATCTATTTCAAATTCAGATTCCGGTTCAATCTCTCTATAAGCAGATCTATCATTTAAATTAATTCCTAATATTTGGCTAATTACATATGCTTATTTACGATGATTATTATCTTCTACTTTTACTCCATCAGATCTCATCCTTTCATGAAAATCTTTCGTATAATTTTTTCCTTTTTCTCTTTTTAATCTATTATCAAAAGGTTCCTGATCAATAGGCCACTTAATTGTTATCTGAATAAAATTTTCTTTTAGATCTCCTAATTCCTTTTCAAATTTTATTATTTCTTCCGCTTTCATTTTTTTAACTGATTCTTCAATTTTCTCTGCCACTTCTAATGCTGTATAAACCTCTTGTTCAGCAAGAGGATAAGCTGCTATATCAAATGTTCTAGAAGCAAATATAAAATACGAAGTAGCAAGTACATGTACATCATCTGGCATCTCATGTACTTCAAGTACAGTATCAACATCATTATAATCTAATCCTATATTTGAAAATAATCTTCTTTTTGAAAAATTTTCTCTTAATTCTATATTTTTACTAAGTGCATATTTCTTTCTAATATTATGCTCTTCTAACCTTTTTCCATTTTTTGTTATTCTATTTCTTTCTGCTCTTACAGAAAATTTTCTTTCTGTAATTACTTTAGATCTTAAAATTAATATTACATTTTCATTCTCAAATTCTAATATTATAGTATGTAATAAATCTTCTATTATTTTTTTTAGATTCTTCTATTGCTCTATCAGAATTAAATTTTACGAGCGCATCATACTTATAAATCTCATTACTTAATTGTTCCGCTCTCATTCCATTAACAGAATAATAATTTACTTCCTGAGCTTTAGCAAAATCTATATTATTTTCTATGATAACCTTTCTTTTTAGTGCAAGTAATTTATTAAAAGCTTCAACATTATCTGGTTTATCTTGTACTTTAACATCTATTAATAGTTCAAATCCAGGATTAAATATCTTATTATAAAAAATCTTTACAAACATCTACACTCTCTGGCATTTTATTAAATTATGTTACACTAAATCATGTAAAGTAAATATCTGAAATGCACTTAATCCAGGATTTGGTCCTTCTGTATTTGTACAAAATATTCTAAACCATTTATACTTTATAAGAGTACCATCAGTAGTAAGTATAAATTCTTTCATAGTAAATAATTTGGAGTAACAGTATTATAAAGTGTATTATAAGGCCTAACATTAGAAGCTTATAATCTCCAGTAGTACATACTTTCTGCACTAGAAATTCTTCCTCTTAACTGAAATTTCCAAATTGCTACTGCTGTAGGGCATTCCATTGCAATATATAAATTTGTTGTTGGTCATTCTACTCCTCCAGTTGCTCCTGTACTATTCCAAGCAAATGCATAACAAGGATTATATCCAGGATAAAATGTAGAAGCGCTAGCTATAAATCCTGTACGATTACTGCTATCGCTCGTTAATATAGGAATAAATCCTACATTATTTTGTACTGTTACGACTCTAGGGGTAATGTAACAGAATAAAAGACACAAACAAGCTTTCAAGATTAAAATGCAAATCTTTAATTTCCTAAAATATTAAAAGAATTAAAATAATTCAACAAACAATCAAAGTGAAAGAATTAAAATAACTTAGAGTATAGAATATCCTAAAATGTCCTAAAATGTTTTAAAGTTCACTTCCTGATGTTAATCCGAGTAATCCGGATGAAGTATTCCGAATGAAAATAACCTGTACTGTGCTGAAGCTGACAAGTTCTGATATAATCCAAAAAAATCCTTGCAAATCTGGAATCTCACAAGTTTTAGAATAATGTCCGATAATTCCACGGAGCTGTATAGTAATTCAGATGAATTACTAATTAAATAAATTCTACACTGAACTGAATAATTTCAATAACCTCTCTTCTTTCAAGCAATTGTAAAGAATGATAATTCCCAAGATTATTCCCTATATATCTTTACTAAGTGCGCAGAATTAAAAGGGAATACCCTTTCTCCGTCTTTAATAATATGGTATTTCAAAATAACACAACCCTCTAAGAACCAATCAGGAACTAGGTTACGCGTCATTTACCCAAAGGTCTAGCGTACTAAAAATCTTAAAGAGTAAACATAATGTTATTGTAGTATGGAATGTGACCTTTCAATGTTGATTTCCAAAAGTACAAAGCCAGGTCGACTTCATTTTCCCGCGCAATTGATCATGTGACCACTTATTGATCGAGCATTAGTCGTATCTATACTGATATGCTAACCACTATTCAGAATAAAAACAGAGATCATAAATTAGTAAATTAAATCATTATAAAAAGGTAAAGGAGGCTTGATTCCGTAACACCCTCAACCATCAACGGAAAAAATAAGGATTTATGCAATAAAAACTTATTTTTTAATATGTACTTCCAACATACAAGTAAGTAAATCAATCAAAAAAAAAATAAATGAATACATGATAGTCATGTATACTAAATAGTGTAACGGTGGTATTCTACACATGAAAATACATCATCGATTAAATTTTACTAAGAAATAGCCGTAACCTTAGCTTCTATTGATTTTATTTGTCCATGTCTCACAATCATGCCCTGAAAATGTAACACTGGCACGATAAAAGTCACTTTAATATTGATGATTAGGTTCGCTTCGCTGAATCTCTTGAAGAATGGTTCTATTAGATCTTGCCACATGTCGTTGCTGATGATGACATCATCGATGTATGCATCTCAATTTCTATTCGGATGTTATTATATTCATCAGACGTTGGAAACTTGGATAACCTTCATCCCAAATGGTACGACTTTGTATTGGTAAAGTTCTGGAGTCGTGAATGCAAATTTTTCTTTCTCTCCGTAAGTGAAATTTGGTAGAATCCCTTCAATAGGTCAATATCTTGCGACGTATTAGTCATTTCCAATCCTGTCTAGAAATTGGAAATGAATATGTCCCGGTGACTCTATTTACTTTCTATACTCTATACATGTACGGAAAGTGTTATTTTCTTTCTGCACTGAAACATGGTAAACTCCAGTCACTTTTATTTGGTTCGTGTAGAATGTCTGTAAATAAATATTCATTTTCTTCTATCAACTATTTCAGTTTGTAAATCTCAGGCGGCATTTTCTTCTATCAACTATTTCAGTTCGTAAATCTTAGGCGGCAGTATGTGCGAAGAGTAGCGACTTCAAATCATCCTATCGGATTTCTCATCTTCATTCAAATCTTCAATGTGTGAGACAAGTACTACTAAAGTAATCGATAATTTATATGGCTATTTCTATCTACATATTGTTCTAACATTCTAACATTTTGACAAAGTTGTTTCTGCTTTCTCCTCCCAGAAGTATTAATAATAATTTAAATTCCCTAACCTTTTTGTCAGTAGTATAAGGATCAAAATACTTAACCTAAAGAGGATTTTTGGGGTATAGGTAGCAAAACTAATACTCTATTATCCGATTAAAAAAAACTCCTACACTGACCCCTCGCAGCAAACAACAATAATTGGAGACCTTCAACCTACTCCCTTCCTGTTCCACAACAATTCCCAATTATATACCATCTCATAACAATATGTTACAATAATTCGTTCTAAAGCCTGATATAATATCAGCTTCAGAAGACCAAACAGTGTGAAGAACCCGACCAAAACTCTCACTATGGTCTCAGTTTTAATATTCCACAAAGGAATAGCTTTTATAAAACTTGTAGACGCACACTTCGCCGACAAGTATTGGTTGCCTAACATCGTCTCATTTATTCCTAAACGACCAGACAACGACGTTTCATGGACTACACTAAGTAATTCCTGACGATAGTATCTAGGAACTACTATTTTACCAACTGACCACTCGTCACCAGCAATTACCCTAAGCAATCTCTGTTTCCGTTCAAGGACTTCACTCGTCAAGAAGTAACAAGTACCTTCTTGCGTGGCTTCAGTTTCAGTCATAGCCCCCTGAAACAAACAGGAGATATCCGAATCTCCCTGTTGTAAGACATCTAGTGCTTGTCTTATTACACCCTGACTATTTTTATGAGACATAGTAGTTGAAAGAGTATCACTATCAATACTAGATTGAGGAGCAGAAGTGACCTCATGAAAAGCCTGACCCAAAAAGGTGTCCGCTAAAGGAAATACATCCTGTTCAACAATAATATTCTCAAGAGCATACTTTGCCATAGCTCTAGTAACTTCACAAGCTGGATTTAAACCAGGGATTTCTACTTCAATATGATCAACTCTTTGATCCATACTAAGCTTGTTAGTTACAAGTGGATTAACCACGACCTTATCTTTAGCTAGGTCATTACCTAGTAATAAATGGATGCCCTTAATAGGCAAAGAAGCCACTGCTCCTATGGTCACAGGTCCCGAAACTAAGTCTGATGACAAATTAACACAATGAAGAGGGACATTAACATATCCACAATCTACCCCCTGTATTAATATGCTTTCACTAGTAGAAGACTTCTCAGAAAACGGCAAAGTACTATCTAACAATAGACTCTGAGAAGCTCCTGTATCTCTTGATATCTTAATAGGAGTAGCCTTATCCAAGTCACCAACAAGTGACACAGAACCCTTCGACATGAATGGTTCGTAATTCTTCATTGTAAAATCAGACTGAGGTAAGCTAGCCTCCAAACAAATATCCTCATTGATAAATGACCCTGACCTTGACTTCTTGATAACTAGAGCATTTGGAACTGCTCTATTATAATTCTGAGGCCTAAATTGCAACTTTAAGCAATCAGAAATAACGTGTCCCTTCATCTTACAATATGAACACGTGGGCAGAGATAAGGTTTTCTGATATTCCCTATCAGAATTTTGATTCTTTACAATCACATCACCCTGAGGTCTGAAATTACTCGAACGAGTTTGAAATAATTTCTTAACATAAGATTGTTGAGGAAAAGTTTTAGTTATCAATGGAACCTTGTGTATTGAAGAATATTCATCAGCTGTGATAGCTGCCTTTTCTAAAGTCTCAACTCCTTTCTCATTAAGATACATCTTAATATTATCACTGACACAATTCTTGAAATCTTCAATCAATACCAGTTGTTCAAGATTATCATAATTGCCTTCAACCTTCTTAGATGTACACCATCTTGTAAACAAACGTTTCTTTTCCCAAGCAAATTCTACATGAGTTTGATTTGTTTCCTTTTTACATTCTCTAAAGTTTTGACAATGAGTTTCAGGTACCAACTCGTAAGCTCTTAAAATGTATTCTTTGATCACTTCATAATCAGCAGATTGTTCAGATGAGAGTGCAGTATAAACATCACTAGCTTTGCCAGTTAACACACTCTGGAATAATGAGGTCCACTTCTCTTTTGGCCATTCCAGATTCTCGGCAATTTTCTCAAAACTGAGAAAATATTTGTCTATCTCCTTTTCTCTAAAAGGGGGAACCTGTCTCAAATGTTTGTCCAAATCAAAGTATGAACCCTGATTGCCATGAGAGTGCCCTTTGCTGGTCAATTCTAATTCCCTTAATCTGAATTCTCTTTCAGAATTTTGATTCTGAAATTCTCTAACTTTGTCTCTCTCTCTTTCCTCATTATCTCTCAATTCCTTCTCTATTCCCCTTTATTTATCCCTCTCTTGTATTTCATTTAATTTATCCCTCTCTCTTATTTCTCCCTCTCTTAATTCCTTCTGAATTTCTCTTTCATTATCTCTTAATTTATCTTCAGTTCTTTCTTGTCTTTCCCTTTCCTCCCTTTCCCTAATCTTTTCCTTTTCCTCCCTTTGTATTTCCCTTTCCTTATCTTCCCTTCTTTCCTGCATCTGCATCTGTTCCCATTGAAGTTTGATCTTTTCAATCTCTATGTCCTTAGCTATCTGTAATTTCTTTCCCAAACCAGACGGAGATTTTTTCTTAACACTTGAAACCCCCTCTTCAAAAATACCTGATTGTACCAAATATTGAATCAAGATACTTCTAATATCCTGCTTCAACATGGAAACCTTTGCTTCAGTAAGACTATAATGTTGAGCTATTTCAAGTAATTCGTCCTTCTTTAAGGACTCAAATTTCTCCTGGGTAGGATCAGCTAAGAAACTCTCTACTCTGGATGTCATTATGAAAGCCTGTTAGTTTCTCTTTATTTCTTAATCTGGAAATCAAAAAACCACTAAAATTTCAAACAATGAAATTCAAATCCCAAAAGGAAAACTTTCCGAAGTATCAAAATCTCTGAAATATTAAAACTTCGAAAATATTTAATTAAATCTAAATTTCAAAATATTTAAATTCGGATCCCGAAATTATTATAATTTCTAATCCCGTAATACGAGCACCCAATTTATCCTGTTACGACTCTAGGGGTAATGTAACAGAATAAAAGACACAAACAAGCTTTCAAGATTAAAATGCAAATCTTTAATTTCCTAAAATATTAAAAGAATTAAAATAATTCAACAAACAATCAAAGTGAAAGAATTAAAATAACTTACAGTACAGAATATCCTAAAATTTCCTAAAATGTTTTAAAGTTCACTTCCTGATGTTAATCCGAGTAATCCGGATGAAGTATTTTGAATGAAAATAACCTGTACTGTGCTGAAGCTGACAAGTTCTGATATAATCCAAAATAATCCTTGCAAGTCTGGAATCTCACAAGTTTTAGAATAATGTCTGATAATTCCACGGAGCTGTATAGTAATTCAGATGAATTACTAATTAAATAAATTCCACACTGAACTGAATAATTTCAATAACCTCTCTTCTTTCAAGCAATTGTAAAGAATGATAATTCCCAAGATTATTCCCTATATATCTTTACTAAGTGCGCAGAATTAAAAGGGAATACCCTTTATCCATCTTTAATAATATGGTATTTCAAAATAACATAACCCTCTAAGAACCAATCAGGAACTAGGTTACGCGTCATTTACCCAAAGGTCTAGCGTACTAAAAATCTTAAAGAGTAAACATAATGTTATTGTAATATGGAATGTGACCTTTCAATGTTGATTTCCAAAAGTACAAAGCCAGGTCGACTTCATTTTCCCGCGCAATTGATCATGTGACCACTTATTGATCGAACATTAGTCGTATCTATACTGATATGCTAACCACTATTCAGAATAAAAACAGAGATCATAAATTAGTAAATTAAATCATTATAAAAAGGTAAAGGAGGCTTGATTCCGTAACAGTACTATCTTTATTGTTATTCCTGTTAAACTATCTACATAAGCTTTATTTGTTAAATCATTAGGTAAAGTAGGAACTGCACTTGAAGTTACCTTATTATTGTTCATATTCAATCCACCAAGCATAATATCTCCTTATTTGCTTACAGAATAATCTTTAAAAATCTTATAACTAACTGCATAACTATCATTATACAAATTAAGATCGCTTGTTAATCCATCAAGTATCATATTTCCCACATTTAATTCTCCTCTCATAGTAGTTCCTCCTCTCTTTACAAAATCTTCAAATGCTATTTCACTTTACATTTGCCCAAAACTAACTACATCACTTAAACTAGCACTAGGCCAAGTAATAGGTAATCCTGTAATCTTTCCTCCTGTAAATTTTAACGTACAAGTTACATTATCTCCAGATTTACTAATTTTTGACACAGCTACTGTTTGTAATTGGCCAAAGCTAGCTGCTTGTGAATTATTGACATTATTTGGAGGAAATCCTGTTTCTAAATTTATAATTTTATTATTTTGCATATCAATATTTCCAAACATTACTCCTCCTACTATTCCTAATTTTCCTGTTTCTACACTTTGTAATTGAGCAAAACTAGCAGCTTGAGTATTATCAAGATTAACATGAGGATATGCAGTTTCTAAATTAATTATCTTTTTACCTGCATATTTAAGTTTCCACTCATTGAGTCTCCAGTTCTTTTTACATAATCTCCAGTTCCTACTTTTGAAGTTACTCCTCCTGTTCCATTACCTATCATAGTTCCGAATTTTGTAAAGTAGCTCATTTTATTAAATTACTTATACTAAATTTTGTATAATGTTAATAAATTAAAATGAGCATTATGAACTTTGATACTGAAGATGTTTTAGTTCAACATCATAATCATAATTTACCTAACTGCCATTACCTGATAGTAGCTAGAACTGGATCTGGTAAAACGAATCTATTACTTAATCTTCTTCTTAAAGGATAATTATGATAAAGTATTTATACAGTAAATCCTCAACAGGATAAGTATACTTTACTCAATGATTATAATGATACTTTAAAAAGTGATCTTGGAGCCGATGAAGATATTTTTGCTATGGGTGAACCAGAAGATGTTACTCCTGTAAAAGAACTAGATTCTACCGAGCATAAGATAATCGTATTTGATGATATTCCTCTCGAGCATAAAGAGATTAATAAAATAAAATCATACTTTTCTCTCTCTCTCTCGTAACAAAAGATGTAATGCTATAATTCTCGCTCAAGGATTTTATAATATAGACAAAATTTATCAGAAGAAATACAGGTGGTATGATACTTTTTTCAGGATTAGATAATACTGATATCCGTAATGTTGCAAGAGAGCAATGTGGAGAAGTAACAAAAGATCAGTTCGTAGATCTTTATTATGAAGCTGCTAATAATGGTAAGGATAAATTTTTATTATTTGATCGATTTGCATCTGATAGAAATAAAATGTTTAGATACGATCTTGATAAGTACTTAATAATTTAATTAAATGATATTTAATAATTATCATGAGCAGGATCGAACTTCTAAAGAAACTAAGTGAGCTTAATAAAGTGAATAAGCAAAGATTCCTAGAAGCTCGATTAGGAAAGCAATTACTAACAGAAGAGCGTAAGGAACTATTTTTTCCAGTAACAGAAGCTATAACTGGACAGAAAGAAGTAAAATCTACTATAGATACTAAACAAGATGAAGTAATAGATAAACTAACTAAACAACAGAATCTACAGAATCTTCAAATAAAACAAATAGGAGATGTATTAGGATAATTAGAAGGTGTCAAACAAAGAGATATTGATATTGTAGAAGAACCTATACCTTCATTTTCAAAAAGAGAAGCAGTAGAAAGAGGATTTGATAATCTACTTGAAAAATCAGAAGATATTATCCATGATATGATAGAAAATTATACAAGAACTAAAGATAATTTAAATTTTTAAAAACAGATGATTGGTGATAAAACTTTTACTAAGTATCCTACAGAAGAAAAAGATAAATTAGTTCAAATGTTTAATTTTTTGAAAAAAGTAAATTATGATAAAATATTTAATTCAAAAGATGAATTAATTATAACAGAAAGTACTCAAAAGTATATTGTTTCTTCTGTTTTAGATAAATTTTACAATCAATGATAGATAGCTTGCAAAGATTAGAAGATAAAAAAAGTAAATCATCTGTTTATACCAATAAAACAGTATTAGAAATGTTTAATCAAGGATATAGAAAACCTTTTGATAAAGCAAGATAATGATTAGATTCTGAACTGAGGAGATATGGAGATGGACTAAAGCAAGGAGGAAATATTAAAATACTCAATAGTGATAACGAAATAGTAAATAGATTAACGTTACTTATTTCATCAAAAGAAGCAGGAAATACTAGTATCGAACTAGATAATTTGATCGTAGAGATATTAGATCATTTCCGATCAAATGAAAGCTTAACATCAGATGAATATACAATATTACATAATGATTTAATCTAAACCTATTTGTATAAAATGCAAAATGCAACTTTATTACTCGATTCTGAAGAAGCAACTACTGATAGTGCAAATTTTTCTGTTACTTATACTCCTCTTATATAATTAGATCCTAAATCTCAATATGAAATAGGATTAATTTCTGCTACTATGTGGAATAGTTTTTTTTAATGTTAAAAAGAATATTAATGATGATTTTACTTATTCAACTGGAGCTTTGACTTCAGTTAAGATTCCTCCAGGAGCATATAATATAGATGATCTAAATCCTGCTTTAAAAACATTATTAGCTACTCAAGGTGTAAATGAAAGTAATTTTTTATTAGAACCTAACTATAATACACTAAGATCAAAGATAACATTAAAAAATAATTATCTTATTAATTTTGGAACTGGAACTACTATCGGATCTTTATTAGGATTTAATAAACTGCAATATGGATCTACAGTTGTTCTATCTCTTACAAAATGGAAGGAGAATTACCTGTAAATATAACTGATGTAAGTACAATTTTAATTAATTGCTCTATTGCACAAGGACCTTACACTTCAAAAAGTAAGCAGAGGCCAAACTATTTATTCATTTAGTCCAAATGTATCTCCTGGATCTTTACTGCAAATTCAACCTAGGCAGATGATTTATTATCCTATTAATCAGGAAACTAGTATATCTTTTATAAATATGACTTTAACAGATCAAACTGGAAGGCAAATTGATCTTAATAATGAGCAAGTAACATATTACTTACATTTACGTAAAATTATCTAAATTCTATGAAAATATCATTAATAAAATGCGATCGAAGAAAGTCTACAATAAAAAGATAGTAGGAGGTCTTTTTGGTAATATATTTTCTAAAATAGTTCAAAATCTACCAGGATTTGCACGAAAAGTTGCTCCTGTTGCAATAGATGCTACTAAATCATTTGCTACTGGAGCAGTAAATGCAGCTCGAACTGCAGTAGGACAAAATATCCGATAAGGTTAAAGGAGCTCCTCCTCCTGCAGTTACAGAAATCAAACAAGCGATCGAACAAATAGCTCCTACTCCTAAAACTGTAAAAGCAATGATAACTACTACTAAAAAATTATTATCTAAACAAGGAGAAGAAATAGTAAGTAATTTAATGTTAAAAACTAAACCTAGAACTAAACCTTTTGATTTTCCTGCTTTTTAGTTATGAAAGTTTATGTAATATTTATAAATAAAAATGTCTGTGAGAACCTATATCGATCTCAATGAGGTAATAGATCTAGATGAATCGGTAACAGAATTTGAGTATATTGAGTATCTGGATGATTTTTCTAATGATCAGGATACTAAGGGACAAAGGACTATAAGTACTAGAGATGATGATTTATATGTGATACCTCGTAAGGCCTTTCTTGAAGTACGAGGTAAATTAATGGAAGTAGCTAATCCTAATGCTGGATTTGCAGCTGGAACTGAAATAGCTCTCGTTAATAATGGTTGGTCCCTCTTTCAAAGTGCTAAATATCAGCTTAATAATCAAACTATAGAAGATATCTCTATGCACTTACCAGTAGCAAGTACTATTCTAAATACTATTAGATTTTCAGAAGATTACTCAAGATCAACAGCAACTAATATGTTATGGTTTAAAGATACATCAACAGGAATGCCTATTTCAAATGAATTTTCTACATCAACAGCAGCATTATCAGCAGGAGCAGACGAAGCAACAGATTTAATAACAGTAAGGAATTTTCTTATAGCATATACTCCTTTATTTGGAATAACTCCACCTGGAGCTGCAGATGCTATTGCATTTTTGATTCCAGTTGTAAATCAATTAAGAGCAATATTTGGTCTTCCTGCAACTGCAGTTGCTACTGCTGTTTTAGTTAGGCCTGTAATAAATGAATTTATAGCAGCAGCAGGATTAACAGTATTACCAAATAATTCAACAAAAAGATTTCCATTTTATAATGAAGGATATGCAAAAAGAAGATCATTTACTGATTCTGGTAATCAGATTAGTATATTTCTCCCACTTAGTAGTATATTTGGATTTTGTCACGATTTAAATAAGGTATTTAGAAGTGTAAAACATCTTAATAGAGCAGAAAATAATAACATTATCATGAAACAACCTCAGATTGCTGATGGACAATTCGTTATATAGCAACTTTCTCTCTGGATGCCAAAGCTAGTAATTAGTATTGAGAGATATATTACTCAAGAATCTCAACTAAAAGCTTTTACTAGAGATATCTACTTTGAGCAAAATAAAATATATAGACAAACAGTAAATGACGGAACAACATCATATACTTGGAGAGTAACTACAGCTTCAAGTGAGAAACTGCCTAGGCATTTATTTATAGCATTTCAGAATATAACTAGAGATAATAACCAAAATCAGAATAATATGGTATTTGATAATATGCAAGTTAACAGAATGAATGTTAGAATTAAGTCAAGGCAATATCCTGATAGAATGTTGGAAAGCGATTTCAATGAAGCTAATATAAATATTTCACGATCATATGTAATGCTAATGGAAGCTATGCAAAAGTATCTGGATGAAAGCGATGGATCTCAAATATCAATCGAGGAATTTCGAACTTTATGTCCTATTTTCCATTTTGATGTATCCAAACATCCTGAAAATTAGGTTAATTCTACTTCTGATGTAGAAGTAACTTGGAACTTAGGAGCAGCTCCTCCTACTAAATATTATGTATACGCACTTATAACTTCAGATATATATATCAAACTAGATTCTTACGAAGGTAGAATGCAAGTAATAGTTTAAATTTTATCTAAAAAGTATAAATAATGAGGTATAATACGGTAGAAGTAAATTTATCTCAGGGGCAAATAAGAAAAATATCAAGCGCTTCTACTAAGAGAGAACCAATATCAATAAAAATATCAAAGAAATTAGGAGGTACTCCTACAAAACAATTAGTAACAAAATCTCAAGCTAATAAGATTCATTCAGGTAAAATTTTCGTACTTAATTTATTTAAAGCTCAAATTACTGCTATGAATAAGCAGGGAGGTTTCTTTGGACCTGCACTTGCAGTACTTGCTAAAACTATATTACCAAAGATAGTACCAGTATTAGGAACATTAGGAATAGCAGCAGCATCTGGAGCTATATCAGGAGCTACTAAGAAAGCAGTATCTGGAGATGGAATTAAGGTAACAGTTTAATCTGACATTTTTACTTCGAATAATATAAATTTTTATATAATATTTTAAAATAAAAATATGCCTCCTAAGAAGAGAAAGATTACTAAAAAGCGAAGAACATCAGTAAGAAGAAGAAAAGTAGGAGGAATATATATATATATATATATATATATATATATATATATATATATATATATATATATATATATATATATATATATTTCCTTGATTTCTGATGCACTAAGATTATTTGGAATACAAACTTAAAATTTTTTTATCTAGCATTTTTACTTCAAATAACCAAAAATATAATAATAATGCAATTTTTATCTAACATTTTAAAATAATAATAATGCCTACTAAGAAGAGAGCATCTCCGAAGAAGCGAAAATCTCCTACAAAAAAAAAAAAAAAAAGAACGAGAAAGGTGAAAGGAGGATTTACAGGCCCACTACTAGTAGGAATAGCGGGAAGTCTCCTACTGAATCTGCTTGGAATAGGAAGAGGATTAGTACTTCTAGGTACGAAGCGCTAAGTAATTTTGAAATACTTGATTTACTAAGTAATGTAAAGGGATTTAAAGGAGTATTTTCAAAGGATCAATTACTGAATAAGCAAATACCAAAATCTAGCTGTATAATCAATATTCAAAATTTTAAGGAAGGAAATGGTACTCATTGGGTTGCATTATACGATAACAATTACTTTGATTCATTTGGACGTCCTCCTCCAGATACAGTTAAAAAATATGTAAAAAGAAAAAGAAATTATAATTCAAATCAAATTCAACCAGCAGGAAGTGCAGCTTGTGGATACTATTGTATAATGTTTATAAAGTAAATGAGCGGATCTCCTAGGAGATCTGGCATGAAATTCATTGATTTTATTACTCAGTTCGAACCAGTACTAATAATGATCAAATTGCGGTTAACTTTGCTAACTGAAATTTTATCTAACATTAAAGTATAAATATGGATACTTACTGCTTGAAGTGTAAAAATCGAACTGGTAACTTGGAAGAAGTAATAGTTACTACTAAGAATAATAGAAGTATAATGAAAAGTGTATGCTCAGTTTGTGGAAAGAATAAAAGTATATTTCTTATAAAGCAAACAGGAGAAGGTATTATAGTTAGGCCTGATTCTCCTGAGATCTGTTTAGCAGTACCTGCTAGTACATAAAATGTTATCGAAGTAATAAAATAATGAATTGTAACTGCGATTCTGATCATCATCTTTGTTTAGAAGGTAATAAAGCAGTAACTTACTGTAAATCTTGTTAGAAAAGAGCTATTATAGGAGGAGCGATAGATATTCATAAGATAATAGGTAAATTACCTAAACCTAAAGGAGGTTGGATTTTACCAGGCCATAAATATACTGGACCTTGGAATCCACTTCGTGAGCAACTAGATGAAAATGATAATCCACTTCCAGAGCAAAAACCTTATAATCAAGTAGATGCTATAGCAATGAGGCACGATATCTGCTATTGACATAATGAAGGAGATAAGCATAAATGCGATAAGATAATGTTAGATGAATTAAGTAACATGAAACCTAATAATATGAGAGAGAGTAGATGGAAGATTTGTGCAAGCTATCATAGGTAGTAAATATAAACTAGGAGTAGGAGCTCCTCCTCCTTTTATTACCTTAGCAAAAGAATTACATAAATCTAAAAAATAAATTTATAAGAAGGTGAGTAGTAGCAAATGCAGTAGATGATATTTGGGCAGTAGATCTGGCTGATATGGAATTTGTTTCAAAAGAAAATCAAGGTAATAAGTATTTACTAAATATAGTTGATCTTCAAAGTAGATATGCATTTAGTATACCTATTAAGAATAAAATGGGAAATACGATAACAATCGCATTTCAAAATATAATTACTAATACTGGTAGAAAACCAAATAAGATTTGGACTGATCAAGGAGTAGAATTTTATAATAAGCAATTTGAAAATTTCTTTAAAGATAATGATATTAAAAAATATAGTACAGGAAATGAGGGCAAAAACGTAATAGTAGAAAGATTTAATCGTACCTTAAAAGATAAAGTATATAAGCACTTTACAGAAAAAAATACAAATAATTATACTGATAAATTGCAGGATATTATACTTGAATATAATAAATAATACTAAGCATAGAACGTTAAAGATTTCACCAAATCAAGCAATTGCTAATCCTGTACTTGCTAATGAGAACTTGTATCGAAGGCATAAATTTAAAGTAAATGATAAAGTAAGAATTTCATTTAAAAAAAATATTTGAAAAATCTGCTACTCCTAATTGGAGCGAGGAAGTATTTCTTATTGATAAGATTTTGAAAACTATTCCTGTTACTTATAAGCTTAAAAATCTTAATGGAGAAGATATTACTGGAAGTTTCTATGAGCAGGAATTACAAAAAACTGATCAAGATGTATTTGTAATCTAAGAAATAATAAGAACTAAAGGTAATAAAGCTTTAGTTAAGTGGAGAGGATATTCAGATGTATTTAATTCCTGGATTCCTACTAGTAATATCAAACCTCATGTAAAAGGAACATTAGTTTAATTTCTCAGTTATCTCTTTATAAATTCTTTCGTATTTAATCTGTACAGATTTACATTTAACTGGTTTACATAATGATATCAAATAATTTCTGCGATCTGGAGTTAATTCAGCCATCAAATAAAAAAATTTCATATATATGAAATCAAATTTAATATTTTTGTGCCTATTAGTGATAGTTATATTCATAAAATGTACTAATCTCTGATAAAAAGATTTATATTCCTCATTAGTAAAATTAAATATTTTTGTTGTTGTGTAAATGATATTTAACATTATATCTTCCTGATTTTTTTATTTTATGAGTAAAATCATTATCTATTACTTCTCCTTCTTCATGATTATCCTGATTAAGCTCAGGCTCCTGATTAGTATCAGGTATAGGTTCTGGTTCTTTAAAAGGTAATATTTCTTTATCTCTTTAAGGTTGATAGCATTATATAGAATAGTTTTATCTAATTGATTGTAATAAGATGGAGGATTCAAAGTACATCATCAGATGTAATATTATTAATAAAGCAGAATTATATGAAGAGATTAGAAAAATGTTTAATGATAGTAATATAAAAGTTTCATATGATTTTAAGATTGAATATGGAATAGAAGATCAAGTACTTTTAAATTCTCACCAGAAGTACTCATTTCTTAGGTACGGAGAGATTGCAATATGCTATGATAAAGATACTTTAATGAATTTCGCTCATAGTTGTTTGAAAAGAGAAGTACTAAATATGATAATAAGAAATATTATATGAAGTATAAAACATAAAGATGAATAAAGAAATATGGTATGATAATATAAAAAATTTTGTAAAAGAAGTATTATCAAATAAGATCAAACCAAGAGAAGAGAGCTAGTATAAGGTAATGACTACTACTATAGGAGGATCAGAAATAGCTACGATATTAGGAGTAAATCCTTATAAAACATTAACTGAACTTGAAAATGAAAAGTATCAGATGAGAAATGGTAAAAAAATTAAATTTGAAGGATCTTTACCATGTTACTTCAGTAAAGTATTCGAACCTATTATCATGAAATATGTAGAAATTGATCTAGGTGGAAATTTATTAGGTAATAATATTTGCATAAATACTGATTTCGGTATAAGATATTCTCCTGATGGATATGTAGTAGGACGATTTAATGAAGAAGGAAGATTCGGTAATGATGAATTACTTGCTACAGAAGATAAAGAGAGAGAAAATGATATTTATAAGATACTTCTAGTTGAATTCAAATGTCCGATGTTAAGAAGAATAAAAGATGAAGTTCCTAATCATTATTTACCACAAGTACTATGCGGATTAGAAGTATCTCCAATAGCAGAGAAAGATTTGTTTGTAGAAGGAGTATTTAGGAGATGTAGTATAACAGATTTTGATTTTACATCAGATTATAATAAAACTTTACACTTCGATAGAAATTACTATGATAATAAAGAACCATTAGCTATAGGAATAATAGGAGTATATAGGACAAGGATAAGGATATTATTGATTTTGTAAATATAGAAGAGGAAGAATTTGAAAAATTTATGAAAGATATAGATAATAAAAAATGTACAGTAAGTTCAGATTTTATTGCATTTAATTATAAAAGAGGATATAAATCTGTTAAGGAGTGTAATGATTTAATGATAATGTTAAAGCATTTGAGCAACCAAAAAAATTAATAGGATTTCTTTGTTATAAATTATTTGAGATTAATTATCATCTTATTGATAAGGAGAATAATTATAAGGAAGTATTATTAAGAGCAGTTAAAACATTACAAGATGAGATTAAGTTAATTAATCGAGATAACTGAATGTTATTCTTTTATTGAGTCTTTTTGATAAAGCTGATTTACGACTTTTATCAGCTACATACTTTATTGGACGAGGATCAATATCAAAATATTTTTCTGCAGAATTCAATGAAGGAAATACTTTTTCCTCTCCAGTATCAAGATTAATTGATAAAATTGATCGTTTTATTTTTTTCCTCTACCCGCTTTACCTCTTATAGTGTTTTTTTTTTTAGTAACTGCTTCAAGATTTAATAGATTATTGTTATTTCTGTTTGAATCTAAATGATCTATTACATATTCTTCCGGAATTACTCCTCCAAAAGCTTCATATAGGAATATGTTAGAAACAGTAACTTTCATACATCCATCATAATCAATAGTTCCGATTTATTTTTTAAGTCTCTCATTTCTCACTACTCCTTTTTCAGAAGCTTCATAGGCATCAAATACTGGATGAGATTTGAATTCATTTTCAAGAAAGAGATTATGAATATTATTATCTTCAATATTTCCATTTTTGTGAGCTACTCTCTTTCCAAAATGAATCTCTCCATGAAATACTTCATAGATAAAGTTCTTTACAAATATCATAGTAATCGCTTGTTCATCCTTTTTTCCTACTGATATTATCTTACCAAAAGGAGATTTTTTTCCAGGAATTACTGTTTTAAATGTAAGGTTAACTACCATACCGAGCTTATTAGCTGCATTATTAGTATATTCCTAATGAGTAAGAAATTCATCATCAGCGAATGTGAACATCATATCATTGTATATGATCATTTCGTGGTCCATACTATATATATATACATTTTCTCTAATTGCTTTTTTTTAATCATATGATTAAGCAAATGATAAAATTTTCGTATTAGAGAAATAATATGTATATATATATATATATATATATATATATATATATATATATATATATATATATATATAATGAAAAGATTATCAGATCTTTCAAAGGAAGTACTTTTGATTGCAAAGCAACAAGCTACTGCTTTTGCTGGATATGATCAAAGTTTTATTGTAGATAGTGAGCTCGCTTTAAAAAATCTGAATGAAGATGGATTATTTCATATTTTGAATCAGGTTATTATAAGAGAATTACAAATACATAAAGCTATAAAAATTAATGTTTATTTTGAAGTTTTATTGGAAAAAGATATTCTAGCAGGATTTGATAATGCAATTGCAGAGCCTTACTTTTCATCTGGAGTATTTAGACTGATGAGAGGAGATGATATTAAAAAGTTAACTAATATAGTTCTTAATAAACTAAAAGATGGAATCGAAATATATCAATCAAGTGGATCAGGTTGGAAGTTTAAAGCTATAAAATCTATTTCAATTCAAACTGCAAAGTATACTCCTTTAAGAGGATCTGCATATGTAGATTTACCTGATAGAATAAAAAATACGAAATGTGTAATAAATGTAAAAAATAAAGATAATGAATGCTTTAGATGGAGTATACTATCTGCATTATATCCGGTTAACAAAAATGTTGATAGATTATAGAGCATTTTCAAATAGATTAAAGTTTGATGGTATAAAGTTTCCAGTAGAAGAGAAACAAATTCCTAAATTTGAAAAGCTAAATAATATTACTGTTAATGTATTTGGCTTAGATGAAAAAGATTATGTTTATCCGAGATATATGAGCAAAAATGCTGATCAGAAAACGATTAATTTGTTATTCTATAATAACCATTACTGCTGGATAAATTTTTTTAACGGATTAGTAAGGAATCAGTATAGTAAGAGAAAAGCTAGAAAGTTCTTTTGTTATAGATGCCTTCATGGAAGTAAATCAGAAGAAATATTAAATAAGCATCTTATTAATTGTAAAACAGTTCAGCCGATAATAATGCATGAGAAAGGAAAAAATGAAGTAAAATTCATAAATTATAAGAGGTACTCTCAACTTCCATTTGTTATTTATGGAGATTTTGAAGCTCTTTTACAGAAAGTTGAAACAGCAATTGCAGATCCAAATAAATCAAGTACAACTAAAATAGAGAATCATATTTCTTGTTCGGTTGCATATAAAGTAGTTTGTTCGGTTGATAATAGTTTATCAGAAGATATTAAACTGTATAGAGGAGAAAATCCTGCTAGATGGTTAATAAATAATTTGTTAAAAGAATCTGAAAAGATAATGGAAAAATATAAAAATCCTGTACCTATTATAGAATTAAGTGAAGATGAAAAATATTAATTTAAACATACAACAAAATGTATAATTTGTCAAAATGAGCTTTATGGAGATCGAGTAAGAGATCATGATCATATTACTGGTATGTTTAGAGGAGCAGCTCATGCTAGTTGCAATTTAAATTTTAAATCTCCAGAACCTGTTCCAGTAGTTTTTCATAATCTTAGAGGATATGATAGCCATATCATTGTTCAAGCATTTTCTGAATTTAAGGAAAAGATTAAGTGTATTCCAAATAATTTTGAAAAGTATGAGTATCTCATTCGGTAAATTAAGATTTATTGATAGTTACCAGTTTATGTTAGCATCTTTAGAAGATGTAGTTAAAGGTTGTAATAGATTTTATAATTTGGAAAAGTATTTTGGAGATAAAAGTGAAATGTTAAAGTAAAAAGGAATATATCCTTATGAGTATATGAGTAATTGGAATAAGTTTGATGAAACTGAATTACCTGATAAAGAAATATTTTATTCTAGTTTAACCTTAGAAGATATTACTGATAAAGAGTATGAATATGCTAAAAAGATCTGGAAAGAAATTGAATGTAAAACATTAGGAGATTATCATGATTTGTATTTGAAAACTGATGTATTATTATTAGCTGATGTATTTGAAGAATTTAGAAGTACTTGCTTAAAGTATTATAACTTAGATCCTGGTTGGTATTATCGTTCTCCAGGATTAAGCTGGGACGCAGCTTTAAAATTAAATAAGATAACTTTAGAATTATTTACTGATCCGGATATGTTCTTATTTATTGAAAAAGGAATAAGAGGAGGAATAAGTGTAATAACTAAGAAGCATTCGATTGCAAATAATAAGTATTTATCAGATTATAATAGTAATAAACCAAATAATTATATTATGTATCCAATACTAATAACCTATATGGTTATGCTATGAGTAAACCTTTACCTTATTCTGATTTTAAATGGATACATAAAGATAAATGTTTAAATGAAACTGTTAAAAAGGTTTCAGATGATGTAGGATATTTTGCAGAAGTAGATTTGGAATATTCAGGAGAGTTAGATGAACTACATAATGATTATCCTCTTTGTGCGGAAAGTATGATAATAACTGATGATATGCTAAGTGAGGAACAAATAAAATTAAAAGAAAAATATAAAATAAGTAATTGTAAGATAGAAAAACTAGTTCCAAATTTGAGAAATAAAGAAAAATATGTTATCCATTGGAAAATGTTAAAGCAAGGATTAATACTAAGAAATGTTCATAGAGTATTAAATTTCAAACAGAAAGGAGTCTATTGATTTTAAGTTACTTCTCTCTCACTGGGTGGAACTTAACACACTGGACAAGAATGTGATCCACTGTCAGTGGACACTGGCATGGTATTCATTCAGATTGAAGTTCACCCGTCAGGTATGTGTGTCCGATACGCGATCGGCACAATATCACCTCATCTCTCCGATTTGTTCTATACGATGGATGCCGCTCTCCAATAGTGGGTTTGATGTTCTGAAGTTTGTGGAGTTTTCATTCAACATATTTTCCCAAATATGACGAACATGCTGATTTACACAATATTTGAAGACAGTATATGGAATTTTCCATTCGAGAACTGGTGACTGACTGGTAGCATTGGCTGCTTTAACTAACCTTTATTTTCCCTTTATACCAATGTGACTAAGTAGCTAACAGTACAGAGTATGTATGTATGTATGTATGTATGTATGTATGTATGTATGTATGTATGTATGTATGTATGTATGTATGTATGTATGTAACGTTTTACGGCAGTTCTTTAAACAGTTCGTGTCAAAATACTTCTGTTTCTCAAGGTGGAAGCCAACACACTCAACAAGAATGTTATCCACTGTCATCGACACTGACAGGGCATACACCCAAGTCGATGTTCAACTTTCAGGAGTTATGCACGAGTCAGGTACGCGCTCGGCACAATTCCACCTCATCTTTCTAATTGTTCTATACAAGGAATACCACTTTTGAATGGTGGGTTTGATGTCTTGAGTTCATAGTGTTTTCATTTCATATATTTTGCCAAGTATTACGAACATACTGGTTTATAAAATATTTCAAGTCAGTATATGGAATCTTCCATCCTGAAACGGGTGACCGCAGTGGAGCGTTGGCTGCTTTATCTGCCCTTTCATTACCTTTTATGCTAACGTGACTAGGCAGCCAACAGTACAGAGTACTCTTCCTGGAGTTCATGAGAACGTCATATTTCTGTAATATCTGGGATACTAACGGCTTGTCAAATTAAAAATTTTGCAAGGCTTTCAATGTGGAAAGAGAATCCGAAGAGAATCGATGTAATTTGATTTCTGAGAGGTTTAAACCCTCTTAAGTGCTTCGAGTATAGCTGTAATTTCTGCAGTAAAAATTGACTCGTTATCTGGGAGCCGGCTCGAGATCGTGTCATTGGAGTGTTGCAATATCAGCTTCAACTTATCTCCATCTTTCGAAACCCTCTCTATATAGGGACGTATGGCTACGATATGAAGCTCATTTAATTGAATTTGCTATGAACAAAAACGAGACATTTCTTCAGGACTTTTTGAATTTCCAAAGATCAAATATTATTTTGGGAGGTCTTGATAACCACGGTGGTGATTTGGGAATACAGAATTTCGCAATATTTCCAACACTGAATTTTGCTATCTCCAAATGAGGACGAATTCGTATGCCAAAAGGTGGAATGACGTTTGGTGCTTAAGGTTTGGTATTTGGTACTAAACACTACATCATATTCAGGTTTACATGGATTAGAAAATACTTTCGTAGCATACTTTAGAGCCAATTTCGTTCGTCTGAGATAAAGTGATGGTTCATTGGCCTCAACATTGAGACGTTCTGAATGGGAAGTTCTAACTGCACGCAGACAGAGTCTAAGTATCTGATTGTGTATCACATCAAGAATCTGCAAAATAAGATTTACAAGCTGATCCGTACACATTCGAGTCATACTTAAGTTTTGATCTTACTAATGACCTCAATGACCGGAGCAAGACCTTCCGATCCGCTTCCAATCTGTTTGCCACGACTCGTATTATCCACGGCTTTCTGACATTTGTCCCTGAGGTATTTAATGGAGGGGGGGGGGAAGTTGGTTGACAGTCGAAAAAAAGCTCTACAAATTTGGTGTCCACAACAGGAATAGGAAAACCGGCAAGATAGTTTTGGGTCATCATGATTACGGAGTAATTGACCCAAGTGCATACAATTGGTTTATGATTTCAAAAACTTGAACCCATTTTCTTCTGCACATTCCTGTTTTAACTTATCTGTAATTGAGGTTCAACGGTATGTTATACTTTTTGATCTATAGAAGATCAAAACGGCGTCAGTTTAAAAAAAGTTCAGACGAAGATGGATATTCGCATATTATAATTAATCAGGAAGTCGCAAGTGTCCTCACAGAAGGCCGTGGAAAGGTCTTGATAACATTTGGTATTCATATCTAAAAGAGAAGATAAGAAAACCAATCCGATGAACATTACACTTAAGAAAGACACTAAAAGACACATGCTCATGTTTATTTCGTGGAGTTGCATCAACTTAAACAAATCATATAATTAGTGCAAATTATGATCTAACTTCATTTAAGTATTCCGTACAAGTACAATTCTTATTTTACCGAAGCAGATGAGCACAGTTTATACTCAAGAAGTTTGTTAATCTAAAAATCGACAGAAACTGTTTACCTCATATGCGGATTTCTTACATTTCATGGGTAAAATCTCTTACGAGCCTGATAACGGTGTCAATTCGATTTGTGAATTTTACAAGAGTAATCAGTTTACTGATACTTAGCAACATATATTTTAAAGTCAATTTATATCGAATGTGTAGCCTAATTATGCTTTTACATGATTAAAAGAAGTAACTCAAACTCGCCGGATCAATATAAACTGAAACAAAATTGTTAATATTAAAAAAAGTTACCTACTTGCCGAGACAGTAAAGCAAATGCCGTTTTTTTCGAAAACAGTTGCAATCAAATTATAAATTCCAGGCAGGCAAACGAAGCTCAAGTTTTTTAAATTACGCGTTTTCGAAAAGTTTCGCATTTGAGAGTGCCTACCCAGTGGATCCAGCATTCATCCAGTCTGAGCAGAATATGGCGGATGGAGATGTGCTAGCTGGACTTCTGTTTAAGTTGATGATAATTTCCCGTGCCTAGCGGCATAATCCTTGTGTGTAGTTGTAAGAAGTCATTATCTCTAACGCGAAGCAGTTGTTGCATGTATATGGTACCTTATAATTTTGATAAAATAAGTTAAATTGTTCTGCAGACAACTGTTCACAATTGGAATGAATCCGGCGTTTGCAAGAGTCGCAAAGTATGCGGTCAGATGTTTAATTTAAATGACATGAACCGCATGTCCAAAACACTGCTTTACTAGTTGCGGCAATTTTGCGCTTTCTGCGGGGAATTGTGAATTTTGAACGAACTGATATAGATTATAGAATATCTAACGACAAGTAGATATGAACTACAATCAAAATAATGAACTATCTATACACGAGTTAAAGACTTGTTTATAATTAATGCAATTGCAATTAACCTTGTGCGTCGTCAATAACACCGCAAACTAATAACAAGATTAAATTCAAGAGAACTTACGATGTGCAAGATTAACTTTGATTTGCGGTACATCACTGACACCATGATAATTATGCACTTTACCGCGCGAGCAAAACAAACGCTTTTGATACTGATTAAATTAATTTGCGGTTCATCAATTAACCGGATTAACGCCAGGATAAACACCTATTTTGTCAAAAAACGGCAACCCTTTTATGAGTTAATTAGATTAAACTACCTTGCAAAATGAATGATAATGAAACTGAAAAGTAGCGTCGCGTTATTGTGACTTTTAAGCCGTAATTTTTTTCTTTGTGGAAAGTAAAGTTCAACATTTAATTTTAAATGTTACCAGCACATACAACATCTTTTTTTGTAGATTATGAAAATAATGTAAGCAATATGTAGCGCGCTGTGATTGAGATCTATTTATCATTCCGCTTTGTGTCATAAAAAGTTGTTTTAAATATGAGAAGTACCTACAACATTTATTCTTGCATATTTTGTAAAGAATTTAAGAAGTATCAATGTAGCACTTCAACATTTAGATTTATCGTACCGGTCTGTCATTAAACAGTTCTAACAGGTTTTGTAAATAAAGTAAAATAAAATAAAAATAAAATAAATGAGAAATTAAATGTAGCGTCCTGTGAATCTGACTTATTTAGCGTACCGCTCTTTGTCATGTAAAAATAATAAATTTATTCCGTACTACAGATTACAAAAGAGCTTTTAAAGAATTTCAGAAATATTAATGTAGCGCCCCGTGATTTTGACTTAATAAGTGCACCGCTTTTTGTCATATAAAAGTGGTTTACTTAAAAAAATTTCACTTTTTTATTTTCTAGAATACTTGCCTCATTATCTAACACCCATGAGAGAGAGAGAGAGAGGGGGGGGGGGGAGGACGCCGTGAAAAATTAAATATTTCATTAAGTTTTCGTAAATTTGTCAGACGTGAACATTAATCATACTAATCATACTTATATGTGATTTTTTATTTCTTTAAATTTCTCATACCTCTTGCTTGGTCTGTATTAAGACTGGACGATTTCTTTCCCTTGGCGATTACCGACAAGGGAAAAAACTGTACCGATCTTACTGGATAATTTAGACAATGCAAGAAGTTTACTAATTTTGTCAACAAAAACTAAAACTAATCACTGTTGTTTTGTTTTCATTTAATTGTATACATGTATCCTGGATAGCTGAGGGTGTTTTGGGACAGTCTTGGGGTGGTTTGGGTTAGTCTTGGGGTCTTTAGACGGATCGGGGGGATGATACTCTGATTGTGAAGAAATGGATAAACATTATGGTACTAGTGATGTCCCATTTCATTTAATTCAGTATCTTGTAACATTCAGAAGTGAGTGTGTGAAAGAATAACTTATAATGCAAAAACTTCGATGCCTTTTTGTCCACAGACTTTGATGCAGTGCAAAACAATATGGAGTCTGTATGCTCTGAAAAAGTAACGTCACTGACACTTATGAATATACTATTTAGTGGCAAGAAGTGGATTTTGTACAAAACTTGCAGAAATTTAACATAATATGTTTATCAGCATATACTGTTCGCAAATAAAATACATTTTTATCAGTCCCGAACAACCTTGACATTAGTTACTGCAAAAGGTAGGGAGGCATGTACCGGCCATAAGCAGCATTTTATGATGAAGACAATGTACAACATATTTGTTGGTAATAATAATATTGATGACACAAGTTTAAATCCCAAACATTATAATGATCCCCTAAATTAACAGTCTGGAATATTTTCATATTCTCTGCTCATTTATCTTTCTGTACATGCTGTGCGTCTATCCATATATCTATCTATCAGGTTAAATCTTCTAGACCACAATTGGTAATTAAGTTTTTTATACTTTGCTAAAGTCTCGAGTTTAAATCTCTAATCACTTTCTTGGTATCCTTGCAATGGGTTCAAGGCAAAATGTACAAAATGCAAGAGTGTGGTCTAATATTTTCCCCTTTATGTTTCTTTCGTGAAAGAAAGTATGTGGAAACCTATCCCCAAAATATTGAATATATGTGATGAATATGATGTTAAAGGACACTAACTGATACTGAAACACTTAGGGAAAATAAAAGCGGCCTGGATTGTGCGGAGGTGTAACATATTTTCTATTGTGTAAATAGATGAAACGATACGAAGGGAACAGGCAGCTTCGGGATTGTTGATAGTGTGTCATCAGTTACTCTGAATATACACATTACAATGTGCAACATTATTCACTGTCTTCAATCCTACCCTGTAGGACTTACACCTTAAACCACAATATGTAAATAGTTCAGATGACCACTTTCAAGCTATGTATACAGTTAGTGACCCTTATAATTCCATGATAAACGTCAGCCCTTCCCTGAGACATAGCCCAGTTCATAATTTGGAAACTATTGCAATTGCCATATTATTATCGTACATGCATATACTAAGCATTAAAGGAAAAATTTTGAGACAATAATAATACTGGCCGTTGTGTCCAATTTAACTCTCATCATGTACTTAGCCAAATTAAATTCATTCGTTAATGACAGGAGTCTCCGATTATTATGTATATTCAAATATCGTCAGATCTCAATGTTATAGCAGTAGCACCGACTTCACATTTTTTTTTATAGGTTCTCTTCCATGCTTCACAAAGAGGGAGAATACATTGGTGACTCGTCCATGATCTGTTATTTGCTGCTGTTACCATAGTCTTTCCACTTAAATGACCACACTACGACAACATATGTGCTGTTGAATGTACTTGATATATGCAGTGGACGTCAATTAGCAAGCCGAACAATCCTAGATCCATATAAATCATTGTTGGACATGTAACATTTGATATAATTGCCATAAAGCGACAAACTAGTTTTTGTATCATTTGTTGAACATGACCGTTGTCATATTATTAAGTCAATATTTGAATTGGTAGCCCGTGTAGACAACCATCTACATTAAATTGCCTTAACTTCGGTTGAAAACGTAACAAGAAGCATGTATATATGTAGCCTTTGTTTTGTATGAGGAAAGGGCGCCACAGAAGAACGCATAGAGAAGAACGCATATATCCAGTTTCTGCACGTGATACAAAGGAGCAGGTTTGATATTATTCTTGTCTATATTTTACGTAATAATGCCCGTAGACTACGCCCGACGTAGGTCTGATGGTGCATCACCCAGTCCCGATATTCGAAATGGGACAAAAGTTTACATTTTTTTTAGTATGCCTCCCACTCACCGGGGGGTGGGGGGTGTGGTAGGGTGGGGTGGGGTGGGGGTGGGGTGGGAGATATTGTTTTGGAGTTTATTAACAAAAATTTTTTGTGTTTAGTGTGCACGAAAGTTGGGGAATAGTATTTTTAGCCAACATCTTTTCATTAATTTTTAATTAAATACATACTGAATGTATATCAGTATACAGTATATTATTGAAATTTTGTTTACAAATTTAATTCACAGTAGTGTATTATGATACAACGGTAGGGTAGTATGAAGTCCTGGTATTCAGCTGTTACATTAGACATAACCACTACCTAATTTAAATAAGAAATGCTGGATACAAAACTTATGCTGTAATCAAGGAATATGTCATTTTGGTTTTATTTAGATCCAGAATTGAGTGATAAACTTACTTTTCAGGCACGAAAGAAGGCATGCAAGAGGTCTGCACCATCTCCAACGGTAGTCCCAACAAAAAAGAGAATAACACTGGACGATACACTTCATGCAGTGGAAGACCATTTACATCTACAGGAACGTTTGACTATAACACGGCAACACAATCATCCAATATGATAATATGGTAAGTACACTTTTATTTGCATTTACAGCAGTTCAGGTGGCGCTCTATTGATACTATGAATACTTCTGAGAGAGTGACGTGTATAAGGTGAAGTTGTTTGCGTTTGCAACATACACAATGGAGAGAATATTGGCATACCTCTATGCTACTTTCATGTATTGTGACTGAAAATTCTTTACAAATTGTACTTGTGGCAATTGTACATGATCTAAGCTGAAATAAGTGCTGCACCCATGTTCTCGAAAAATCAGCCTGAATTAGTCCAAAGTACACTTTCTTTAGCAGCGATTAAATTAGGGAAAACAAATTTTGCCAGAGTAGGCAATACCAGCTTTTGAAAGTGCGATGAATGAATTACAAAATATATAAAGAGTTATTGACTCGTTTTTTACAATTTACCTTTGAAGTCCTGGAACTGAAAATGATCAGGCGGAGCTAGCAGTGTTTCTTTTATAAGTACACATCTGAAGTAAGGCCAAGCTGTATACTCTATAACCCAAATTACGCCCATCAATCATACACCAAAATAACGAGAATTAAAATTATTTTAACGATACCTGATATACAAAGTCTTTTTTTTATATAGCCAGGATAACCAGTGAGGAAAACATGGGAAATTCTCTTTCTTTAAAAATCAAAACCTATGCAAATTAAGAAACTGTAGAGCGCCACCTTAAAAAAAATACGAAAATTTGTGCAATTTCATTTCTTATTTCTATTTCATCATGTATAATTTTCTCAACTAAACGGTACATTAACATTGATGTTATGCATACAAATAAGTTGATTATGCTTTTTTTGCTCTTGCTTACACAATATGCCTTTTGGCAGTATTGTGTGTCCAGTGACCTTAATTATGGGGAAATTAGAAGTCTTAGAACACAGGAGTAAAGTCAACTTAAATTTAAAACTGTTGCATTAAGTGAAAGAAAACTAGTAAAAATGTTTCTTTTTATTTCATTTGTAATAAAATTAACGAAACGAATGATGACAAAGAAGTGTCGCTTTCTTATTATTGGAATCGGTGATGAGAAACCAATTTTCTTGTCTCTAGCGAGTTTTCTCATCCTAATCGCTGGTTAAAATATTTCTGGTCTTTTTGAGACTAGGTCTCACACTAATAATTGAAGTTTCGGTTGATTTTTCCAGAACGTTATTAGGCTAAAACTAATACATCTCCGGGTAACGCTGTACGCGGCAACGAAACCCATTTACATTCATATATAATCTATAGACATTTTTATACACACAATTCCGTTACAGGTCCATGCTCCTAAATCTTCATCATTAATGTGCAAGTGATAGTCTCTGAGTATGATCGATATTCATATAACTATCGGTGTCACAGTACAGCACACGGTCGTCTAATGGATCCAAAACTGAGTACAATTTGAAACGGGCGTTGACTGGCACGTAAACAGCAATATTCATGTTAGCAAACTCGTTGGTTTCTAAAAGCTCGAGCGTCTCGTTTTAATTGGCGAACGTCAAATATTTTCAATGTGTTTCATGAGTTGTCCTTTATCTTCCATCAGCTGAAAGTATCAGCTTCAGTCCATCAATTATTCCGTTTTTCTGCATAATCATGCACTGAGCTAGGTTTCTACATAAACAAAAGAGAAAGACTTTAGCAAAAGCTTATTTTTCTTCATTGATCTGGATGTGTTCCAATTCGACTCCCTCTATGGATTTGCACCATCTCTGGAATTCTCTTTTTCCGCTCCCACATTCCCACAACACAGTATTTTTGGACGTTCAAAGTCTTACGTAGTTGGTAAATTATTTCAAACAAGCCTTCCATGGATAACCATGTTTACGGATTTGTCAGTCCTATATGAGGATAAAACGTGTGACATTCTTGCCAGAGACAAACATGAAATTCGTACGCTATATGTGGGTCTTCTAAATCGCATCGATTGACCAAGCATGGACCGATCGTCTTCTATCCACCGTTACTGGTATGCCTTGTCCGTTTAATTTGCACCTACGCTGACTCTTGAATTTTAGATTCTAAAATCAGTAAACTTTGCTGTTTTGTTACAGCAGGAACTTTGTTAGGTTTGTTGAAGGTTGGTTTGTAACAGAAATCAAGACAATGACAGAAAGCAGTTGATCTTCTTAGATCACATTGAACTCGAACCTACAACTTTGTAATTTATCATGGACCTAAAGTGCCTTGCCCAGAAGTACACGACTGCAGACGACCCGGGAGGGATCCTACCCAGCTCGAACCGGTTCGGCTCCTGTAGTTTTTCTGGGCATGGTACGTTAAGCCCATTGCCTCTTCATGTAGTGGTCTTTCAGGTGCTGCTGTGAGTTTACACAGATATCATTTAACTAACATTTAACTAACAAAGTCCCCTACCCCCCCCCCCAAAAAAAAAAAGGTTTAAAAAATAAATAAATCCTGCTTTGTTTACCATATGATACTTTACCTGCAGCACGCGGTGAGGGTATGTGAAGTAGAAATCACAAAACGTATAGACACCGTTGAACTAAATTAGGTCACAGTGACTTGGACCTCTGACGTTTAAATATCCATCAAAACCAGATATTTCTTTGCGTTCCTTAGATCAACCGCCATCAAAGTTTGGTTTAGTAAGTGATTCATACTCCATTGTAATGCGCGGAATGAAAGTTGATTACGGATGTACAGACAGACAAACGAGCATGAACATGAAATAATCAAGGGTGACTATAAATATAATAAACAAACAGTTTGTAATTGTGTAATTCTGGAACAGTATATATTCCAAGAGTGTTAAAACAACGAGGACTGTACTCTATTCTCTTTCTTTCTCTCTCTCTCTCTCTCTCTCTCTCTCTCTATATATATATATATATATATATATATATATGTTTGTGTGTGTGTGTGTGTGTGTGTGTGTGTGTGTACTGTTATTGCTAGAGCTACACGGTAACATTTAAGGGTATATTTCTATCAAGCGTTTGAAAAGTGACACTTATATTGGGTAGACTTCAGAAAATCCTTTTACCTCATCGAGTCGAGATTGTTTCCCTTGCATTGCGTACCACAAGATGTCGCTCACACTACCTCAAGGCGTGGGAAACTTTTGCTGCACTGGATATTATTGCAGTTATTAACGCCTGGTACGTACCTTTAAATGAAATTCCTTGCAAGTGTGTGTGTGTGTGTGTGTGTGTGTTGTGAAGCGGACAAATTTGTTCAGTATGTGATTTGGCAAGTGTACAGTTGTTCGATGGAAGTATTTTTTTCAACACTTTAGTGTGAAAGAATGGTGAATTGCTTGGTTGTCGGGCAAACGATGGGCTCCTCATGACAACGATTATAGCATAGTCTAGTATGTAGATCATGTCATTAGTAAGGATAAATGATTAAAATATGAATCGAAGGCTCGATGCCATTTTACTTGATAATACTGGGAAATGACTCAAATATTTGTCTGCGGTAATGTCACGTGACTAGCGTATGCATATATAAAGTGATATCACGATCGAAACACGTTCAGGTCATCGCTCAGTTCAAATTCTTGGTATTGTCATCACTACTTTCGTTTTTAAATTTGTCAGTTGCGCATTGTGCGATTTACAGAAGGGTTTAGTTGCTCAATTAAGCTTCTGTATTCACTCAAGAGTCCGTTCAATATATTTTCAACCAATGATCACCTATAAGGCGGGCAGGAGTGTACTGGGTAAACAACTCGGCCATGGACTTATCTGCCGGGACAGGCCCGGGGTTTTGCTCACACCAGTAAAACACCGGTAAAAACGGATTTTTTTGCGGCTGCCCACCGGGATTTGTCCCGGTATGCCCAATGGCCAGTACACCACTGAAGGTGGGTGTGTCAAATCTCTATTCTGAAAAAAAAAAAAAAAAAAAAGAGAGCGAGGTCATTCATTACATGCATTACTACGACATTCCTAACTTTAAAGAGTTGATGCACTGTTTATATTCATTGCAGGTACCTTGATATTGTGAACGTACTATATAGGTGACATTTATTCCACTCATGAACATTTCATCATTCTGTACCAAAATCCGACCCAGTTTGGTTCGGTTTGGTCTTGCGTCCTCACACTAATCATGATAAAAGGTATTATTAATGGCTAATTGATTTGATTGCCTAATACTCAAAGGTCCAGAGAGAACCTTATGGACATTATTGATTAATTGATGATCGATGTATGGAGAAAATTCAGATATATGTAGGATCAAATCTGAGTGCATATAAACACTGAGAAAGACGGTTTCATTTTTATTTCAGAGAAAATTTACAGATATTGAAAATACTAATTCTGCAATGTTTGCAAAAATTTATAAACGTGTATACAATACAATAGATAAAACAATGCTGTACGTTAGGCCAACTATTGTATTTGTCAGACTGTGACTGATCTGTATAACTTTTATCATTTAGTATCTATCCAGATTTCCATGTTCACAGTTAACTCAGCATACACATGTAATTGAAAGTGAAAGAAAGATAGAACAATTCAACTGTACTAGAAACTGCCGAGACATTCGTGTGGCATAAATGACTATGCAAATTTGCACAGAGAACAGATACATAAACCTTTGAAGTGTTGACTGACAAATTAATATATGATTTTTCACCCTGCAAAGGGGCGATACAGATTGTAAGTTTGTGTTAAAGGAGACGAGGACATAGTTTGGGTTATGTCGCTTACAAAATGTTCACAAGATATATACATTCAATAGGCACATTTTCCTTCACATATAATAAGCAATATCTTGTTCCAATTTCCGAGGATTACAGATAATCAATCTTTTAGAGGACATATTTAGTAAGATTTCACTTACAAATAGGCCGTGATTTATTCAGAAATATATTTGCCTTTAAATGTGAAAATAATTAAAACTTACGCGATAGCTCATAATAAAGGATCACTTGTTTGGAGCAGTGTCTACGTTAATGGAATAACAAGTACAAATTCGATGTGGACATCCAAGGGTTCGACGAGATCTGGCCATCATTGAACGATTTCACCGTACACCCGCGGAACGATTATTTGGACATCAGTACTTGGTTGCCTTATGAAAGAAGTTGACTCCACAGGTGAGGAGTTTATTTTTTGTAAGACCAACCCACCACCCTTTCACTTGTGCGAGATCCTTTTTCCCTTCTAGAGTACAATATTAAGTTCCAAGATGCATTAGTGTAGCACATCCACATTTGATGTGGACAAGTGTTTTGTGATTTTAATTTTCTTTTTTATTGCTCTTTGCGTGTAGGGCCCTATCTACTTCCAATAAACATAAATAGCGGTATTTTACCATGGCGTTATTTTGGCCCACCCTCACTAACATGGGCGAGCTTATCAAACAAAGGAATTCAGCTTAATTCGGGTATTTATAGAAAGAAAGATTGTCTTCAAGATATATTTGAAACTTTTGTAATCTTAATGCCAGTTTAAAAATTACCCGGTTTCGACTTATGCATTTAATTGCAATGTTGTATCTTCTTTCACGTTTAGGTATATCATGATTTTAATTTCCTTTTTTATTGCTCTTTGCATGTAGGGGAACAATAATTTCAACATGGAATGATCAAATGTGAAACCACACATATGCCAAATTAGTGCTATAAAGGGTTTAAAGGGTTTGATCTCAATTTTAGGCCATATTGTAAAGATAATGTTTCTCTGCGACGCGATAGCTCATTCGCTTCACCCAAACTATTTTGAACTGGTGATGTTCTCAAGGCTACTAACGCGAGCCTTATTGCCTGATGATGAATTGGGTCAAGCATCTTGAAATATGACTTTCTGGCTGAACCATAAACAACGCAACCATAGTTAAATTGTAAAAGAACTTTACAAATTAATTAAAACACTTTCATCATTTGCTTCATGTATATTTATTTCAATGCGTAATAGATCCGCATCATATATAGTATTTGCTTGCAACATAAACGACGGAAAGTCTTGTTGGCCAATAAACTTCTAAATTGTAATCAGAACATTTAAAACAACATGTATGTGCCTTTGAGAAATTAAGATGAATAAAGGGTAGATACCACAGATCTAAAATGTTTTGCTCCATAATTACGGAGCCAGTTACACCCTTCAATGGAATCATAGAACGTCATATTATTATGGGCACCACCATCTATATAAAATCTCAGTAATTTTTTTTTAATTAGAAACTGGAGACATGTACTATATTTTCATAAACCCTTTTAAAAGTTTCAAATAATTTAGATTTGATCGACTATGCTTCTGTCTAAAATATTTTGTAATACTATGTTTCTGAGAAAGTTTCAGAAATCGAATAATGCTATCGCACATAACACACATATAGAACAGATAGCGACTGATAGCTGAAAAATATGACTGATGACCATTGTTGGGAAGAATTAAGACAATTCAGGCCGTTTAGTGCATCAGTGCACTGACGGCATTTGCAAAGCATTCGTTCTAACAAAAAGAGTGAAAGAACACATCTATTACACACACACGCACACACACACAAAGACCCCCATATATATATATATATATATGTATATATATATATATATATATATATATATATATATCATAATTTATGGTTATAGCACTGAATAAACTGCAGTAATTTGATTCGAAAACAGGAAAACGCTGAACTGCCACCCGATATATCCTAACTAACGTTGTACGTTTCTTTCAACAACTGTTCGCCATGTTCTGCTTTATACAATATTTGGAGCATAAGTCGGTACGGCAAAAATAAACAGCTAAGAATTATTTTCTATATTTTCTTGTACTTACTTCGTTCACCTCATCAAAGATAACGACTTATTATACTTTTATTTATATTTTGTCTTTTCTGCTGATATGAAGTCGAAATAAGTAGGCACGACGTCTTTCTTCAATTGTTTTCTGATTATGTGCTCCACATAAAGCTACTTTCTGGATGACTTTTTCAATAACTGGATCGTTTGTATTAGGTTTAGAACAAACATGAGAACAAATTGTATCCGAAAAACGAAACTTTTATTTAAATATACAGATCCGGAAATGTATGTAAAATATACTTGTTTATCTTTCCCATATTTGAGCAGAATGTATAATTCTTATTTAGCTTATGCAAAACCGAAAGATCTAAAGAAAACTAATTTCATTATCCTTTGTAATTCACCTAACACACTGAACGCCATGCAAACCGTAAATGTAACCCCATAGGTATGGCCTGTTGGTTGTCTAGTGATATTGGTGCTATGGGTAATGACAGAGCAGATAAAGCAGCCAAAGCTGCCTGCAGACACCCGTTTCTGAATGGTGTACTCCATATAGTGACTTTATATATTATATTAATCAGCATGTTCTACTTGGCAAAGTATGTGGGATGGACATCAAAAACATCACTGGAGAGTTGCAAATCTTATGTACAACGAATTGCAGAGATGGAAGTCAGTTTTGATCGAATGAATAGACTTCCACCACGCGAAACAAAAGATGTGTAATGTCAGTGCAATTAAGAAGCACTTTGATGATGTGCTAAAAGATAAAATAATTTTCTAAAATAAATTTCGACCTTTTTAAGGATTTTACCGTTTTACCTTCACCTCTTTTAAAAATATCTTTTCAAAATTTGTGCTTTGTGTATCTTGTATCATAGAGGTGTATGTGAATAATTTAATTCAGAAGGGCTTATATTCTAAAAGATTTTTAAATTTTGTCTTTGACTTTTATCTTAGCTGCGTAAATTTATTTCCTCGCTATATAGCCAGAATTATGCTGATGTGCACTTAAATCATATACACCTATTCACCTTGTGATTAAAATTTCTAAGTTATAAAAGGATCAGTAATTCAAAATTATGCATATATACAAACATATATATATACATACGTAGATGTGAATTTACAAGTGTTAAGTAGAATTTATTTTAATAATCTGACTCTGAAATGTCTAATATTCTTCATTCTGGATGAAAACACGATATGTTAAACGCTCGCTGTAATTAAAGCTTCTAACGAGGTGAGAGTGGGAGTGAGGGCTGAGGAGCGTATTTATGTGTTGATAATAAAACAGTTTAATAAATGAAAGTAACTTCAGTCTTCAAAACATAATATATTTTTTCTGACGTCCCGTATTTTTGATTTACATTTATTTACACAGAGTTTCCCTAGACAAGAATAAATATCACTAAAAACAAACGTCGGCACCAGGACACATAAAACCATGCAGCAAATATCGATAGTTTTGGTTCAATTAAAGTTTCATAACATAGTTTCTTACCCTGTGAGCCTTTATGCTCTAAATGGTATGAATAAAAATATGTGACTTTCAAATATCATCACCAAAATATCATGCAAAAGTTTCGGTATCAGAATTTATTGCATTACAATCTTTCTCTGGATTTTAATTATTACTTCCTAGTGACTTTGTGTTGACGCTGGTACTTATGCTTTTTAAATGTCCGACCTAGGTGTGGACTATTATGTTAAAGTTTTTTGTGTCCTTATGTCCATTAATCATTCCATGCGTCCATGTGTCTCTTTTGATTTCCACGCTATACCACTGGTTCGAAACTACGTACCTTGGCCAAAATGTATAAATAATTTCATCTCAGATTATAAACAAATGTTGGAGTAAAATGGTCAAAGCTCAATGTTATAGTAATTTTAATATAAAAAAATCGTTTTTGATTGAGAGCTGGATTTTTAGTGATGTCGCATTCACTACATTTCAAAGATGGGGCAAGAAAGACATCCATCAATCTTGGAGTCAAACGTCAAAGGTCAGGATCATTGTCACACAAGACATTTAAAAAATGTATGCAATATAAATTACCGACAAGATACCAGGTTGAGGTCTATTTTATTTCAACATCTTGGTTAAGTTTTTCGTTTTTTCATGCTCCTAGTCCCATATTACGTGGCCGTTACTGTAAAAATCGCATTCAATTTTATATTCAAACACCACACATCCATCAGGCTAAAGATCATGATAACTCTTACTATAGTTTCAGTATAAAGCGTTGAATGTTGGTTAGTTCCAAAAACTATTTTTATATTTATGCATTATGGGAAATGCATTTTCAGTTACCATTGTCTTTAGATACGTAAATGCAACTATCACAACAGTCTCATAATACTTCTTTTCTATGGCCATACATTTCTACCCCGGGGAAAGTGCGTAAAACTTTGCTATATGCTCCGGATTTTCTTTGCCTGTAACGATCATCTGCAGCACAATATTGAAGTTTCTTAAAGATACATTCAGTAGACCTCAAGTATAATAATAAAAATCAATTTCTTCCTTGATCGCTATTTCCCTTTTGAACTTGAAATGCAAATGAATAAACGTCGTCCTTTTGTCAACACAGCATATTTGCGAGGGTTGATGCATGCTTGCTTTTGCAGAATTCAAGTCACAGAGCAAAAACGTTTAATTGCTCGCGCTACATTAACTTTGAACTTAAAGTTATGCACACCGAAATGGGATTCAAGTGCCCTTCTCAGAGGCACAGGACAGCAACCCGCCAGGGACGGATCTTGCCCAGATTAGGCCGGGTCGGTTGCCATGGTGTGTTTCTGGACACTGCATGTATAATCCGTTGCCTCGGCATATAGTAGACTTTCATGTGCTCTAAAATGCCAATCATTCAACCTACAAAGCCTGGAAAAGCCTACTTTGTTTATTATAAATTAGGGCACCTGCACAGTTTGGCAAGATTATGTGAAGCAGAACTCATGAAATCGCATGGATTCTATTGTGTTGTAGTAAAGACTCAATGACTTGGACATGTGACGTTTTGCCAGTCACCAAATCGAATCTTATATGCGTTCCTTAGATCAATCACTTCCAAAGTTTTGTTTTGTAAATAAAGCAGAGCCCAGTGTCTCGTGCGGGATCCAAGTTGCTTACGTACAAACGGAAGAACATAAATATAACAATAATTAAAGTAGTTATTAAAAATGCAAGTGAATAAAAACAAATAATTCCCTTATTATTCTATATATTTTCTTTACCAGCTCTGTCACTCTTTTCGATTACACTCGGACTTAGTTATTCATTATGTATATTGAGTACAATTATTACCCTCTTATAATAGCACACATTGCCTTATGGATCTACCTGTCGTAAATATGAAATGAAAGGCTCTATTTATACCACGCGATTTGAATGCGACACGTAACAGTGCGTCGAGATTATTTTGTATGACTACCATACCACAACATGGCGCTACTTGTATCTCAAGGAGTGGCAAGATTGTTTTGTACGAGACGTTTTTGCCGTTATTGACTTCTGGTATGTACGATTTGATGATATTCCCTGTAAGAGTTGTGTGTGTGTGTGTGTGTGTGTGTGTGAGAGAGAGAGAGAGAGAGAGAGAGAGAGAGAGAGAGAGAGAGAGAGAGAGAGAGAGAGAGAGAGAGGACAATAATGTTTAGTATGTCATTTGGCAAGTATTGTTCGGTTAATCTCAAAGCTAACTTCCTAGCTTCGTGCTGATTACTTAAGTTTTAAATTTAACAATGCGCATTTTTTGACTTAAAGAAGGGTTTAGTAGTTCATTTCAACAGGTGTGTTCACTCAGTGTCCTTTCAATATATTTCCAGACAACACTCACCTCTAGAATAGGAATGTAGGTTGGTAACTTTATCAGATTCCTCTTTGACGGCAGACAATATTTGTTTTTTACTCGAGGTGATATTTTTATTCTTTCTAGTGTGAGTATAATTCAATTCTCCATGTCTTTTTATATCTTTCTTAGCTTTGTATTTAAAATATATACCTTTAATTTTACATATTTTCCTATCCCCTTATGTCTTATAGGAGTACATGTAACTTCTTTCTAAATATTTTTCATTTTACTACTTAATTTTTACTGAGCACTATATATCCGGACTTGTGCTGATGTGTTGTTAAATCTTACACATATATCATTACATATAATTTTTATGTTTGTGTTGTTTTAGTCTTGATTATTCATTCTTTTATATATCTATTTCCTTATTAACCTTTGTTTATATGTATCTTCCAATATACTTTGAAGTTCATTTTGCATGAATGTACTCAACGAAGCGAGATTTAAACTACCTAGCAATATCCGCCCACCCCACACCTCTCTCTCTCTCTCTCTCTCTCTCTGCCAACAATGTTAATTTCTCATTCCAATATTTGTGTAAAAATTGAACCATATTGATTAGCGATCGTCATTCACTGAAAAATGAAGTTTAGATAATTCAGTTTGTTTAAGGAACAAACTTTTGTAAGCTTCATGCTGGTTTAAAAAAGGCCTGGTCGCGACTTTAGCATTTAGTTTTAATGTTGTATTTCTCCTTTCACATATAGACATATCAGCACTAAATTTTGTTTCCTCACGCGGTCAGAAATTCTAATTTAAAGATGAATGATCAGATGTGAACCTACGGATATGGTTTTTTTGTTTATATATTTCATTATGTGATTAGTTACTATTATTAAGCACTGCCCAAGTAGATTATTGAACCTATACTTTTGGCGACAGCTTTGATTGTTGCCTTATTCATACAACCAACGTTATACAGATTAGTCTATTTATCTTATCAGACTCAGATTGTCTGTGTCATGCTAATTCTCTGGATTAGTTTCATTGCAATCGACCATAGCTAGCTACGTCATATATGCTGCATAGGTGACACACGAATTCACCTGTTATAAAACGGCATGTTATAAAGAGATTATTTGATTAGATGAATCGGGATACTATACCCATTTACAATCAGTTATCAAATATATTTAAGGATAGTGTGATATAAGAAAATGTTGTATCGGATCAAGCATCTGCATGTAAGATTGACAAGGTGATTCATAGTTTAGATCCTAATAAAGACCCATTTAGCCGGCATAAGATCTTCTCAGCTTCTCCCCGATTTGTGTTTACCAATACAGAACTTTTTGACATTTGCGCTTGAAAGAAAGGGGGTAGGAATTATAGTAATAGTAGGGGATTTGATTGTATTATATTGCAGGATTAAGTTCCTGAAAGCCAAGCGCTATAGAGGAACTCGAAGCAAAGTTACACTCAGACATACATACATAAATACCCACAGTTGTAGTACTTCCTGCATTTTAATATATTACCGTATAAAAGAACCCGGGGTCTGTTTCTTGGATTAACGTTTGAATAAAAATTCAAATCATTTATTGAAAATGAATATTTATTGAAATATGATTATACGCACTATCTAGTATTAAACCATGGAATATAGTGTTTACCTTGTCATATGCAAAGACATAACCTAGTAGAAATAGCTGCTGAGGTCATCTTTTTATTCAGATTTCAGGTTTCATATATATTAGCATTTCATGGGTCACGTCATCCGTGGGACAAAATAATCACCCCTATCTTCGTCATTAATTAATCATCACAAATCAATCAATTCCTCAATAAAGTTATTAACTCACCTCTGATTATCATCTTGAGATTCGAGACGCCAACGTTTAAAAATGCTATTGATATTTTGGAATTACTGCAAATAGTTGTCGTTTGTAAAGAACATGTTTGAGTGTGCATGACTAGTATTTTAATTTATTTTTCTTTGTTTCTTTTTATAGAGGTAGTGAACTTTTTTTAAATGTTTTTGGTTCGACGCCACACTACAATTCAGTATCTAACAAGTAGTTGATCACATGTACTCTAGTCGGTACATGTTCTGATAAACCTGTCACTAACAAAGCATTTGATTGGCGCGAATAGAGATCACAGAGATTTGAGGTGTAGGTATTATTCACTAATACTTTAAGCATTTAAAACACGACTGATCAAGTTTGATACCAATATTCAAAGTATGAGATAGATTAGAATAGACGTGAAAGAATCGTATCGCTTCTAAATTACAATGCAATTCTTCGTTTTGTGTTGCACGCAATATATTTACTCAACGTTAGCTAATGATTGCGTGATCAGTATTGTAGCACAATAAATTAATAGCTTGTATTGACAGTTTTGTTGGATTGATTATACTTTAAAATATTGGGCAGGTCTGATTATAGGAGTTGTAGGAGCAGAACGTTTTAAGAAGTGTACCATACAAATCTAAGTCTTTACTTCATACTCTTCAGCGATTTCGCAACAAATAATTGTAATGACTTATGTACATGTACTGGTAAGTGTTTGTCATTGACATTTCTCTTCTTTTTTTCTAGAAGGTTAAAACCATGATGTCAGCCAGAACAAAGAGTACAATGTTTTTCCCTTATCTATATTCCTCCATCCAACATGACGCCACCACCACCATCATTTCATCAGGTATGTTCACTCAGTGTCCGTTCAGTTTATTTCCAGACAACACTCACCTCTAGAATAGGAATGTAGGTTGTTAATTTTATCAGATTGTTTTTACTCGAGGTGATATTTTTATTATTTATAATAACTCTCCATGTCTTTTTATAAAAAAGGTTGACCATGGATTTTACGAATTTTATCTTTCTTAGCTTTGTATTTATCTTATACACCTTTAATTTTACACATTTTCCTATCCCCTTATGTCTTACAGGAGTACATATAACTTTCATCTTTCTAAATATGTATCATTTTACTACTTAACTTTTAATGAGTACTATATATCCGGACTTGTGCTGATGTGTTGTTAAATCATACACATATATCACTACATATAATTATTATGCTTGTGTTGTCTTAGGCTTGATTATTAATTCTTTTATATATCTATTTCATTACTAATCTTTGTTTATATTTATCTTCCAATATACTTTGAAGTGCATTTTGCATGAATGTACTCAACGAAGCAAGATTTTAACTACTTAGCAATATCCGCCCACCCCCACCTCTCTCTCTCTCTCTCTGCCAACAATGTTAATTTCTCATTCCAATATTTGTGTAAAATTTGAACCTACTGATTAGCGACTGTCATTCAATGAAATACGAAAGTTTTGTTATCTGGTTCATTTGTTGTATGTTTTTTCCTTGCTAGTTCTCTTATAATTTGGTCTCACATTCTGGACGTCAATCCACCCTTCATATGCAAAAAATGATTTGAGTAGGACTGTAAATTTGTACGGTAAAATCACAGGTATAGATAAATCTTGGAACTATATCAAAGTCATCCCTGAAACAAATTGCATCATCTATTTGAATTCCCTTTTGAAACTGGCTTGCAAAACCTTAAATCTGATAATCTGTTTATTCCCAAGTATTACAGAAACGCGATTTGCTCGTAAAATATGGAATTTTTACTACTAGCTGCAGAATGACATTGGTATCAAAGGTAATAAAAGAGCAGATAAAGCATTCAAAACTAAAAAAATAAAACTTATGTTTGCTCAATCCAGAGAAAAGACTTATAAAGCGTTTGATGACTAACTTTTTATTTATGCAAAAGCAAAATGGTATTAAAGATTTGGTTTATTTTCAGGATTATTGAAAGACTGAAGATTAGGCTGAATCCACGATAAATCACGGCAATATATCTTCCTCTATTCAAAGATAATTGTTGTACACGTGTATGATTTTCAGAAGCGTTCTTTTAACAGTATCTAAGGAATTTCAGAAAATAAGAATAAACAGAGCATCCAATCATAACACGTCGAAATGATCTCATTTTCAACCCACGAACTTTGAAGACACACGATGTGTTTTGTCTTAGAATATTTTGAAGTGTACACATTTTCTAGGCGTACCCTTGGTACAGAGCAACATTTGATTGGCATCATGTAAACAGCACCAACGGCAACAACCTAAACCATATCTAGAAATGGCAAAAGAAACGTGCAATTGGATTTGTTTGGCCAAGCTTCAAATAGATGTTGGAGAAGAAGTTCTTCGAAACATTTTCAGCCAAAATATTCGGACATCCTGCCTGGGTAAATATAAGTCATTTTGGTTGAAAACTTACGTAAAAAACCAATGTCGAATCAACTTTTGTTCAATACTATGGGCAAATTTCTTTCAACAGTTCTGTAAACTTGATCATGCCAGTCAGGAAGATTTGAAACCTCTAATCGAATCGTTGAGGTCAAAAAGTAATCAGACATTATCAAAGCAAGTAGATGAATTAAAGACATGGATGAATTATATTCGGAATAAGCTTGAGTCGTGTGAAGCTTTTGTCCAGGAAAAACTATTATCGTGGGAAAGACAAATACAAGATGAAATAGGCAAATTATGTTCATTGCTCGGGGTCCTCAAAGATTGGAATACAAGCTTCTTATCTCTTTGGAACAAATACCAAAACGATCTGAGCAGCAAAATGCATGCATATTGTGATAATTTTGTGTCCACCAGCAGAACCAGCCTTTCAAATATCAGAAATGCATCAAAAGGTGACCTGCAAACATTCTCTAACACATTTGAGAAAGATGCACAATCTATGAAGGAAACTTGTCAAAAAGAATTGACGAATTTTTTCAAATCATGGAACAAAAATGTTAAAGCTCTCGTGAATTCCTGGCATGTACCAGAAACAATCCCTCATTACGACCACATTCTAAAACGTCTTGTCAGTGAGGTAAAGGACAAACTCCCACGACTTAAAAAAATCTACCAGAGTGACCAACGTTTCAATTCCTGGTACATGAATCTTAGAAATATGCAAGCTTCTTGGCAGCGGCAGATAGCTGACACTGTCGACAATCCAACAAAGATAGAGAAGCTGGCACAAATCTGGCAACTGAATATGGAAGAATGTCCATCTTATGAACAAGAACAACTAAAAATCTTTTTCCTTTCCAAGCCCGTGCTACGTACACTTATCAGTATGTTGAAAGATAACATCCTAACAGATGATCAGTTTTTCAAGCTGACACGCCCTAATGCTATTCCTGACCTACGTGCATTGAACACTACTTGTCTATTGATATTGTTGAAAAGAAATGGCCTTATGCAGCCTCCAGAGCTTGGTTGGCAAGCAGACACTTCTGACACTGATTTATCTGCTGGCGCTGATCTTCTTCGATTAGAATCCTACACAAATGACATGATCAGGGATATTGAAAACCCCTTGATTCCGAAAGAGAAGTTTCAACAAGTTGAGGATGTGCTAAGCAGACTTGCATCCCATGGTGGCATTGATTTCCATACCAAAATCAAAACCCGTATGGACAATATAAAAACTTGTACTGTCGAGGAACCGCTTGAACGCCACTTCAAGCGCGTTGTCATCAATTCGTGCAAGAGAGCCATTTGGGCCGATTATTTAGGCCTATCTTTGTCCGGCAGGTCCATGCAAATCGCAACCACACTTGAATCATACATTAAAATTTTGCGCTCGCTGCCGTGTGTGGAACAGAGGATAAGCAATCCCTCAGAAGTATGTGTGAGCATTGATGTAGAGAATTCGATATTAGTGGTAGATGCCTCAAGTAAAGGTAAGAAGAAAAAACATTTATGCTTACAATCTTCCACTGAAAGAAAGTGCTTGTTTAACGACAGAGCAAATAGCTTTGGAAATGAGTCAGAAATAAATTATGTTTTTGCTATACACAATTCATTCTCTCGCTCATTTGTTTGTGTGTATGCATGTACATATACACACACACACATCTATATCTATATCTATATCTATATATATATATATATATATATATATATATATATATATATATATATATATTCTAAAGACAGTTTTCTTTATTTTCATGAATTTAAGTCTCAGCCAATGCGATTTGACATAGTTTGAGTCAATAGTTGTCATTGTCTTTATGCCTGTCTCGTTTCTAATACCATTTTACAGATTATGCGAAAGGTCTAAGGCAATTACTAGCTATACTACGTGAGCATTGTGACGTTAGGGACACGGATCATATAGAACTGGCGATAACGGCTACATGCCCAGATTCTGGAAAGTCCTTGCCTTGCATAAATAAGACGACCAATGATGTCAGCCAGTCTAAAATGATAGATAATATACCTGAAACGGTGAAGAGAAACAGAGAGGAGGAACGAGAAGGAACGATTCGGAAACGGATAAAAACTTCGGTAGGTTTATGGTTTTTGTATTGGGTACACTGCAGATTTACTTTGCCGTATGTCTATAATTTTGTCTCTGTGCATATTTCAACATGTCATTAAAAACTGTCAAATGGCTACGCAAGGCATCTAGTTAAAAGGTAATTAGCTAAATCAACTTGCCTGGTCCACCATCGCAAATCGACTCTCTTAATTTATAACATACCAGGGACTTTGATCAAGATTTTATAGGGCAATCACAGTCACATTATATTATGTGTTCTGCAGCTATAACTTCAAATATAAGGTTTGATAAAAAAAACAACAATGTCACAGCAACCGAAATTGTTGTATATTTAGTTTAAACCATAGTTATTTTTAGAAACTTTGTCAAGTGCAAATACAAACAAAGTATTTTGAGGATTGAGTCGAAAACATGAGCTTATTAGAGCACGGTCTCCCTGGTTGTATATTTGACGCCTGACTTCCTCACGGGGAACAAAGAGGAGGAATAAAAATGTACTGTTGCACATGGTTACCATATTAGAAAAAATAGATTTTATGAATTACTAAGCATTACGTTTTAGGAGAAGATAAATTTATGGACATCTGGATACACGGACGGATGGACAGACTTTTGCATAATATCCCTGACGCTAAATTCTGCGAGTAATTAAAATAGGCAAATACAATAGAATCTAGAAAACTCGAACAGCTTGGGTTCATGAATTTTGATTTAAGTTTTCCGTTGTGTCGAGTTTTTAAAAGTCGCAGAAAACAACTGAGTTAGCTAGTGAGAAATCAAACTTTTACTATACATTCTTTGTTTATATTTAATTCCTCTGCCTTGTAAAGAAGTTCTCCGTTTTGAATCAGAACAGAAATATTTAAACACAGAACACTCCAAACGAAACTATTTGTTTTGTTTTTATTTTTAAAAATTCTTTTTAAAAACCCTACAACATAGATCTGGAATGCCATGCACCTGCCACCGGAGAGGTGTTGGGGTATATTGTGGTTATCTAAATATCCAAACGACTTTTTATGTTGGTGGCATGTTACCAATCTACTAAAGGCAATTCGGGAATGGTAAAAGTACAATTTGTTGCTGATTTTGTTTTATATGTATATCAGTAATCAGGTCAGAGAACTAAGACACGAAATGCATATACAGTGTATCAGTTTCAAGGTTTTCTTTCTTTTTTTTTCTCAGACTTGAGTATTATTTTCCTAATTGCAATAATAAAGGTTTAGGAAAAGATGACATAAGGAAAGGCATTATCTCTTTTTCCATCTTTTTGTAAGCATACGCTGTAAATTAACACCATTAAGTAGCTTTTTGATTTCTTCATTGTGCTTTTTGAAAATCAGAATCACAACCATACTTTGGGTGCTCATCTTACCATCTGCATCATATTGTTAGATATGCAAATCTTATTTCACAGTATGCCGGAGTGGAATAAAGTATTTTCTTTAATGAGAGTAAACAAATGCCCAAGCTAGTTTTTCTACTATATAAATTACACATGAATGCACATGGTCATTTGCTGCCCAGTTAATTTCAGAAGTGACTTTAGTAATCATGGTTTGCGAGTAAGCACCGACCCTTTAAGAATATATGATCTCTGTAATTGAAGTTTCAAGAGAGTCGATAATTTATTTAACTTTGTAAGTGGACACTAGCTCTTATTTTACTGAATAAGTGCAGGGAAGTTAGCTGGAAATTTCTTTTCTTCGAGCACTGGCAATATAGTTCCCTTGATTGCCTGTATGAGCGTGTGCTGCCTATTTTCAAACTTTGTGAGCGAAATGTGGTTATGCTTTGCCATCATATACATTTGGGTTTCTTTTCGCATGTATTTTCCTTAAAAACTTTACGTTTTAGCATCCCTGCTCTAGAGAAGTCATGACGACAAATTTGCCATCTGCATCAACCAGAATATATGATGAGAAGAATATACTGGAAGAATCTACTGTGGTATCGGCATTAGATTCTACAACTGTAGGTAAGAGCAATATACCATCCGTCTCAATGATCTGACAGATTTGTTCATTCTGCAACATATAGTTCGTACCTTTGAACATGCATTCATGAATTGGTTTCAGATCAGTCCTGGCCCATATTTCAACCATTGACCTGATGCTTATATTAATTGGTAGATATCAGGCAAAATATATTAGTATGATCTCAGTGACTATCATAATTTGGATTGTTACGTCAGCTCACAAAAATCATTGTCGTATATCTACCATCAAAAGACTGACAAGTTGGTATATAACAATGTGCGCTTGGTCCTGTGTAAAATCTATGACATATTAATGTCAGACGCAATTCATCGTTGTAAAATGAAGTTCTGATCAGGATATTGTTCTAATGTAATATATGAACGATTATTGCATTGAAAATCATTGGGACTAAATACGTCTTCATATTAAGCGAAAGTTCATTGTAACCTTGTTCATCTGGAGCAGATTAATTTTCATATGATTATATAGCATGTAGATTAAGAATTTCCAAATGTGTTCTTAATGTATGCATGCAAATATGTATTTATGAATGTATGTATAGGGTTTAATGGCACCTCAGCAAAATACTGGCTCTATAGTGCTTATTAAAACTTGCCGTAAAAATGAAAACGTTAAATATTAGAAAATTAAGAAGATAAATTATTCGAAATAAACCTAATCATATTAGGCACCACATATTCATACAAAATCAAAGGTAAAGATGCTGAAAGCAGAAATTTGTATTATCCTTGTCTCGTATTAAATGGAGTACACGATATATATATATATATATATATATATATATATATATATATATATATATATATATATATATATATATATATATAGACACGTTTGTGTGTGAATTGGTAGAATTGGTAGAACAGACCTCGCTTCCACAATATGTGGTCCATTTCTCCCACAAGGTTACACCGAGTAGGTCGCCAATAAAAGGGATATACAGAGTGAGGTAGGGATTCTTTGTATTCTTGATTTTCACCAGAAAGACTGTCTAAAGCCCGTTTGGTAGTTGGAAATACAATTTGCGAGAGCTTGCTATGCACGCAACGTTGACAATTTAGGTACTATCTACTGGATTAATCGATAAATCGATCTATCGGTTAGATATATAGAAGTGTGTTTTGATTCCGTTGAAACATTTCCCAGCCGTCTTTCTCCAACCCATTTTGTTATCTAAGAAAAAGAACATTAAGGTCTTTATAATTTCAGGTTTGGTTTCAGAGAAAGATACCAAAGTCATGGAACTCCTAAGAAGCGACGACTGTGAAAGTGTTGAAGATCTATTAAGAGAGCGTAAAATTCCAACCAAACTGATAATAATAACCGCAGTCAAGGAATGTAGATACAACAAAAGCGTTCAATATCTCCTCAGAGGAATGTCAAATCTGCTGAAGAAAGCAATATCTAACTCCGTAGGGGTCTGGTGTGGATATAGACCAGAAGATCCCAACTGTCCTGTGTTTGTGGTCACACTCAAAGACGCGAACTGCGAATTAGACAGCAACGAAATTCTTAAACCATTTAGTGACTATGATATTATTACGCGCTATAAAAATGTTCCCAGTGATGAAGAAAGAACTATTCTTGAAAAGACAGGAGAAAAGATAGCCAGAGCTGAGACTACTGCCAATATCAATATATGTATCACACGATATACCGAGGCTCTCATGCGAGAACACAGCAATCTTAGTATAATCAGAGCAAACGCCGTAAAAGCACGCGGTTACCTTAAAAAGCAGCTTGAGCTGGTGGAGGAAACATGCATAGTTCTATCCGTTCCTGTGAAGGGAATCATTCCGATAGGGCAGAAAGAGTTTCCAAAATCTATCGACGGAATAGTTACTGATGTTAGAGAAGGAGAGTTTGTTTTATTTGGACCTACCAACGCAGATAGATACCACCATCAACTACGGATGGGGTGCTCAATATCAAGGCCTGAGACTAAATTTTGTGGTACTTTGGGTGGATTTATAGACCTACCTGGCAGTAAAGTCGGATGCTTAACAGCTGCTCATGTGGTTTTAACGGAAGACGAGATTCAGCGCTACATAAAGGTAACAGAAAGTAGAAGGCCAACAAATGAGTATTTGAAAACTGGGAAACTAATATTTCCAATGTACCAAACAGAGGCCCAATCAGGTAGTCCTTTTGGAAAAGTGGACACAATAGCTTTACAGGAAGGGATCACTTCTCCCTCGGTTGATGCAGCCATCATTGAAATTACTGATGATAATATAATCCCCAAAGCAGGAAACTTTCCTGAGGGTGACTTCAGCCATGTAGGTAAGACCTTACGGATAAGTTAGCATATATACGAATGGAGGTAAAAGATTTGAAAATTTGAAAATTAATGTGTCAAGGTAACATTGTGTTTTAGAATTATTCATTTCAAAGAATGCTAAAGAACTTGTATGTATCTTTCCTGTTTACATGTGTTGGTGTGGGTGAGTGTATATATATATATATATATATATATATATATATATATATATATATATATATGTGTGAGAACAGATTTTGAAATAAACCTGCTTTTATCCATATGATTTAATTTTAGAAGAAAAATAAGAAGGCAGGCATACATCTAGTTACATTCATGTACGTCAGATTACTTCATTTGTTTTTGAAAGCGTGTACCAAATGTCAGGGTCTTTGTTCGTAATTCTTTTCTTTCATCAATTAAGGTCAGAGAGCGATGTCTAATTCAACACTGTACGTCTTTGGATGACTTTTGCAACTGCAATCATTTTGTTTAAAATATAGGGTTCTGTCAATTTTGAGAGATAAAAATGTTAAGTTTGTAAGGATTTGGAACACAGAGATTTTCAATATTAAAACATTCCAATTAAACCTTTAAGCTTGAAGAGTTACTTTCTGTGAGAATAAGAATGAAATAGATTTACCAGAACATGTATTATCATATATATCATTGATAAGGACTACTTTTCGCTAGATATTCACAGATTCTATTACAACTATTGTTGTCTTATATTACTATCATACAACGTATCAAATTTATCATGAAATGAGATGGGATGGCCAATGTCTATCAGATTCAAGTGATCAAATTGATATATGCAAACAATTCACTTGAGCGCCGTTGCCACTGTAAGTATGGCGTGTAACTTTAAATTAATCTTTCCTTTGTACTCGAGAGGTGATTGCTTGTGAAATTTGAACATAAAGAGTATCTGATATAATGTCTGCGTAGGGAAGATATACACCATATATTAAAAGGAATTAAAATACTATTGCTGTATAACACTGAAGCAAACTTTGATTAGAGTCATTCTTTAAAAAAAAAAAAAAAATAAGAAATAAATGAAAATAACTTGTTTTGCCAGCCTGATACATTATATCATGTTCAGAGGCATATGCATAAGTATCATTTTGATTCTAGGTTTTGAGATTGATCAGCCCATGTTGTATAACAGTGGAAAGATTTTAGATCCGATACCACCGTCCCAGAGGGGTTCGGCGATATTCAAATTCGGAATCACCACGGGCATGACACGTGGGTTTCTTGGTTGGAACGGGACTTCTGCACGTGTGGTATTTGAGTGGGGTAACTTCTGCTTTCCGGCTATGTTTGGACAGCTGGAGATCGCATCGCCTGATTTTGCTTATCACGGTGATTCGGGTGCATTAGCGTTCCTGTGTTATGATGGAGATGTCGAAAATTTACAAGCAATAGGAATGGTGATCGGCGGAAGCACTACACGTTGCTCAACTCTCATCACACCTATTACAGCTATCTTTCAGGAACTTGGGTTGTCAGAGAAAAGATTTAAAGTATTTTCCCCAAGTGGCGAACTAGGGTTTCGGGAACTTGCAGATTGTGTAGATGGGCATGAACATTTACTTGACGAGAACAGAGAAACTTTGAACAGTATGTCAGGGAGAATTACAACCCTGGATAACAATATTAACCAGAGAATAACAAACCTGGACACAAATATTAACCAGAGAATTACAAGCCTGAATAACAGTATTAACCAGAGAGTCCATACCTTGGAGACTGTGATAGCTAGTCTAAAGGACGAACTGGCAAAAGGTTTCCAGGGCATACAGGAGTTTATGTCGGCAAATCGGAAATGACTTGATATTGTGCCTCTATCGAATAAGGCACATATACCTGACTTATACATAGCTCATAAAGAGTGAATCTCAACCATAATGAATACTTCACCAGTGTCCATAGTAGATACAAAATAACAACTCTCGAACAAGCTCTAACAATGTTTTTTTTTTTTCGCGCTATAGAAGGTCTGAAATGTACTATTTGCATGTTTTAAAGGCTCTATAATGATGTATTTGTACGTATTGGAGGGTCTAGAATATACGTTTTATGTGTTCAGAGGGTTAGGAATAATATCTTTCTAATAGTTTCACTATGGTTTATGATAAATGTCATGTTTTGAATAGCCTCTCAGATGATACGTTTATAGTGATTGTTGTGGGTGCTCAAATAGACTCCCCAATGGTATATTTATAGCGTCTTCAATACAGTTAACGCTATAAGTTATATCTTGAGAATCCTGTAAAATTATGTTACTGTGTTTGTTGGGGGTGCACAAATATATTCTCAAATGATATGTTTGTTATGGGTGTTCAAAAAGACTCTAAAATTGTATGTTTAGTGATTTTAATATTGTTAATGACATGATATATGTCTTTAGTAGCCTGTACAATGAGATGTTTATAGTGTTTATAGTGTTACGGGTGCGAAAAATATAATTTAATACTATGTTTGTTATGAGCACTCAAATATACTCTCCTATGGTATGATATATGCATCGCTGTAGTTTATGTCTTACACGGCCTCTCATATGATATAGTGTGAGTTTTTGCTTGGGGTTTGTGGTGCTCATATAGTTAATATAGATAGATTCCAAATACACCCCAACGATAGTATATATAAACAGACCTTCATATATAGTTAATATAACAGATCAAGCATAATTCATGTGATAGATCTTGAATATAGTTAAACCACAAATAATTCAAATACAATTTAACTGAATAGATATCCTTGTATATAGTTAAATTTTCAATAAAATGAAATGTAATTTATCTTTTTTAATAAAGTATTTAAAATTGTTTATAATAATATAACCAAAATCAAATTATATCAGCGGTCCAAATCCCCAGCAAATTCTATTAACATATCATCTGAGAGGCTAGACGCACTATTTTATATATACTCTCTACTGACAACGAAACACATTCTTACCGTTGTCACCGTTGAGACAAGTTGGTTTGTTTATGTGAACTCAAAACGCTTTTTTATACTGTAACGCGAAAGAGAAAATCTTTGACTTATAAAAGGAACGTGGTTTATATGACAAATGTTAAACTTATACTTTAAGCAATTTATGTTTCCTTTTTCTTACAAACCTTTTAAAGAATTTAAGCACTTTTACCTTTTATATTTTATATTGTAGACTATATTTTTGCGTTCATTTGGAAGGGCCTACCTTCTTAAAGTTTTATGAAACTTTTACATTCCAAGTTTGAGAACTTAATGTTGAATCAGCACCATATAACTAGGATTTTGCTTACGTTTCGTTAAGCCACATACATACATACATACATACCATACATACATACATATATACATACATACATACATACATACATACATACATACATACATACATACATACATACATACATGCATGCATACATACATGCATACTCTCACCCATGCCATATACATCAGTTGTGCACGCAATGTCGTAATTGTTACGAAAAGTTGGAAGACATTAAAAACACACAATTCTAGCGACTATTCCTAGATAATAAGCATAGAAAATACAGACAAAATCAAAGTATTATTGTCGATGAAAGCAAAATTTACATTTTGTTACGTAAGATACTATACGAGAGGGAATATGCGTATTACATCAAATCATTGCTAACAACAGCAACATATAACTGACCAACACGTACAAAACTAAATCCGAACAGATAAGGTCTTTATCAGTTGCTGCAGAGAAACTTATGCATGAAGGCGCGCATTTAGTCTTTTAAATGCATAGTTCCTTGTCAAGAGTTGCCTATCTACGTCGTCAATGTAAGCAAAAGTGGATCGATGAGCCTTGGATAAACACCTAGATACGTCGGTATGCTTTTAGAACCAAAATATCGATTGATAGGTGGAGACAAATATGGAGAAAGTTCAATTGATTAATTATAACCGACATTTATAGAACTTATACAATGCACATAATATTTGCTTATAGACATACATACATATAAATATAAATAGCTATAGATGGATATGTTGCCATGGATACTAACAACCTGAAAAATAGATTCATAGATAAAGAAAAACATGAATAAAGATTTACTAAGTACAACTTAAATTCATATAGTGTGTACAATTCATTTAATATCAGTTGTTGCTTTTGCGTAGAAAATTCAGCAATATGAGCTTGCAGAATGTTGTAAGACGTATTGATTATCGAGGCTTAAACTATAGGGGACTGCTGAAATGCATGCGGTATTCGCATTCATGCGTGTTTATCAGGAAAAAATGATGGTGAAACAATCGGAATGTTTCAAAGAGTAAGTTTTTTCAAAAGTTAGGTTGTTACAATTATGCCCTGGGAACGCATGAAATGCAGAAGCTTGCCGAATATGCCCCTGTGACCGATGGTCGCTTTTGCTGGTTATTAAGTCAATGGAAATTTTTAAGCTGTTTCGTGATAGCGGGGTGTTCTTGGCTCCAGAGAAGTAAGTCTCATGTAATATTGAAGCAACTGTTGTTGTTGAGGCGGGAGTGGGCTTTTTTATTTTCAATTGTCTGTCGTGATTGCGTTGTGGCCTCTGTACTGGTGTGTCGTTAGTCGGGATTTTAAGGACAAATTTAGCAATAGCAAAGATCCCATCATTATACTTCTATTTATTTCACTTTGAAATGTGTTATCCTGGCTGTAATTGTTAGCAATCATAAAGCAACGAACAAGACTATTCGGGTTGGTAATAGAAGTTTGTAATTTTCTGCACAAAATATTATCCTCATCGTCGAAAGCCACGAGGTATATTCTGCTAAGCTCCTGTATCACCAGTGGCTACTTGTGCAGATATTTCCTCGTTCCTCTTGAATTATGCATAAACCTGCTTAACCAATTGCTGCGAGCGGGAGTCAAGTTTACTCGCCATTGTGACCAAACATGACCTTCCAAGCCGTCTGAATGAGCCAATCAATTTTTCTCTTCCACGCACATTCACTTATTAATCGATAAAACGGGAACTTTTACTGTTTTGTTGATTACGTGTTTTTATCCATAAGTGTTCTTGCAAAACAAGGAACTCTCTGCACAGGCGGCCACGGGTGATAAAGGAGCTTAGCAAATTAGCGACACTGGCTTGCGACGATGAACCTTTCTTAGTGTATGAACTATAGTTTCAACCTACACCCCCGGCAGCTTGTACTCCCCCCTACCGATTTTAAGAACGTAAAGCATCAATGATATAAAAAATATACAAAACTTACTCATTTCTATCATTGATTTATAATTTCCAACTCGATTGTCGACAAGCGGTCCCTAACATTGTCATCTTCCACAACAAGAATAAGACAATCCTCTCAGCCCTAATTATAGACTCTACTGATAATTTTCCTAACTCAAATGACAAAACTACAAAACTATCTTCTAATCCCGCATATGAAGCAGCCTTTAGGCCCAAATACCAAAAACTTCATTCCATCTTTTGGCATACGGATTCTTCGTCACAAAGCTGTAAATAGTCCAAACTTCTATTATCCTACATCATTACCGTAGTTATTAAAACCTATCAAAATAATATTTGACGTTTGTGAATTCAAAAAGTCCTCCATAAATACTCTCCTCTTTTTTAGAGTAAATTCAAATAAATCAGAGCCAAACGTCTCTGTATACTGACGGTTCGAAAGAGGGAAACAAATTTGGAGCTTCTATTGCAGTACCCCATGGTTCCATTTCAAGCTGAATACCGCATAAAGCCTCAATATTTACAACACAAATGACAACCATACTCAATGGTTTGAACTGCATTTAAACTTTTTAAGAAACAAATTTCATCATCATTTCGGATTCCCTTTCCACACTGAAAGCCTTGCAGAATATTACAACCAGTTGATGTCCAATATATTATATAAACATGATGTTCTCATACAAACTGCGAAAAGCATTACGTACTGTTTGTTGGCTGCCTAGTCACATTGGTATAAAGTTTAACGAAAGAGCCGATAAAGCAGCCAATGCTGCCATGCAGTCACCCGTTTCCGAATGGAAGATTCCATATACTGACTTCAAATATTATATAAATCAGTATGTTCGTCATACTTCGCAAAATATGTGGAATGAAAATGTCACAAACAAACTGAAGAACACGAAACCCACTATTGTAGAGTGGCATCCTTCACATAGGACAAATCGTTGAGACGATATGGTATTGTGCCAATCGCGTATCGGACATACATACCTGACTCACCCATACCTTCTGAGGGGTGAACCTCAACCATGGAGTGCACCATGTCAGTGTCCACTGACAGTAGAACATATATTCTTGTCGAGTGTGTCGACTTCCACCTAGCGAGACCGAGTTATTTTGACGTTAACTGCATGACGATGTACCACCCGATAAAAACATGGACCATTGGAGGGAAAGCGGTTTATACAATACATTTGATCATGTTTTAAGGATGTTATATTTGTTACCTTTATATTTTATTTTATATACAGGTTAGAGAATTGTGCGATCTTTACGCTTTGTGTTATTTTGTTTTGCTGGCACCATATAGACACTATTGCACACATATATGCATACATATTCACTTATTTTGAGCTTTTGCAATGTGGAACATGTGCGAGAATAGCTTCTGACGAAAGATTCATTCCTGCGGCCTGATATGTGCATGATATGCCTCAGTTCATAGCCTGCCTCATTGATTGCTCGAATGCATCGAATGCATGTGACCCTAAGGCAGCAGACTGTGCAAGTTTGACTCCACTTAGCATTCCTGGAAATATCAGGCTTCTTCGCGCAATCGACTGTAATATTCCTTGTATAGATAGGTAGGTATCGGTCGGGGAATCATTATCATACACAAAAATACTTAGAGCATGTAGTAAAAGTAGTTTGTACATAGTACTTTATGTATCATTTACCACATAGAACAAGTACAGGGAATATGTAGCGGAAAAAGAAAGATAGAAAGATGTATGAGCAATACATACATGATATCTTCCACACCTCTACTTAAATGAAAAGCGCTCACTCATTATTCCTTAATACATATTTTAAAGTAAGAAATTAAGATGTTGGAATAAATTCTGTAGTGAAATGTATTGTATTATTGTTGTGCAATGTATGTAACTAGCAAATGTTACCGCCCCACCTCCCCCCCCCAAAAAAAAAATAACACACACTCACACACACAAAAACCTAACGCATATGGATATCTATGAGAAAAGATAGATACTATACCTACATATATATTGCTTCTCATCTAATACTGAATTTCATCCAGTCAGACTTTTTGCATGCTATACATTTATCTAAATTGTGTCTAAATACAATATGTTCTTTTCAAATATTTCTAAATTAGGTAGTTTATTGTATTATTACACTTGTACATGATTCCTTACGAATAATAAACTTTGTTATAAAATTGTAACGACCTGTTTTGCTTATTCATACCCTGTATTACCTGGACTGCTGTGCAGTTAAAAATTTGAAGAAAAAAAAATATATTTGACTCTTGGTCAATTAAAAATTCGTATTCACAAATTAATCAATAATGTGCATCCATTTAATAAATGTTTAAGGGAGTCTTCTGCTTCTTTATAATAGAAGAGTTTAACCTACTAAAAAGGCTTTTTCAATATGCTGCCAATATTTTATTTTATTGCATCATCGACAATAGGAAAGAGCCACTGAGTTATCTCCCACTTATTACGGTGACTACAAATATTATTTATTCTTTTTGTTTTGACTTATCGAGTTTAGTACAACTTAAGCATGGATATATTCTGTAGAAATATGTGTACAACCACATTGGAAACAGTTTTAAATAAGGTCCAAAATCCGTGTTAGATTTCATTACAACGAATATGGGGGTACATATATTCCTCAGATGACTGCTAACATATGTGACTCGCTATAGCTTTCATTCTTTGTCCTAATTGAAACTGAATATATAAACATGTTTTGTACCACAATCAATAATTTTAAACTATTCATTTTCATGAAATTATATGGGACCATGTTTTTCTGAAAACTGATAAAAATGCAATTTTGGAATTGCACACGCCCATTCATTTCAGTTGGAGAAATGAAGCTAAGTAGCACATAAGAAACAGTTCAGACTTTAGATTTTATCATTCTTCGATGTAATCTCCATTGAAAAATTGCTTGGTTTAGTTGCGAATGATTTTACTTCATTATCCATGTCCTATGCCTAGCATATGATATACATAATCCTACATTTGTGCTCATTTGAAATGAAAATTAAGAAAATGGACAAAAAATGTTCAGTCTTTAGAAATTATATTATTCAATTGACAAAAACGCAAATACAGTTGCTTCCTAACTTTAAGCTGTTCGTCAGTGGAAGCAACTTGCATTCACAAAGCAAGCACTAAATACAAAAGCGAAGAGAAATTCTTGACTCGTATATGTTCGATTCTAATGTAATCCAAATCCAGAACCAACCACGAATAAAAATATCATCAGCACTTGAACGATGTTTCCTTCACAAATATATCTATAACATTTCTAGTGAATACAATCACATCGGCTCACCCAATTTTGATGAAATACTGAGAGACATAAAACACACGACTTACCCTAAGGTAGCCATTTTGACTATCGTTAGTTTCTGGTTCTCATCACTGGATTAAAAGAAGAGCAATCGAGGTCAATTTCCATGCCTCAGACGTGTTTCTTCATCCGATTCACTGGTTTAATTATTCCTGGTCCTTTTGAGACCAGGTCTCACACAACTAGATGTTTTGGTTGATGTTTCCATAGTAGCATACTATATAATTCGTCACCTGTGCTCAACACCCGCCTCGGAGTCCAACAAGGGGACATAGATTTACACCAATTTAATACATAGTTCATGTCAGGGCTACATAGGGTGATATACTTTATCAAAGAATACACTTTACTCATCTGACCCTTTGTAATGTTTGGTCTACAGCATCATGTTGATTAATGACAAAGGATACTTTTAAACTCTATACTGTATACTTTAAATGAATATCGTTAACATAGCCCCTGAAGCTTGGCGTGACTAGCCGATTGATCAGACCGGGCCCTTCGGACCACCCGTCCAACTGAAGTCTAGGCCAGAGTATTGTGTTGCTTCGGAGAGGCAATCTTCGGCCTCGCCTCTGCTTAAATATCAAGATCCTTTCCTCCAACAACACGGGACGCAACCCATGGCAAACGGGTTGCCTCCACAGTCGCTTCTTACGACATGCAGCAAGGACGCATCGGGCCTATTCTACATCCCCGAACAAGCATGAATGAAATTGCACATAAGAGATAGATTTTGGTGAGTAACGCTCGAAACTTGCACAGACAAGAACTCTCTCCCAAACAAATATCCATCTCATTTTGGTGTTTCTCCAGAGTACATATGTGCAAAGAAGCAGTTAACGCGAACATCACCGACATTCAACAGATGGATACCTGGTCTCTGGGAATGGTTATGTTCCATTTGATTAACCCAAATGCCAAGTATCCATATGTTGCAGAGTTTGAAAAGGAAAGAGAAACTCACGCCATAATATGGACTCAGCAGAAACATTTTAATTCAACAGCTTTCTATGCAGCTAGACAAATACAAAACCTAAAGCCTCTCGAAATTGTGTATGCCGCACGCGCAAAATTCAGAGCGACTAACAGACCAACAGGTAAGAGATTATTTCATCTTTTGATAATCTTAATAAATCAACTTGTCAGAGTGGATTCTCAAGTGGTTAGTTAGGAACGCATCACCGAAGCCATAGATGTAGAGTGTGTTTAAGTTGACCAATCTTATCAAACACATTACATACGCTAAATGCATGTTCATTCCTTTCTATCTCCATTGCTGAATGTGATTGCCTCAAGAAATGAGTGTGTGGAACTTGCATAACTCACGCACGACATTATTCTCAACTTTCCTAAGACAATCAGTGCTGCAAGATCTCTAAAAAATGTACTGTGTTGATGAGGCATATACTTTTTTTTACGGTCATGTGATGTCGCTAATCATGAGTTTTTCCTTGCTGTACATGTAGCAAGCAAAGCCATTGCAGAAGCAAGTGAAGAATTATGTCGCAAAGTAACAGAGCTATTAGAGGAACAGGGTGATACACTGTTCAGTGCTATATATGTATATACCTCCACCATATACAAAAATTGTGGAAGATAAATCTTTCCAAATAAATGTAAACATTAAGCACAACAAAAGATAAATTATATAACGTAAAGATGTTAAAATTCTGTAAAATGCATACAAAATAAAGATAAAAGTAGCTCATATAAAATCCTTAAAACATGATTAAAATTGGTTGTGTCAACCACATTCCCTTAAAAGTCCAAGATTTTCTCGGGTGGTACGTCCTCGTACATTTCAGGCAGTTCCAGTTAAGATACTTCTGTCTGACTGGGTGGAAATTAACACAATCGACTTGAATGTGCTCCACCGACAGTGGACACTGGCATGATATTCATTCAGATCGAAGTTCACCCTTCAGGTATGTGTGTCCGATACGCGATCGGCACAATATCACATCGTCTCTCCAATTTTTTCTATATGATGGATGCCGCTCTCCAATAGTGGGTTTGATGTTCTGAAGTTTGAGGAGTTTTCATTCAACATATTTTCCCAAATATGACGAACATGCTGATTTATACAATATTTGAAGATAGTATATGTAATCGTCCATTTGAGAACGGGTGACTGACTGGTAGCATTGGCTGCTCTATCTAATCTTTAATTTCCCTTTATATCAATGTGATTTGGTAGCTAACAGTACAGAGTATGTATGTATGTTTATATGTATGTATGTATGTATATATGTATGTATGTATGGATGTATGCATGGATGTATGTATATAACGTTTTACGGCAGTTCTTCAAACAGTTCGTGTCAAAATACTTCTGTTTCGCAAGCCAATACACTCACAATAATGTTATCGACTGTCATCGACACCGACAGGGCATACACCCAGGTCGATGTTCAACTTTCAGGAGTTATGCACGAGTCAGGTACGCGCTCGGCACAATACCACCTCATCTCTCTAATTGTTCTATACAAGGAATACCACTCTCCAAAGATGGGTTTGATGTTCGCGAGTTCATAGTGTTTCATTCTATATATTTTACCTAGTATTACGAACATACTGGTTTATAAAATATTTCAAGTCAGTATATGGAATCTTCCATTCTGAAACGGGTGACAGCCGTGCAGCGTTGGCCGCTTTATCTGCCCTTTCATTACCCTTTGTGCTAACGTGACTAGGCAGCAAACAGTACAGAATACTCTTCCTGTAGCTCATGAGAACGTCATATTTCTTTAATATCTGGGATACTAACGGCTTGTCAAATTTAAAATTATTCAAGGCTTTCAATGTGGAAAGAGAATCCGAAGAGAATCGATGGAATTTGATTTTTGAGAGGTTTCAACCCTGTTAAGTGCTTCGAGTATAGCTGTAATTTCTGCAGTAAAAATTGAGGCGTTATCTGGGAGCCAGCACGAGATGGTGTCATTGGAGTGTTGCAAAATCAGCTTCAACTTTATCTCCATCTTTCGAAACCTCTGCATATAGGGACGTATAGCTACGATATGAAACTCATTTCACTTTGTGAATTCCCAAAAATTAAATATTATTTTGGGAGGTCTTGATAACCACGGTGGTGATTTGGGAATACAGAATTTTGCAATATTTCCAACACTGAATTTTGCTATCTCTAAGAGAGGACGAATTCGTATGCCAAAAGGTGGAATGACGTTTTGTTCCCGAGTGCTTAAGGTTTGGTATTTGGGACTAAACACTACATCATATACAGGTTTACTCGGATTAGAAAATACTTTCGTAGCATACTTTGGAGCCAATTTCGTTCGTCTGAGATAAAGTGATGGTTCATTTGCCTCAATATTGAGGCTTTCTGAATGGGAAGTTCTAACTGTACCCAGACAGAGTCTAAGTATCTCTGATTGTGTATCACATCAAGAATCTGCAAAATAAGATTTACAAGCTGATCCGTACACAATCGAGCCAGAGTCAAGTTTCGATCTTACTAATGACCTGAATGACCGGAGCAAGACCTTCCGATCCGCATCAATCTGTGTTTGCCACGATTCGTTGTAACAAGATAACCGGGTTGGATTTCGGATTTATAACAGAACACTGTTGATGGTGATAACAATGCAATGTTTATTGATGAATGACTTGAATGGGAAGAAAGGTTATGATTAATACGTGCGTGTATAGGGTCCAAATATTGGACAAATTAATATAATCCGCACGAACCTAATACGGTAACCCAAATATGAACACAAATAAATAAATACACAGTGCAATGATAAAGGCTAATGATTCATCTCACACGATGAAATAAATGATGTGTTTTACTCAGATAGCAAAAATGATGTATTTTTACTCATATAGCAAAAATGTATACCCTCAAATAATGAAACATGAGGCACTTTATTAAAATAATAAAATGTGGTGCAAACAAATGGGATAGATATCATGCAATATATCTTACACTCCCAAACCACTGGGTATCACAAAAACCCAAAATTAGCCCACGGCTAAAAGATTACATATATGGAGTGACTCACAAACACTCCATCACTAGCATACTTGGCTGCTAGTCGCACTGGTCAATCAAGCGATCCACGCCAACCAATGGGTCAACAACGCCCGATCACCTGGTATTCAAGCAACACAATTTATTCAGCTCCACGGCTGCTATGGTTAGCTTTACAGCTGCTATAGTCAACTTCTATTGTCCCCTCTATAGCTGAGACCTCGTCGACTCTGATCTCTACAGCTGAAAATAAATCTAACACCGTGTAGTATGACTGACACGGGCATATACGATAACACGTAATGACGTTACATACGGTAAGTTATACAAATTACATTATCGGCACAACATTACAAAGCAATAAACAAGTTCAGATGTGAACCTACACGTGTCCGCTAAGAATCTTATGGTACTAAACGTTTCCTAAAAATGCCACTTTATATTGCTAATATAAAGCTCTTATTAGGAACAAACAAGAATAGAAAATATACAAACAAGAATAGAAAATATACACCATAAATTAATAAATAATTACGTACCTCTACAGCTGAAGACGTGCAAATCTTTAAGTAGACTGCTCACTGACAAGACGTTCCGTAATGTAAAGATTTAATCTTACGGTGAGACATTTATACACAGACGATGCAGCTCTACATCGTCCGTACACTTGGTGCATTCGGTTTTTCCCATCGAAAGCACTTCGCACGTGCGGCATAGGGTGAACCGAACTCACTGTTTCGAAATATTGTACAATATACATAACTCACTCTCGGGTATCGTTGTTATACTGAAAAACAAAACCCGAGTACATGTATTTAACAAAAGGGATTTATACAATTCCGTGACACTCGTATTATCCAGGGCTTTCTGACATTTGTCGCTGAGGTATTTAATATGGTGGTGGTGGTGGTGGTGGGGGTTAGTTTGTTGACAATCGAAAATATGCTTGACAAATTTGTTGTCCACGACAGGAATAGGACAACCGGCAAGATAGTTTTGGGTCATCATGATTACGAAGTAATTGACGCAAGTGCATACAGTTGGTTTATGATTTCAAAAACATGACCCCATTTTCTTCTGCACATTCCTGCTTTAACTTATCTGTAATTGAGGTTCAATGGTATGTTATACTCTTTGATCTATAGAAGATCAAAACGGCGTCAGTTTAAGAAAAGTTCAGACGAAGATAGATATTCGAAATAGTATAATTATTCACGAAGTCACAAGTGTCCTCACATAAGGCCGGGGAAAGGTCTTGAGAACATTTGGTATTCATATCTAAAAGAGAAGATACGAAAACCAATCCGATAAACATTACACTTCAGAAAGACACTAAAAGACACATAATCATGTTTCATTCGTGGAGTTGGATCAACTTAAACAAATCATATAATTAGTACAAATTATGATCTAACTTCATTTAACTATTCCCTACAAGTACAATTCTTTTTTTACTGAAGCAGATGAGCACAGTTTATACTCAAGGAGATTGTTAATCTAAAAATCGACAGAAACTGTTTACCTCATATGCGGATTTCTTACATTTCATGGGTAAAATCTCTTACGAGCCTGATAACGGTGTCAATTCGATTTGTGAATTTTACAAGAGGAATCAGTTTATTGATACTTAGCAATAGCTATTTTAAAATCAATTTATATCGAATGTGTAGCCTAATTATGTTTTTATATGATTAAAAGAAGTAACTCAAACTCGCCGGATCAATATAAACTGAAACAAAATTGTTAATATTAACAAAGTTACCTACTTGCCGAGACAGTAAAGCAAATGCCGTTCTTTCCGAAAACAATTGCAATCAAATTATAAATTCCAGGCAGGCAAACGAAGCTCAACTTTTTTAAATTGCTCGTGGTAATTACACTTTGTTATATTTACAGCAGTTCAGGTGGCGCTCTACAGATACAATGTACTTCTGAGAGAGTGACGGGTGTAAGGTGAAGTCGTTTTCATTTGCAACTTGCACAATGGAAAGAATGTTGGCATACCTCTATGCTACTTTTATGTATTGTGACTGATATATCTTTACAAATTGTACTTGTGGAAATTGTACATGATCTAAGCTGACCTAAAGTGCTACTCACATGTTCTCGAAAAATCATCCTGAATGGGTCCAAAGTACACTTTCTTTAGCAGCTATTAAAACAGGGAAAACAAATTTTGTCAGAGTAGGCAATACCAGCTTCTGAAAGTGTGAAAAATGAATTACAAAATATATAAAGAGTTATTGACTCGTTTTTTACAATTTACCTTTGAAGTCCTGGAAATGAAAATGACCAGGCGGAGCTAGCAGTTTTTTTTATAAGTGCACATCTGAAGTAAGGCCAAGCTGTATGCTCTATAACCAAATTACACCCATCAATCATACACCAAAATAAAGAGAATTAAAAGTTAGTTTAACGATACCTGCGATATACAAAGTCTTTTTTTAAATAGCCAGGATAACCAGTGAGGAAAACATGGCAAATTCTTTTTCTTTAAAAATCAAATCCTATGCAAAATAAGAAACTGTAGAGCACCACCTTAAAACGAATATGAAAATTTGTGCATCTCTACTCTTATTTCCATTTCATCATGTATGATTTTCTCAACTAAACGGTACATTAACATTGATGTTATGCATGAAAATAAGCTGATTATGCTTATTTTGCTCATGCGTAAACAATATGCCTTGTGGCAGTATCGTGTGTCCATTGACCTTAATTATGGGGAAATTAGAAGTCTCAGAACACAGGAGTAAAGTCAACTTAAATTTAAAACTGTTGCATTAAGTGAAAGAAAACTAGCAAAAATGTTTCTTTTTATTTCATTTGTAATAAAATTAAGGAAAAGAATAATGGCAAAGAAGAGTCGCTTTCTTCCATATACTAGTGTTAGAAGAATAAGCAAATTTTTTACCCTTTGACCTCTGTGAACCTGATCTGTTCCATCCCTGTTAAAACTGTAAACTTTATTAGTGACATCTCCGGAATTATTGTGGCACGTTTCATGTTCCTGTCTTTCAGCATAACATTGGTTTCTATTTTGAAAACAATGCAATCTGCACTTTTAAAATAGCTCACTTTTTTCCTCATGGGGTGGGGTTGGAGTAACTGGGCTTATGGGATTTTGCTACTAATGAATAATGTTCTGTGGAAACAAATATGAGAAGTATCCAAAAGGACCTTTTACATGCTTGCGACTTATATTTTTCAGCTATACAACCCAAATTAATTCATACAATAGATGTACATATGTGGTCTTCATGGCTGGGCTTTACAGATATTACGTACTTCCGAGAGTGACAGGTGTAAGGTGAATTTGTCTGCATTTGCAACATGCGCAGTGGAGAGAATGTTGGCATACCTCTAGGCTACTTTTATGTTATATGACTGAACATTTCTTTATATTATGTACATGTGGAAATTGTACATGACCTAAGCTTAGATTTAATTTGAAAGCTTGGTTTAGTAAGTGAATCATACTCCAATGTATTGTGTGGAATCAAAGTTGATTACGGATGTACATACAGACAAACGAGCATGAACATACAATAATTACGTTCGACTATAAATATATTAAAAAAAACAGTTTGTAATTGTGTAATTTTGGAATAGAGTATATTCCAAGAGAAAAAAAAAACAACGAGGCCTGTACTATTCTCTCTCTCTCTCTCTCTCTCTCCAATATGTATAGTATGTGCGCCGTATCTTTAAGATATCACGAAATGTACAAGTTTTTTTTTAAACGGATACGAGGAGTGCGGAGTTTCCTTTACTTTCACATTTATCAAACGAGTGGTATATCAAAGATACAGCGTAGATACTATACATATATTATATTTATACCATATACAAACACACATACTTACGTTACCAACAGAGATACGATTGACTACAGGAAAATGTATTGACTGAGGGAATGAATACTTCACGTCCCCTCCCAGTGCGTCTGCTACAAAATGTAGTTCTGCAGCTATTCGGAGCTATTCACCATCCTTTTGGAAATTGTTATCTTGCTCCTTGGTTTATGAACTTCTATTTGTATTCATATTAATCCAATAAATAAGAGAGACGCTTAGGATTTAAGCATTAAGTTGTTTTAAATGAGGAATTCAGAGCACTTGAAACATTGCATGGCTTGCGTCCTGGACAGCAAATGTGCGGCCATTCGATCAGCGGAGAGTACATCGAAACAAATGGGGAATACTATAAGGTAAATGTCCAATCAACAAGAGGTAGTTCAGATATTTAAAGTTACGTATGGTTGATCTAAGTTAATATTATGCATTTCTTACCATCACTACTGACCATAAGATTGTTTATCCTCCATATCTCTCTCTATCTTTCCGTGTCTGTCTCTCACTTTATGTTGCTCGGTTCGTCTGTCAGATTTGTCATCATAGATCCAGAGACATCGTCACATGCCATAGCGCACACCGCTGCGCTCCCTTGACTTGAGACGATGGTTCAGAGAGAGAGAGACAGAGAAAGAGAGACAGAGACACAGAGAGGATTATCTGGATCCATTGGGGGAAAAACTGACATGCTGGTCAACCAACAAATTGGGGGGAAGCACATAACATTGTTTTATCGTCCATCTATCTTGCTTATCTTTTGGTCGATTAGTCTGTCAGTTTTACCTTCAATGATCCAGGGAGAGAGAAAAGAGAAAGAGAGAGCATGATCTAGATTAACTGAGATTAACTGACATGCTGATTGACCAACCAACACCGAGTGAGAAAAAGAGAGGGAGAGATGGATTCAGACATTTAAATGTTTAAAAATGATATGTTTTAGAACCTTATTATATGTTAAAAACAAGAACAAAATAAAGCATAAAATATATATGTGTGTGCCGTCTAGGCAAGGAATTTACAGTACGGCCTTCTCCTCTAAACGCCATTGCGATTTTGTCTCATTGGTATCGTAAAGAATCCAGAGGAAAGTGTACGAATAGCATTATAACGACTAAGCCACATGGTGTAAGTGCACGTACAAGGTTTGCATCCAGTTCAGATTCTTCTTTTTCGCTCACACCATATATGTTATACCAAGTTGTTATACCAACTGGTATATCAAATTGCTTTATAGCTAGATTTTAAAGACATGTTTTTTAATGTAAAAATAAAATAAAATAAAATTATATATATATATATATATATATATATATATATATATATATATATATATATATATATATATATATATATATATGTGTGTGTGTGTGTGTGCGCGTGTGTGTGTGTACTGTTATTGTTTAGAGCTACACGGTAAAATTAAAGGATATATTTCTATCATTCGTTTGAAAAAGTGGCACTTAAATCGGATGGATTTCAGAAAAACATTTAATTTCGTTGCGTCGAGATTGTTTCCCTTGCTTTGCATACCACAAGATGTCGCTCACGCTACCTCGTGGAGTGGGAAGCTTTTGTTGCAATGGAGATTATGGTAGTTATTAACGCCTGGTACGTACCTTTAGATGAAATTCCTTGCGCGCGCGCGTGTGTGTGTGTGTGTGTGTGTTGTGAAGCGGACACATTTGTTCAGTATGTGATTTGGCAAGTGTACAATTGTTCGATGGAGGTATTTGTGGAACAATTTAGTGTGAAAGAATGGTGAATGACTTGGTTGTCGGGCAAACGATGGGCTTCTAATGACAACGATTATAGTCTAGTATGCAGATGATGTCATCAGGAAGGATAAATGATTAAAATATAAATCGAAAGGCTCGATGCCATTTTACTTGATAATAATAGTTAATGACTCAAATGTTTGTCTGCGGTCATGTCACGCGATTGGATTGCCTAATACTAATAGGTCCAGAGAGGAGTTTATGGACATTACTGATTAATTGATGATCGATGTATGGAGAAAATTCAGATATATGTAGGATCAAATTTGAGTGCATATAAACACTGAGAAAGACGGTTTCAATTTTATTTCAGAGAAAATTTACAGATATTGAAAATACTAATTGTGCAATGTTTGCAAAAATTTATAAACGTGTATACTATAGAATAACCAAAACAATGCTGTTTTATCGAACCGATTCGAAACTCGACTTTTCCTCCGGTCTGTACCATAGGCTTATAGGTGCCAACTATTGTATATGGCAGACTTTGACTGATCTGTATAACTTTGAGTATTTAGTATCTATCCAGTTTTCCATGTTCACAATTAACTCGGCATACAATGTAATTGAAAGTGAAAGAAAGATAGAACAATTCAACTGTACTAGAAACTACCGAGACATTCGTGTGGCATACATGACTATGCAAATTTACACAGAGAACAGATACATAAATCTTTGAAGTGTTGACTAACAAATTAATATATTCTTTTGTCCCCCGGCAAAGGGGCGATACATATTGTAAGTTTGTGTTAAAGCAGACGAGGACATAGTTTGTGTTCTGTCACTTACAAAATGTTCACAAGATATATACATTCAATAGGCACATTTTCCGTCACAGATAATAAACAATATCTTGTTCCAGTTTCCGAGGATTACAGATAATCAATCTTTTCGAGGACATATTTTGTAACATTTCACTTACAAAGAGGCCGTGATTTATTCACAAATGTATTTGCCTTTGGATGTGAAAATAATTAAAAACTTACGCGATAACTCACAATAAAGGATCAATTGTTCGGAGCAGTGTCGACGTTAATGAAACAACAAGTACAAACAAGTACAAATTCGACGTGGACATCTAAGCGTTCAACGAGATCTGGCCATCATTGAACGATTTCACCGTACACCCTCGGAACTATTATTTGGAAATCAGTACGCGCAGCAAATGTTAATGCAGGTCAACAAGCGGTCTCTCGAATGAGTAACGAGGCTTCCCGCGGTCGTAACTGCGTTAAATAATGAAATTACATGTACTACCGGGTTGAAGTCCGCCAACGCAATCGAATATTAAAAAAAAAATAAAACCTGTACTTGTACGAACATCAAGCCACAGAGTAGCTGGGTAAAATAAATATATACTAGGAGAGAGCGCCGTTGTAAGATATTTGTACGCGCCTGGAGAACTAGAAGGTTGAGTTCTGAGAGCTACTAAATTTCATACGTGACTCGTCGTAGTAATACGCCTGGGATATGTTATCTTATAACGGGACCCCAACGCGGTTTTGACCGTGAGGAATTACAGGTAGTGCATGCGGATACACAATTGTCACCCTGTAAAATATTAACAAGTAAATTTCCAGCATCTTTACCGGGGTTACATTCAAGGCATGACATCACGACCTAACCGTGTTTATGACCTCGTTGATTATCAATGCGGTCCACAGTGAACTGCCTAGAGTCTCCAGGAGTGTAACCCCATGTAGGCTCAACATTACAGCGAAGGCAATGCTTGTTTTGTACATGTGCCAAAACAAGAATGTCGTCGACGGTCAGATCATAAACGCGTTTCCGTTTAGACGAGACTATTTTGTTTCTGATAAGTGTACGAAGTTGCGATCCCGAAATGCTAGTAGCACGTTGAGCGGATATCGGCGATATGTTCTTGAAAGTTTTGTTGTCCGGGGAGTCCTGGAACGGCAGATTTAGTGATGAGCTACCGGTGGAGGATCGAGATCAAAGGAAGTTGTGATATCAATTTCAATCTCTGTTTGTCGACGCAATTCCTCCAAGTAATTTTTTGCTTTTGGTAATCCTGTTTATTTCTGCGAGAAGATCATTTAACATTGCATTTGATTATGGCCATTGCGAATGTGTGCCAGTAGTTTCAAAATATTTAAACTGTGCATCACGAGCAATATTTGACGTTCTGCTATCGTCATCTCTAATATATAGATAAATATTATCTTTAATTGAAAAAAAACAAAAAACTTTTTCTTTGTTATACTGAATTGCGTTTTATGCAGAAGTCTTGATAGCGTCATTCCGATCTTCCATGAAAGACTACCACCACCACAACCACATCGCTTACACAGTGCATTCTTAGCCTTTACACCCACCCCGCATTTTGTACACGGAATCGGATCACCACCTTTACGAACTGCAGCAGGTGTATCCAACAATATTCATTCAGACATCTTCGTTCAATATTGTATACCTTTCCAATAAAAAGCTTTGCATATTGATTTTTTCCAATCATATATATATATATATATATATATATATATATATATATATATATATATATATAATATGTTATATTATTAAATATTTAATTAATTTTGTTAAATTGGTTGTATTCCCGCATGTTTTTATAAAACGTTTATTTCGACCCAAGAAGGTCTCTATAAAATCTTTACGTAGAAACCTTATCCCGACGTATGACAGTGGTCGGGTCAACCTTTAGCGACTTTATTTTACCATAAATAATAAATCTTTATTTTGGCCTAAATTGTCTTCAATAAACTGTGTAATAGAAGCCCCCTTTGACCCCCAAGAAGGTCACTATGCAAAGGTTTACATACAAGCCTTATTTCGTCGTATGACAATGGTTGGCTGGGACTAATTGTTGCTGATGCTATGTTGTGCATGGGTCTTCACGTCTTTGTCTAATTAAAAGTGTATACTAGGCAGGTCCTGGGTTGCTATTGGGTAAGATGTCATATTGTGCATGAGGTCTTCACTTGCTTGCTTAGTTAAGAAATTACACCAGGCAGGTCCTAAATTGCTATTGTGTAAGATGCCATATTGTGCATGAGGTTTTCACTTGCTTGCTTAATTAAGAAATTACTCCAGGCAGGTCATGGGTAGCTGATGCGTAAGATGCCATGTTATGCATGAGGTTTTTACTTGTTTTAGTGATGTTGCATTCACTACATTTCAAAGAAGGGGCAAGAAAGACATCCATCAATCTTGGAGTCAAACGTCAAAGGTCAAGAACATTGTGACACAAGAAATTAAAAAAAATTATGCAATATAAATTACCAACAACATACCAGGTTGAGGTCTATTTTATTTCAACCTCTTGGTTAAGTGTTTCGTTTTTTCATGCACCTAGTCCCCTATTGTGGTCGTTATTGAAAAGTCGCATAATATTTTATATTCAAACACCACACATACATCAGGCTAAAGATCATAATAACTCTTAGTGTAGTTTCAGTATAAAGCGTTGAATGTTGGTTAGTCCCAACAATTCTTTTTATATTTGTGCATTATTGGAAATTCATTTTCAGTTAACATTGTCTTTAGATACGTAAAAGAACTATCACCACAGTCTCATAATACTTCTTCTCTATGGCCATACATTTCTACCCCGGGGAAAGTGCCTAAAACTTTGCTATCATCTCCGGATTTTCTTTTCCTGTAACGATCATCTGCAGCACAATATTGAAGTTTCTTAAAGATACATTCAGTAAACCTCATGTATAATAATACAAAATCAATTTCTTTCCTGATCGCGCGTTTCCTTTTGAACTTGAACTCCAAATCAATACACTTCGTCCTTTTGTCAACACAGCATATTTGCGAGGGTTGATACATGCTTGCTTTTGCAGAATTCAAGTCACAGAGCAAACACATTTAATTGCTCGCGTCACATTAACTTTGAACTTAAAGTTATGCACACCGAAATGGGATTCAAGTGCCCTTCTCAGAGGCACAGGACGGCAACCCACCAGGGACGAATCCTGCCCAGATCAGGCCGGGTCGGTTGCCATGGTGTGTTTCTGGACGCTGCAAGTAAAATCGGTTGCCATGGTGGGTTTCTGGACACTGCACGTAAAATCCGTTGCCTCGTAATGTAGTAGACTTTCATGTGCTGATGTCCTCTAAAATGCGAATCATTCAACCTACAAACCCTGAAAAAGCCTACTTTGTTTATTATAAATTAGGGCACCTGCAAAGTTTGGCAAGATTATGTGAAGCAGAACTCATGACATCGCATGGAATCTATTGTGTTGTAGTAAAGTCTCAGTGACCTGGACATGTGACGTTTTGCCAGTCACTAAATCGAGTCTTATATGCGTTCCTTAGATCAATCACTTCAAAAGTCTTGTTTAGTGAGTAAAGCAGAACTCAGTGTATCGTGCGGGATCCAAGTTGCTTATGTACAGACGGAAGAACATGAATATGACAATAATTAAAGTAGTTATTAAAAATTCAAGTGAATAAAAACAAGCAATGCCCTTACTATTCTATATATTTTCTTTACCAACTCTATCACTCTTTTCGATTACACTCCGACTTAGTTATTTATAATACATATTGAGCAGAATTATTACCCTCTTATAATAGCACACATTGCAATATGAATCTACCTGTCGTAAAATATGAAATGAAAAGCTATATTTATACCACGTGATTTGAATGCGGGACTTATCAATGCGTCGAGATTATTTTGTATGACTACTATACCACAAAATGGCGCTCCTGCTACCTCAAGGAGTGGCAGCATTATTTTGTAAGTGACGTTTTTGCAGTTATTGACTTCTGGTATGCACGATTTGATGATATTCCCACTAAGAGCATTGTGTGTGTGTAGAGTAATTATGGTCACCAATCTGATATTTCCTAGTTGTGTTTTGAATCATTATGCTTCAGATATGATCACTTAGGTCTCTACCACAATGCGTAATGCTCATGACCAATCATGACCCATCATGATTTTATGTCCCACCAGTTTCTTTCATCGAATGTTTTGGAACTTCATACTTTGTATTTGCTTATGTCTACCTTACTTTAGTTTTAAATTATATGTTTCCTGGAGAAATCTACAGTAATTGTTTTCATGTAAATATCCTTTTCTGAAGATATACTTGCACATATAGATGGTCACATTGACTTTTTGCTGATTTATTGCATACTATGACAAGGCTGATATTATATTACAATCTTAAATAGAAGATAGATAAGTGGTTATATCAAACAAGGTACTCTTGATTAGACGGATGTATTCTAATATTTTTTTTCTGATTTTCTGAAATGAAGCTCAAATGCTTAAATGTTGCATGAAATGCAACATTGCTATTGTTGCTATACATGGACTTGCAATATAATTTAATACCCACAAGCGGAATTATGCACATTGTTTACTTATGGATTCTATTACTATACATAGGTCTGTCAAGTAAATCAAGGGTGGAAATAGGACTCACGGTACTAATTATATGGAAGAATGGGAAGATAAAATAGAGTGCATATGAGTCTGGCTGGCTAAGATTGGTTGATAATCAAAAGTAAAATATTAGTTAAAAGGATATTTTGAGAGCATGTCCCATTTGTAACTGAACAAAATAGAGACAATGTTTAATTGATGGAATTTCAGTCCTTTTAAATACTTGACTTTGGAACACTCATTGCTGAAATTTTTAGCATCTGATTTTTTTTGGTGCGGAATTGAAAACGCATGCTTCAAACATAGGTAAATCCAAAAAATGCCACGGGTCATATAGCTTTCTCAACACAGAAGTTTGCATCATGGGTCTATAATGAGAAATATAGGTTTGATCATGAGCATTCAGAAATTTAAAGTTATTAAATGTTTGATATCGTGGTGTTTTCATAGGTTTGCTATGGGAGCTGAATTAGTACCGTGAATCCTTCATGAGCCGTTGGCATACATTTGGGTTGGTTGAAATGGGATAGTAGCCAAGTAATGCCAAAGTCGGTTGAAATGGATCAGTTTCTAAAGCGAAACGAATCTATTTAATCGCTTCCGTCAACATTAGTGTGCATCTCTTGTTGATCAGTCACCTTGCGAATTTAAATTACTTTGATTATCATGAAACAACTTATAGTGGAGTTGTGCTTCAGCTGAGAGATGGAAATAAAATATACGATATTGGAACAAATGTGGAATAAAATAAAATGAACAACAGATCAACCTAAAATGCTAAAAAGTCACGCTTTCAAAAACGATTCTTATAGCAAAATGAAATACAATTAATTGATCGTATATACACTGTTGGGAAACAAATATAAATGATAAACTGAAACTAATAAAAATAATAACAAATCAGAAGAAAAAAATCTTATTAAGGGTCTAGAGCTTTTGAAAAGGAAAAAATCGGACTTATAGGAATTCTTGCAAGTAGTTATGAAAGACATCAGCCGTAAATTGATCAGTGCCCCAGCAACAGTGCAGACCCATCCACCCACCCATACACACGCAAGAAAACCTGCAAAAGTTACATAAATCTTGTATGTATGCTACTGTTAATAATTTACATTTCGTGAATACTGCGTTTCGAGAAAGTAGTGTTCGACTTATTGGCTACAATAAGGATTCACAAAGGTGGAGCAGACAATTTTGCGACTTTACGCCCTGATGAACATTAGGGACTGACCATTTAATCTTCGGGGAAGGGGGAAGAGTGAGTTTTGAATTTTTTTTGGATTCGGGATATTTTAATTACCTTAAGATCATTAATTTTTTTCAACTAATATAATGGATATAATAGGTTTGTTTTCTTCCTATCAATCAGAGCAAAACTATTTTTGTCAAGGTAGTTAAGAGCCGAATTGTTTTTTTCTTGAAACAAAATCCCCCCCCCCCCCCATCAATTAAACGGTCTGTTCTTAAACAGTATGCATCAGTTCTCACTGTTAAAAGATGTAAATGCAAACTTTAACATTTCTAATTAAAAAAAATAACATTCCGTAGAAATGTTGCAAAATTCAGCAATAGCGTTGTCTAGCAGTGGCCCTCGTGTGACGTCACGGATCACAACCTCATATCCAAAAATAGAATGTAGCCCCAGTTTCGGACAAACAGTTTAAAATATGGCGTGCCAATACAAATATTTAGATTATAAAATACCGTACTTAGAGAAATTTATAATTTAATTGCACACATTCTTCGGTGATGTTTAACCTAGAACATATAACAATATAATTGTCACTTAATTATTATTATAATTACTGCTTCATTATTTTGATTAAAACTTAATTTGCTTTATTCTTTTTCTCTAAGTAAGGTATTTTATTGTTTAAATCTGACTGATTGCTTTGTAAATACTTTTCTTGCTGTCTAACAACCTATGCATTAAGCTGTTCTGTTCTATTTGTCTTAAACACTATTTATAAACTTATTTTTGTGATTGTATCCACTAGAATACTTATGTATACAAACTCTTATTTTATTATCCATTTTAGACTCGTTATATATTTTTCTGACTTTATTGTTTTACTGTACTTTCAACATTTTAAATTTTTTACTTCTTTCTCATTTTTAATAACAAAAACATAATTATAAACATCAGTAATTCTTTTCTATTAAATGCAACTGATGTTAACGGAAAATACAATAGCATGTGTAGAAATACTGGGTATGAAACATCCCGGTTACGAAAAGACGTGCACACGCTGCACTTCCCACTGCCCGAATTCCAGCACATTACCTCACAACATACTATCGTTTAATCTTTTTTGTTTTAAATGTGTGATAAAAAGCAAAGATCTGTGAACTAACAGAGTCTTTTTATCAGTCCAGGCCCTTGAGTCATTGCAGCATTTTTGTAAGATAATGACAACCAAATGATGAAGTAGCTTGTGCTCTAAGATGGGGAAAACATTTTTACTGTCAGTGAAAACCACGGGATTTTTCCCAGGAGCGTGGGTTGTTTAAGATCGAATTTGATAGTGTTAGTTTGTTTTACTCTGTTAAAAATGGACACAGTTAAACAATTTTTATTATCAAAATGTAATTTATTCTTGTAAATCACAAATATTTACAACTGAATCGTACAAAGATCATGCTATTATTATTATTATTATTGTTTATCCTCATATGTCTTTGCGGGGGAAAACAATGCATAGAGGCAGGAAACAGTGAGTCCATTTCCATAACAACATTGTTTCATAGCCATTATTTAAAAGTCCCTCTTGGACAACACACAAAAGTTATCACTTAAAAAAAGATAAAAACAACAATAAAGTCCACTGAACACTATATCATCTGTTTGTCCGAAAACAATATGGCCGAAGGCGCAATGCCTTGTGGGTAATTTACATCATGATATTTATAGAACATGAGGGGCTAGCTTAACAACGCTATTGATAGTATGAGGACTGTCTTTTCTTTACAACAAGTAACTGATAACACGTACTCTCGGACGGCGCGGCTAGTGGAGATCTTTTGTGGTACATGCAACAGGAGAACCAGAATCCACTGGTCATTGATGGGATGAAATGTACCTTGTGGCGGAGGAGGGTTCGAGGCGCAAGGAAGCAATGTTCTTTAGTGGCGCCCCTACTTTGCCGCAGAGAACAGTTTTTATGTGAGTAGCAAACCTCCAACAAACCCCTCATCTAAGTCGCGACTTACAGCTGCACCCCCCCAAAAAGCTCCCGACGGCACCCCCCTTCGCCTGGCGCCCGGGGGCAATTGCGCCTCCACTGAAGGAACTCTTGCACATGGCGGCATCATGGAGCTACTATGGGCACCTGACTGGTGTAAATCAAGTCAAGTTTGCATTTTTCCAGATGGAAAGTCCTTAGTCTCAACCCGCCTTCATCTCTCTCTCTCTCTCTCTCTCTGCTGGTGCAGCATCCTGGCACTCATCTCTAATGTTGTAACATGCAGCTGAGGGCACCATTTGGGATTGGTAACACAACCCTGTGGGGGCTAAAGTCAAAGTATGAGAACAAGTCCAAAGTAGATAAATCAGATTTTATTTTGGACTTGGAATGTCAGTTGACTGAACGCTACAGACTCATAGTCAACATGGATGTTTCTGTTCGGCTGATAAAGGGAAAATGGTAGCAATTAAATTTAAAGAATTTAAAAAAAAATTCTTTTAAATAATAATTCATACATGAAAACGTAAACTCAGTTTCGTTATATTACAGGCATCTTGACATGAACAGAAATGTGGAATAGGATTGTGTGTAAAATTGTAATGCTTCACGAGTCGACATCCTGACTCGTTATCTCAATAGCCAGCATCCTGTTTAAATGTCGTCCTGCCCTGGAGTTTCCGTACTTGTCAGATTTACAATACCAGCTTCATAGTTGAATATAGTAACTAATGCCTGGAAATATAGGCTGATCACGCAGTTAACACGAAATCCATATCTGACGCAGTTACACCAAATAAATGTCAAGGTTTTGACCTAAAAGAATAAATCGGTTAAAACTGGAAATGAAACTGAAACCCTCAGTATTTGGCTCGATGTGATAAGCTGTAGATCCGTACAGATCATGTGGTAATAGAAGATATGTGTCTCCTCAGAATACATCTTTCTGAAAGCACAGGTCAAGGACGAAACAAAATCTTATAACTTAAAACAAGTAGGAGCTCGGATGAACGAATTTGAATTATTCCAAAGCCGCACGTTAGATGAGCTCAAATATGGTTAAAATAAAGAGAAAATATAGCACAACAAAGTTCGGTTACACTATGACACAACGTCATAACTAAATAAAATAATAAAACAAAATACATAAATAAATAAATCATACACTCGAAATACAAAGTACAAGGATGAGTTGATATTTTACATTTCAGTCAGTACTTGCGAGATTGCATGATTATTTGTTTACAAACATTGATATGAATATGCCAGCAGTAGACATTTATTTGTATCCCTATCTACAAGTTAACTTAGCAATTAGTCTTTATTTCATCAATATATTTATATGACCCTTGCCTCCCTAGGTTAAAAAGTTAACTGTTTGCATCACATCACGTGGGTGCGCTTCGACAATCACAGGCAGTAAATCTGCAAAATATGTTAAAATCGCGCTTAATCTGTTAATTTATCCAAGATCTTGCTAAATTGCAAATTCACAATAAATTTGGTTTGAATTGTTAAAAATGTTAGTGCTTAAATATTCACTATTCATTGACGTATTTTAGGTCGACGACGGACAATATGTTTAATAAAATGGTCAAAACTGGCGGATGGTCGCATTGATCGGACATTATATAAATGAATCTTAATAGTAAATCTTATTGTTATAAAAACATTACTGCTGGGGTATTTTAAAAGTAAGACCGTGATACGTCTCTCATGAGCCATTACTGAAAACAGCAAGCTAATCATCGAAGTTATTTTCAACCGTTTTAGGAGACAGCTTAACAGATAATTTTATGAAATTTATAACATAAAAGATTAAGACCTACAGCTTTTGAAAGTTTTTAGGATGCGAGAAATTCGGGGATCAAAACTCTCGAAAAAAGATCAAAATGTACGACTGTGGTTGAATCTACTATCTTGTAAAGAAACTTGGTCGTATATTTGGTTGAAACAACATTAGAATGCCTGATTGCTAACATGGCTATTTTCATACAAATGCGGGCCATAACTTTTGTCTATTGGAAAGATGTTCTTGTCGAGAGGTGTGATTGTTTCCGAAATTGATCACTACAAATATTAAAAAATCTAATTACGAATTTTAAAAATAACAAACCTGAATTTAGTACGAATACTTTTATCGAAGATAAATGTGGGAATAATGAAGAATTAATATTGATATATGTATCAGAATCAAATGTGCTTGTACTCAAAAGTTTCATATCTATTTGCAATGGTTAAAGTTGAGTGCACTTTATTTGTTAATCGTGTCGCCAGCCTCAATCTTGCCGACCACTCCTATTAACATTCAGCGTACTCTCTGCACGTTTGAGGTTCGCACATAGCACGGGACCTTGTGCAATGCTGCTTTAAAGAGTGTTTAAGTTGTTACAACTTTCTTTTGCCGCTTGGATATTGTACCATGCATATGTTTGAATATATACCTGGTTTTTGAACGAAATGGGCGAAAATAGCGGATACAGCAGAATAATTATATAATAATATGATACCATAATTATGATGATAAAGAACCATATTCAAATTGATAATTTTCCTTGTCAAATGTTGCATATAGTATTTAAAATAGCTTTCAAATACTCTTTGTGAAAACAAAAATTAATTTTTATTCCATATCCGTAAAGTCCCATATGCAACATCTTCTATAAATCTCCAACCACTTAAATTATTGAAGTTTATCATTATTATATTTTTGTTCCCTTTTATATGCTAGCAAGTATTGACTGCTGCTGTAACAAAAAAAATGAATAACTTATTGAAAACATATTGGCAATTTAAGGTGTACACAACTTAAGTGAAATCTGCGTTTTGCTGCTGAAAAATAAATTGTATAGGAAGTAGCAAACGGTGTGCACACTGAATGTTTTAACTAATTCAAAGATGAAGTATAAATATCCGGGTCCACGTCTCACATTGTCGGTCTAGCACGTGTGCCGTATATTTATGGCACAGCAACATAAGTTGGTTTTTTCAGTGCCAAGGTAATTAGAATAAAGTGCCCAGGGACGAACCACGGTAGCCAAGACTAGCTAACCCAGTGATATAATTCGAACCAGTATAGTTTCTGCCACAAGTCCGGCACACCGATTACTGGACCATTGCGGCCCCTGTCTCCTTTATTCGCCTCTTACGACATGCGGGAAGGCGCATTGGGCCCACTCTACACCCCCGAGCCAACCGGGGACAGCAAAAATGACTCTACATATTTGTAATTAATCATTAGATTGATGTGGGCATGTAGCCATGAAATTCGAAATGGGCACAGGAGGTAGTGTTGTGCTATTCTACGTGGATTTAGAAGTTGTCAAAAATAGGATTTTGTCCGGAAATATTATGCACATATCGCCGAAAGGACCCTTCAACCGATCGTAACTCAAAAGCTGCGAGAAATACCGATAAGTGTATAAAATGTATACCGATGTGCTGTGGACACATTAGTCTGCACCTGTTGCACGATTTATTGAATATGTGAGATCAGACCCCTAAACAGCCCATCAGTATCAGTATAGGTTTGGAGGATGATTTATCGGACTAATTTAACATTTGTAGTAAATATGAGGACAATCTAAATAGGATAAACGCATTAAGAATGGAAACAAAAAACAGTTCCTAATTTTATGAATGATATAATGGCTTCAGATTATGTATGTAGTATTAAAAGCATTGCTTCAGAGAAATCTAGCGGACCTGACGGCTTGGTAATTGAGACGTTCAAATAAACTCGCATGGATATTATACCCTTCTTACTGATTATATTTAACAAAATATTTGACTCTGGTATATTTCCAGAGGAATGGAGCAAACGCATAATTTCTCCATTATATAAGAAACGTTAAGTTCAAGATTCCAACAATTACAGAGGTATTTTGTTAATAGATGTATTGTGTAAAAATGTTAGAAACGTATTGAATACCAGATTAAGTATGTGGTCTGATGATGATAATATTATTCATGAGTCGCAAGCAGGATTTTGCAAAGATATTCCACAGCATACAATATATTTTTTCCACAATCAATTGTAAAGAAGTATTCATTGTTTATTTTTTTATTTTCTAAAGCTTTTGATGCCATATCTCATATGAAACTTTGGGTCTCGCAATCAAGTAAAGCAGGGCTTGAAATTATAATTTTTGTTTCAATAACCCACAGGATCACCATTATAAATGTTTTACTGATCCTGCCTATATTTCACTGATCCGGCGAAAATGAAACAGAAGTCATTTCAGTTTCTAATTCAACATGTATTGTATTATTCATTAACATCAAATCAAAACAATAGCAACCGTATTTCACATGAAAGACTCATTGAAAGTTAAAAGTTCATATTCATCTTTTGTAACTGATTCATCATCAGATCTTGGTCCAAAGGGTCTAATCGCTGACCTTTTGTTTCTTGGTCCAGTAGCATTCCACGGCTTGATGGCATCTATTACGTTATAATCCTTGACGTCTGATGGGTTGAAAAGAACCATCATTGATGTAATTTCAGGGACAATTTATGTACGCTTTTACACCCATCAACAAATGATAATGAAGTACCCCGCACACTTTAGTATTTCTCTGAATACTCAGTGCAGAAAGTGCACAAGGTCACATCCTTTCGTGGGTTATACTTCAGCATTTTCCCAGCATTTCTGGTACTTTCTTACTCTCTTCTCTTGATCATATTTACGATCGCGCTCTCTCTCTCTCTCTCTCTCTCTCTCTCTCTCTCTCTCTCTCTCTCTCTCTCGCCATCATCTAATTTCTGACGTTTCGTTGGAGGCTGCGCACCTTGCAAAAACCTCCACATCGTTTTTCGAACTTTACCTTTATTTGGCACCATATGACCTCTGTTATGCTGAGGTGCCGCAAAACCCTACATACTTTAGAATTTTCACCGCACAATACACTGAATGTGTATCAAGTACGCAATCTTAATAAGTTCCAGTGTTTTTCAAAACCGATCACTTCTTTTTAGGCATTGGGATTGCGGACCACATGCAAGATTTACTGACCTTCAAAATTTAAGAGCTTGACAACGTGCAAACACTATGCAACTCCGAAACTGATGATTTCCCAACGGAAGTGCTTCAGTGAGCTTTGGCAATTTTACGATTTGCAAAAACATATGTTAACACATTTTACTAAGTTCAAATTACAATCAAGACATATATTAGATTTACTGTAGCAAATCATCACAACTAAATACGTAATTGGCCAATTGTTTGAAACTATTTTGTTAGACTCGTATCATACATACGTGTCCGCCAAGCTGGTCGTCGTAGGGATAATATCCAAAATTGGATAGTAAAATAGCCATATATCAGAGGCGCTTACTTAGAGGCGATAATGCATAGTGATCAACAGCTATATACATATTAAAACACGCAATTCGGCATAATTCTGGATTATTTGTTGAGTAGGCTAACGCGACTTTTTCTGATTGACCATTTCTAGCCTGATACCCTATAACCTTTTTATAATTATTTTTTATCCGTATTGAAATTGGTGTTTGGGCGAAAACACTAGCTTAGTTTCATGTGAGCGAAGACTGTTTTGACAATAATCACCCTAATTTACTTGATGCGTGGAATAACACTTGTCCCTTTTATCCGCGTGATTTATTGTACCACATCTAGTGCACGATGTTGGTAGGTATTCAATTAACACAATAAAAAGATCAATTAATGATGAAAGGGAATAGCGTCTCGTGTTTTATTTGATACATCCGACATAAGACCACTTGTTAACTGCTATGATAGCGACTGGAGAAACTTTTCAGTGACGGCTGGGGTTTTAGTGATCCGTCGGCAAAATCACTGATCTCTGATTAGCGTATTAGCGTTAATTTCGAGCCCTGAAGAGAAAGTATTCATGGTAAATTCGTGTATATTCTTAAATCAATGTATGCTAGTTTGAAATCATGTATTAAGACTCCTAAAATTTTAAAATAATATTTTTCCTGTCAAGTAGGTATGAGACAGAGTTTTGTTCTTAGTCCAATTTTACTCTCCTTATTCATTAGTGATCTTATTGAAGCGATATTTTTAAAATGTCCTGATAACATCTTTATAAGTGAAAACAGAGAATATATTTGCTAATTTGCATGCCGACGACATTGCAAACTGTAGTTAAACAATGATTTGTATTGCAGAAACAAATATACATTCTAGACAAAATTTGCCACATTTAGGTATGGACATCAATCTAGATGAAACAAAAATAATTATTTTTAGGAATGGTGGAATGTTGAGAGAGAGAGAGAGAGAGAGAGAGAGAGAGAGAGAGAGAGAGAGAGAGAGAGAGAGAGAGATATATGGTATTTTAGAGGTCAGTCGATTGAATGTGTCACCTTGTATAAATATATGGTTTTAGGTTTGACCCACAAACTGATTTTGAGTACATCCAAACATACATTTACTGCCCTGGCTAAGAAATATATTGAATTTATTTTTAGATATCAGCGTAAGTTTAGCTACCTAAGTAGTTTTTATATTTTTTACTGTTCGATAGCATGGTTCAACCAATTTTGTGCTATGGTTCAGAAGTCTGGGGCTACGAATATTCAAAGGTAATATAAAAAATACAACACAAGTTTTTTGCAAATGGTATCATAATCTGTCATCCTCAACGAATATGCGTATTAATAATATTAATTATGGTTTATTAAATTCTGGCTACGTTTAATTCACAGCGATCAAAACAGGTATTCCTATAATTGTTATCTGATACTAAAGCGTCTTGATGAAAATAGTCGCATTACATGGGTGCAACACACGTGAAGAAAGTATTATATTCATATGAGCTTGGTTTTGTATGGATTGAGCAAAGTGTTGGAGAGATTAATTACTTCAGATATAGATTTTATGATACAAATATGACTTAGTGAAATTACGGGTTCAACGCGACGAAGTTACAGATGTTGGGAATCTTTGTTAAATCTTGAACAGTTTTTATCTATAGGACTTCCTTTAAATTAGAAATGCAATCCTTAGATTTCTATGTTCCAGTCATAATTTAGCGATAGAGACATGTCGACATCATGGTTTGGATATATCTGATAGAATCTGTCCATATTGTGAAACAAATGGCTAAAGACTTGTAGAAGAACATCATTTTCTTTTAGTATGTAACGCATACGTAGATCCCAGTGAAAACTATTCACATTAAAGATGGCTTATCATTCATATATCTTGTTAATCTTATGTCCGCTGTTAATTCTAGTACCTTGACTAATCTAGCTACCTTTCTGTACTATGCCTTCATAAGAAGAGAAAGTTTATGATGTGTACTATGATCTAATACATGTATGTAGTTCTATTACCTGTGTTTGTGTGTGCTCTGTTCCAGCGTTATATTATGCCGTCATATATGTATTAATGGCCGGTTGCCCGACATACAGAATAAATGTATTGTATTGCATTGTATTGTATTAATATTATATTATAAACAACTTTTATTTCTGATAAATATTACACACTTTTTAAAAATACAATCCAAATAAAATAAACGGAATAATAATAACAAAAATGAATCAGTTTGAGATATCATGAATGATATGATGGTTTCATATTTTGTGAAATAGGTTGATAGTGTAAATTTAAACACACCTGAAATATCACAAAAGACGTTTTGATACATGAGCTTATTTATGCACTCCATGTATGTAAAAGTATGGAACCACCTGTCTGCCACTTTGTTGTATGAAGTAGCAATTAACAGTTGATGTATTGCATAGAGAAGGGGTAATCATAATGTGAATACCCCTTGATTCTGGAAAGGGTCATGGATCCGTCCAGGATTAAAAAACAAACCACAATTGATCTTTCGCTAGAGCAGACATAACCACGCCCTACTCATCAGTATAGCACATCATCTAAAATCAAAGTGTTTTATATTGACACTTACCCAGTGTGAATTAGTGTTAATATTTTCGAACCTACTGAAAATGTCACGAAAAATGGTTGAAAAATGTTTACGTTTTGACGATTTGAATCTGTGCATTATGTATAGAGACAGTCGGATAGGTGACGGAAACTGTCAATGTGCTTTTAAATCACATGATGCTCACATTTTTGCCAGCGATATTTACTCCCTACTCCGACACTCCAGGAGACAACAATCCCAAAATGTTCAGTGGCTATAAAGATGAATCAACACCTGTTCGGTATTTGTTCAATCGTAACATCACAGCACAGTATATCAGAATATATCCAGTTTCATGGACTGGCTCATCGGCTGCACTTCGCATGAATGTCCTTGGATGTAATCCAGACAAGGCTAATGTTCCCACTGCAGCACCACCTTCTATTAACTCCAACACACCCACAGCCAAGCCACTGGTCGGTGATCCATAGGTTTCGGCACGTGTTAGTACTTAAGTGACATACGGCGATACGTTCTCCGAGTACACTAACCCTCTGAGTGTAAACTGTTCAATCAGTGACTCATAATGTTTGTCTGTATTTTCATTTTGCAAGTTAATGCAAGTCCAACTTGTCCATGATGTAACGTTGTCCACAGTCTCCATGTTTTTGTCAATAGTTATGTGCGTCCTTAGTTTGTGTTAATAGTTCAGACTATTTGTGTAAACATGTCCTCATTGTCAATGATGTACCAATGTCCACAGTCTCCATCTTTTTGTCAGTAGTTATGTGCGTCCTTAGTTTGTATTGATAGTTCAGACTATTTGTGTAAGCATGTCCTCGTTGTCCATGATGTACCAAGGTCCACAATCTCCATGATTTTGTCAATAATTGTGTGCGTCGTTAGTTTGTATTCATAGTTCATTCTACATGTATAAACATGTCCTCGTTGTCCATGATGTACCATTTTCCACAGTCTCCGTGTTTTGTCAATAGTTACGTGCGTCTTTAGTTTGTATTGATAGTTCATTCAATTTGTATGAAGATTTCCTCGTTGTCTATGATGTACCATTATCCACAGTCTCCATGTTGTTTCACAATTATGAAGTGCGTCTTTCGTTTTAAGTATAGTACCGACCATCAGTGTGCTAAATACTAAGGTCGAATTTAACAAACAAACATTATATGTAATAAATCTTTTGAAACAATTAATACAATCCAAATAGAACGAACTCGAAAAAAAAAATCAGCTTGAGATTTCATAAATTATATGGTTTGAGATTTTGTGGAATATGTTGGCGTCATGTAGAATCTTTTCTTGATCGTGACAATTTACGCACACTTACAAAAGCTCAATAACTGTTTTTACATGAGCTTATTTACGAACTCCACTATGTGCTTCTGTCTAAACACATTTATGAACTGTATGGAACTACCAGGCTGCCCCCTTGCTGTATAAAGCAAAAATTAACAACTGATGCAGAAGGGATAATTATGATGCGGTTGTCTTTGATTCTGCAAAGGGTTAACGATCTGTCTGGGGTGAAAAAAACGAACCACATTTACATCTGAGTGCACAAACATTCCGAGTCTGAACCGTTCATGCATGGCCTAGCAATGTTTGTCTTCATTTTCATTTTGCAAGATAATGGGAGTCCCAATTGTCCATGACCTCCTATTGTCTACAGTTTCCATGTTTTGGTTATTAGTTATGTGTGTCCTTAGTTTGAATTGATAGTACAGACTATTTGTGTAAAAAGTGTGCGTCCACACTTACATTGCGAAATTTCATATTCCTTAAAATTAACCGTACAATGCCCTCCTCGATACATCACCGTTGCTATCCATTTACTGCCAGAAATTGTATCTCTTTTCACTCCAGGATAGCTAGGACAAATGTCCTCTGTGTGGGGTTCCATACCAGAGTCCTCGATATGCACCAAATACAAGAATGTATGTGTGTATGTGTGTGTGTGTGTGTGTGTGTGTGTGTGTGAGAGAGAGAGAGAAATAATGTTTAGTATGTCATTTGACAAGTATTGTTCGGTTCATCTCAATGCTAAACTTCCTAGTTTCGTGGTGATTACTTGCGTTTTAAATTTAACAATGCGCATTTTGTGACTTATGGAAGGTTGATTGAGTGATTGTGGCTTAACGGCGCACCAGCACTGTGAGGCTATTTAGCGGAATAGAAAAGGTTGTATGATGAATAATTTACAAATGTTAAAAGGTTCATTATCGACCAGCGATAATAGTGTCAATCAATTAAAATCCAAACGATGAAGTGGTGCGGGTAATATATGAAGTTTCCCGGTCAACGGGGAATGTAAATGGTGTGTCAATGAATAGGAATAAAGGTCCTTAGGATGAACGACTGTACATATATTCTACAAATACTCAGAGATAGCTGTAAAGTTAGATTTTAGAATAGACGTTTACTTCTTTCAAGTAATTAAAAATGCATGACACGTTTACTGTATCAAAACATTCCTTCATGTGTTGTACATTGTAGTAACGATCGCGGGTAGGTTGGAGATATAAACAATCTATCATAAAATGTTTCACAGTGAAGGGTACATTGCAATAAACACACTCAGTTGGGTCGTCGCCCTTTAGTATCTAGGAATAGGTTTCATAAGTATGACCAATTCTAATTCTTCCAGTGACTACCTCGTCCCTACGCATGGTTCTGTAGGAAGAAGCCCAGTCGCCGAGGGATGGTTTTATTATATGTAGTTTGTTATTCACTGCATCATTCCATGATGCCTGCCACCTATTAAGTAAACACTTTTTGATACTAGGTTTAAAATCAGTGTATGGTATTTTAAAATCAGATGGTTCTAGGGATAGGGCCATTTTAGCAGCGCGATCAGCATTTTCGTTACCTTTAATACCGAGATGGCTGGGTAGCCAACAGTACACTATATTGTGGGAGGTACACAGCTCGGTATGTTTCATGAGAATGTTGGCAAATAGTAGATTTTCCAATTTCCTATTTTGAAGTGACTGAAGTACTGATAGTGAATCCGAGAAGATGATAGAGTTTAAAACATGTTTGCTTTTTAATATTTCAGGGCAAGGTCTATTGACCTGGTTTCGGCTGAAAAAATCGAGGCACCGTCTGGCAAGCGAACTTTTGTAGTGTGATTTCCACTAACGAAGGCTGCAGCTGCCTTTTCCTTATCCTTGGACCCATCAGTGTAAATTCTTGTGTAGTTATTAAATTCGGTAAGGAGTTCGTGATAAGTGTTATGAAAGATGGAAGAATTTGTCTCCGATTTCTTGCCGTCGTGTATGTAAAAGTCCTGTTGGTTGTTTAAGTAGCCAGGGAGGTGTTTCAGAAATGGACGTCTTCTGGATTTTAGAAAGATCAGCTTTTCTATTGTCAAGGCTGGGTGATATTCTAATGCCAAAGTTAGGTATGGCATTTGGTTTGCTTTCGTATAATGTTTTGTATTTTGGTTGAAATACAGCCGAAAAAGCAGGGTTCAAAGGGTTCGATCTTAATTTGAGGGCATATATGATGTGATAGTGGTGGCTCATTTGCTTCAGCCAAAAGGCTTTCACATGGGGATGTCCTAAATGCTCCCAGAGCGAGTCTTATTCCTTGGTGGTGAATTGGGTCAAGCATCTTTAAGTACGATTTTCTGGATGAACCATAAACAATACAGCCATAGTCCAGTCTGGATCGAATAAAAGTTCTATATAAATTGAGAATGACTTTTCTATCAGCACACCAGTCAGCGTGCGCTACTACTTTAAGTAAATCTAGCGATTTCAAGCATTTAGCTTTCAAGTTCTTTATGTGTGGAATAAAGGTGAGTTTTACTGTCGAAGATAATAGCTAAAAACTGTTTCCTCGATAACTGGTATAGGTGTTCCGTCCAGTGTGAGTTTAGGTTCATCATGATGTCTTCGTAACTGACAGAAATGCATGCATACTGTTTTCGATTTTGAGAATTTGAAACCGTTGGCATTGGCCTAATTTTGAATCTTGTTTATATTTTGTAGCAGTTGTCTTTCAATTGTATGCATGTGCTTTGATCGATAGCATATTAGGAAATCTTCAACATATAGGGAGCAATCTATACCAGGAGCCAAACACTTGGTAATGCTATTAATTTTGATGTTGAAAAGCGTTACAGATAAAATACTGCCCTGGGGCACACCCACTTCTTGTTCGTACATATCTGAGAGTGTGGAACAGACTCGTACCTTGAATTCTCTGTTTGAGAGAAAGTTCGATATAAAAGAGGGCTGACGAAGAAAACAGCAACTAAGTGTTCCTTCTTGATAAAAGCATCGCGAATAAACGTTTCTAGTCTAACCAGATGATCATTGGTACTTCGGCCATATCGAAAGCTACTTTGGAAAGGAGATATTAAATTATTAGTTTCCAAATACCAAACAAGCCGAGCATTGATTATTTGTTCCATTGTTTTACATACACAGCTCGTCAGCGCAATGGGACGATAGTTGGTAGGATATGTGCTATCCTTACCTGGTTTGGGAATAGGTATTACTGTTGCTTCTTTCCAAATATTTGGTACATTGCAAGTGGTCCATACATCATTGAACATTTCTAAAAGTGGGATTAATGATGGTTCTGGTAGATGTTACAAAACTGGTAATGTATTTCATCAGGCCCAGCGGATGTATCATGGGCCTTGTTCAAAGCTTCCATAAGCTCTAAAAGTGAAAACGGTTGATTATAACTTTCTGAATTGTTGGATGTGAATTTTAATGGTATTTTTTCTTTTTGACTTTTAAATTTTCGAAAATCTGCTGAATAATTAGACGATGATGAATTTTAAGAAAAACTATCAGCAAGTATATTAGCTATGTCTAGTTTGAAATGGAAGTTTATATTGTTTACTTTTAGATGTCGGAAAGAGTTGTGTTTTCCCTTACCATTTATTTTGCGGATCGTGTCCCATACTTTCTTTATAGAGGAACGAGAGTTTTGAGCAGAAACATATTGTTTCCATGATGATCTTTTACATTTTTTAACCGTGCGACGAGCTTTAGCCCGGAATATACGGTATGTACTAATATTTCGGGCGTCGGGCGGTTGTCAAATTTTCTCAATGCTACTCGGCGTTGTCTAATGGCTTCTTTACATTCTTTAGTGAACCATGGTTTTTGTGTTCGTTTAGGGTTCGGTGAGCACTTAGGAATGGATTCTTCTGCGATCTCGATTAAAATAGAAGTAAAATGTTGAATAGGGTCATTAACGTTTAAAAAGGCATCTCTGTTAAGTCTAGTCATACACAGTGTTTCAAACTTGGCCCAGTCGGCCTTCTTTAAATTCCAGTGTGGAATTTGCACATCGATGGTAGAGTTAATATTCATAAGAGAAATTGGAAAGTGGTCACTGCTGTGAAGGTCATCAGCGACCTTCCAACCATAATCCAAAAGCAGTGATGGAGAACAAATTGACAGATAAGTGCACGTGTATGTACCTGTTGCTGGATGCAAATATGTTGGTGTTTTCGTGTTATATAGACACAAATCGTGTCTAGAAATGAAATCTTCTACCTGTTTTCCTTTGTCATTTATGTAATTTGATCCCCATAATATGTTATGGGCATTGGAATCCCCAAGAAGAACAAATGGGGTGGGCAGCTGCTGAACGAGGTTGTCTAGGTCATTTGGTAGTAAGTTGGTGTTTGGTGGTATATAAATCGAACAAAAAGTAATCACTCGATATAGAGTGAAGCTTACAGCAATGGCTTGTAGATTTGTATTTAAAGGAATGACGTGATGAGGGGCCCTATTGTTCACAACAACGGAAGCCCCTCCTGAGGCATGATCAACATTTTTTGAGTGGGTGTTAAAAAGGGAATAATTTGTAAGTGTAATGTTGTCCGTCTCTTTTAGAAATGTTCACTTCAAATCAGAAGAATATCATTGTAGTTGGTTTTAAGTCCTCGACAATTCCATTGTAAGATGGTGTTCTTCGTTATGTAATTAATTAGGGATTATGTAGTAATTAGGTTAGACCATTCGGAGAGAACACTTCTATGTGCATATTTATCAGGAGGAAGTACGGGGTTAACTTTTTTGTTTGTAGGTCTAGAGCTGCCCTGAGAACATGGAGCAGTTTCTTCTGCATCTATGTCCTCCAAGTCGCCAAACCTATTATGCAGCTTAATATGGTAATCGGACCCCTTGTGCTGCCTGTTAGGGTTCAGTTTGTTTTTATTTTTGGTGATTTTGGTGTTGGATCATTATTTAATGTTGTCTGATTGATTGATTGATAGAGTAGAAACATATTTTTTCCATGATGATCTTTTACATTCTTTAACCGTGCGACGAGCTTTAGCCCGGAATATACGGTATGTACTTACATTTTCGGGCGTCGGGTGGTTATTATATTTTCTCAATGCTTCTCGGCCTAACGTGCGCTTTAGTGGTAAACTTAGTTAATAGTGAAGGTGAGAGTTGTATGAGATACAGAATCTCTGTTACGTATAGTCTGAAATCATGTACATGTAGGCAACTACCTTTTATTCGTACTTTCCTCTGAACTGTATTGACAATCATCCCCACCCTTGGTCTCATGTCGAGTGAGCTATTTGGGATATTTAAGTTAATCTGTATTTTCAAGGATTCAGCGGCAGCTGTAGTTATATTATGCAGATAGTGTGTTAAACCTGACAACAATATACCTATTACTAAAAATACTCCAAAACCATATGTAATGGAGGCTGGAAAGCAGGGATCTCTGCATAATAGTCTAACAGCTGTCGTCTTGCAGAAAGTACATATACGGTATTTCAATGTGACTCTGCACATTAGGTTGTGGGAAGAATTGTCGCTGCTAACAGTATATCACGTGATTTAACACGTGAGGGTATGAACTTCTGACCTAGATTATATGCTTCTTCAGAGTCAATACGTTATTGACTGTTAAAAACGTTAGTGTAAAAGTACTTAGCGATGTCACGCATAACCTAATTTCTGATTGTTTTGGGGAAGGTCGTTTTCTAGAAGGATTAAATTATTTTTAAGTCGCAATACAGTTAAATAGGTTTTTCCTTATTCTGTTTTGCGCAGTAAGAAGCTATATAATAGGATTTATAGCAGTATTCTGGCATTCTTAATAGACACACTGGATTAAGAGGTCATACACAAATTTGCCTCTTTTTGTGTGTGGGATATTCTACTTTTGTGATATACCAGTATACAGTACATTCTGGATTTTTACTGTTTCTTAAACTTTAGTAATTATACAGCTCCGTGGAATTATCGGAAATATTTCTAGAACTTGTGCTATTCCATTCACAGGGATTATTTTGAATTTATAAAACTTGGAGATACTGATTCTTATTAACACATCAGTACAGCAATGGTTTCATTCGGAAACTACTTCATTCGGAATATTTGGATTAACTTCCGGATCAGTGAACTTTAGAACAATTTAGGACTTTTAAGGATATTCTATACTGTAAGTTATTTTTAATCTTTCACTTTGATTGTTTGTTGAAATATTTTAATATTTTAGGAAATTAAATATTTGTACTTAAATCTTGAAAGCTTGTTTGAGTCTTTTCTTTTGTTACATTACCTCTAGTCGTAACAAAAGGAGAAAACAAAAGCAAAAATCGAAACTGTTGAAAGTGATAATACCTACACCTTTGCAGTAAGTAAATGGAATCAATGAAATTTTCTTTTTTCCGCATGTTCTCAATTCCGGAATTGAAATTTCAAATGCCATCTTTTTCTCAGTCTCTCTCTCTCTCTCTCTCTCTCTCTCTCTCTCTCTCTCTCTCTCTCTCTCTCTGTGTAGTTGATCTTGCACATTAGCAGGTTGATTTTTTTTCTGCATTTACAATTAGTTTGGAAAAATCAATTTCTTACGTTTGTTATATAAGTCGAGTGCTGGTAAGGATTTAAAAAGCGCTGCTCCAAACTAATTCAAGGGCAAAATAAATTCCTGTACAAACAGCGTGCACATAATTGGGATATACCCTCCAACATGTAACAAGTTTAATACAATAAAATATCTGCATTTGTACATACAACTTTAACATTGCAATTATCCTCAGAAACGCCACATATAAAAGGCTGTCAGCGGTGGTATGACAAGTGCTGCCTTAACCGTACCAAATTTTGAAAATAAATCTCCGGCGCATAACAACTTAGCGTCATGAAATTATGCAATAGAGGGCTGTTGGTTCATTCACTCCTAGGAAAAATAGCAAATGCTCTGCATAATTAATTGCATAGCTATTTTTAAATGTGAAACCCACGTTTATCATTTTGAAATAATTTAACGTGACTGAAAGAATACTTAAAACAATATTTTGAAAATTGTTTTGACAATTGGATGAAACATGTGGAATTGATAAAAGGTTGAATTTGTGTTTGTTTTTAGGAAAAAATGTTAACCCTTAGAACCCAACCATCACATTTGTTTTCATTTAAATCAGTGAGTGAAACTTTTCTTTGGAAATCCTGTGAATATCAACATCTTGTGTCGATAGTGATTACTTTATATACAACTTACTGGGAAATAATTTAATAGATTTCAGGTCATTGTATTAGTTAAATAAAGCGGGTTTGCCCAAGGTATAAACTAGTCCCGACGACAACAAAGTCCACATTGTTTAAATTGAACATACGGTTGTTGCAGTCAATATAGTTTTGCAGTCAGTTTGGAATACGTTTTAACTTGAATGGACAATGTTAACACTGGAGGTAACGAATATATCTTTTGCGATCACCACTACTAAGTCGAGAAAAGCTATTGTGCTACCCCCGGAGTCGTTGTCAGCGACGGTTTAGATATCGCATATACATAGTCTCACTCTATCTCAAACATTCTTTCTTCGTATGTTCTAGTCAATAGTTTAGATTGGGTTTCAAATCACATATCCACTCTGGATGGGGCTAACATTGTACATTATTTGTACATTCTGGGCTAATTTTATGCGTTTAGCTCCCGTGTTTTGCACAAGGTATAAATACTATTATGACCAGAGTCGTGAACCTTTGTGAGGGTATAAATCTTGGACGAGTACTACACCCGCATTGCAAAAGTAGGTCCCTGTGTCCCATATTTCAAACTTCATTGACTTTGCTTACATTTTGTTTTAATTTCATTTCTCAAGCTCTATTCAAGAAACAGTCATCAAGCTAGAGGTCTGTCTTCATCTCAGCTTATAACACACCATTACAAAGAAAGAAAGACTAATGTACATTTCACATTTTACTGGCTCAGGTTAAGGTTTGCATTCAGCTCATAACGAAACAGAGTTATGGCTTACTGGTATGCATAGCGTTATACTTAGAATCTTGAAACTTGTTTAGGGATGCAACACAACAACCGTATCACAAAAGATAGGTCACTGTGATCCATATTTCACGCAGCACTGATTTTAGTTCAACATCAAGTACTGTTCATTCCATAATCATTAAACTAGAGGACTGTATACATCTCTATTAGTACCAAACATTTACAACAAGAGAAGATTACTGTCATCTATATTTCGAGACTGTACTGGCTTATGTTAACATTTTGAGTTTAGTTTATGATCACATAGATTTTAACCGCCTGTAAAATAGTATTATATATGGAATCATTAAACTTGGTGAGGTGATGAATCTTTATAAATACTGTACTCCCATCTTAAAGGTTGATTACTGTTGTGCATAGTGAGTGCTGTTTATGTTCAAGTCATGATACTTGACAACTGGATGTATTTGTTTTAGCACTACAATCTTAAAACCAAAGGTCACTGTGACCTATATAAACTCAGAAGTAATGCCTTGGGAAGGGGCATGAATAGTATTTGTAGTAGTGTAAATAGTAGCGGTAGCTGTAGCAGATTTTGTAGCAGTTATGCCAATGTTAGCAGCGATAGTGGTGAGTAATAGTAATAGTAACAGCAGTGGTGGTATTAATAATGTATACAATTAAATGTAGAATCGCCGGTAAACACTGGTTTGATGGCACATACTGATTCTGCAAAACTATAAAATATTTATGTCAACAAAGCATGAACTGACAAAGAAGCAGCAGTCACCTTGACATATATGCTAATGCTGCACTAAGGAGCAGTTCAACGTTTCACCTATATACACTTCTCAGATAGCCAGGTTTCTGCAGTGTAATGTACTTCGTAATGTACATGTGTTATTCGTGTCTGTGTGAGATTTTGTTTATATTCGGATAAATACATGGACTTACCCATGTTATTAAACAGTGTGCTATAGGATATTTGTAAGTATGTAGTAGTAGCAGAAGCACTAGTTGCAGCAGCAGCAATAATACTGGTTGTTGCTGTTGTAGTATTAAAAATAAAAACACTGGTTGTTACTGTTATTTTTCTTCTTGTTGCAGAAGCAGTAACAATAGTAACAATAGTTGTACCTGTAGTAGTGGCAGAAATATTAATGGTAGTTGCATTTGCTTTAGTTTTAGTAGTACCTTATTCGTAACTGACTGAGATTTTTTGTTTTTGTTCGGTTTGCAAACGGAGGCCACTGTTGATAAATATTTGGACTCACCGATGTTATTATTAGTAGTAACTGCAGTAATAGCAGCATGAATTGGTTCTGTTTGTCACGACTCAATTTATTACATACAACTTCTTCTACAAATAAAACGGAAACAAATGCGAACATTTATAAACATATGTGAATAGCTTAACATTCTTGTACCCAACCTGTTTATGTAAAATGTATGACGGTTAGCTGTGAAGAACACCCCTTTGTATATCTCGGCCACTTTGCAGCTTTCCGTTCAGCACTACATGACAAGAGTTATGTATATACACATTAGCACACATTAATGTATATATCTGAGTCATTATATTAATTGGATTCACTAGAATCATATTTATGCGATACTTGATATACCGATGCAAGCCTCGGATGTGTGGTCAATCAATCGCCGATTGTTTCCCAGTATTTGCGTGCCGTATCAATCTAAATGCCTCGGCTTGATGGGCAAGATGAATGAGAAGCAAAGTAATAGCTGTAACATTTGTTTTCCGAATTATAATTAGCTAAAGTAAATAACCATGGAATCAAAATAAATAAACGAGCTATAATTTGACTCATGCAAAGATGAAAGAAAAAAAAGTTTTTTTGCAATTGCATTAGTTCTTTATCATATACCTGAAGCAAACTGTGGATGGTTTGCACTTGAGTTACGGACGAACCCTTTCTATTTCGGGATCAAAAAGGTTAAAGGTCAAGGTTAGTTGCGCACTACAACACAAGTTCTCCACCATGTACAGTTACCAGCATTTGTGGATGTCGTGTACTTATAGAAGATAATAGGAGTGCTTGCACATAAAATATGAAAGAGGACAATTGATTTTGAAGTCAAAAGGTCAAAGGTCTAGGTAATTGTGGTGCAAAAGAAAACATTTTCTTGCAGAATAACTTTATATTATGGGGTCTTAAAGGTCAGAGGTCACGGTCATAGTATCTTTAATAAGAACATATTGCATACTACACAGTGAGTTTAGTTCAAGACCGCATACCTTGACCAAATGTAGAGGTCGCTGAGACCCGTTTGGGAATAATCTCCAGAGTCATACATACTCTACTAGGGCCTACACAGAGGACTATTAAACACGAGGTGGGCGTAGAAAGTGCCGTTCAGAGCACTATTGTTTAGAATAGCCAAAGAAAACATAATGAAACAAATTCGAGGTAAGTGCATGATATGTAGTGTTTGCATTAACAAAATTTGACACTTTGAACATCATGTTTGTTCGTCTTATTCAACCTGCGTCCCCTATTCTTGTTGACATGTATTAGCCTTTGTTTCTAAACCTCGCTACTATCCGTTTATTGGGTCATTTCTATAATAATGAAAATACGACAGAACTATTGTTTACATAAATCATTCATGCAACCTGAATAAAAATGGATGTTCATTTTTGGATAGTTTTGAAAGAGTACTTCAGTGATCATACAATGTATTGTAATCTGCTGACATTTCTACCCTATACAGATATTATTATATTGGGCAATAACAATCAAGTTTGCCAATCACTACAGTCTACACTGTTCAAGATCACCGCACTGACTGTACTACACTACACACAAAAATGTGTGTATCTATCTATCTATCTATCTATCTATCTATCTATCTATCTATCTATCTATCTATCTATCTATCTATCTATATATATATATATATATATATATATATATATATATATATATATATATATATCTTCCTTGGCTATGTACAGCGGTATGTAAGAGCTAAGATTTAGACATTGAAACCCACAAATTAGTGAGATAGGTTTTACTTTAATTTTAGATTTTAGTTACTTGTGTAATTTATTTAGTATTTATTTAGGAATTCGTTTCTTAGAAGTTGTAATTGAACAAATTTACATTTTCATGATCTATTTAACTAATCTGAACTATCCTGTCAACCATTTCTTTAATTTATCATTTAAATTTAAGATCTCTATTGCTCGTAAAATTTTGAAAATTAGTAACTTCTTTAGTTGTATATTTTATATAGGACACATTTCGCTGCGTATGAAGAAGGAAGTAAATTTAAGAGTGCCTTGTAGGAGATTCATCCATATTTTTCATTTCAATAGAACAATCTGATAGATTTAGAAATGGGAGCATTAGAGAATTAGTGTATACTGTGACAGAAAGAAATCCAAGGCATGGGTTTCTCAGTCAAGGATGAGTAATGTGTATAGAAGGGCAAGAGTAGACCAAAGTAGAAGAGTTGACTGGAGAGGTTTCTATAGAAGTATATCCAGTTTCGAGTAAGCAGGGATGAAAACATGGAAACTTTTGTCCAGAGTGCTAGTTAGACTATTAGAAGCAGTATATATATTTTGTTATGAACATGAAAGTGAAAGGTTTAGTTTAATAGGTTCACAAGCTTGCAGACCGTCAAGAATGGGCAAATGAAGTTGGACAAAATGAACTGTGGGCATGGTTTAATGGAGGGGCTGGTGCTTTTTATTTGAGGTTTCGATCAAACAAGATGTAGTAATTGGGACAGCAGAAACCTTTCAAAGTATGGAAGTCTTAGTGGACTCAGAGTGCCAGGAAAGGCTTGGAATTTTAGCACTATTAGAAGAGTACAATACGGGGAGCAAGCACAATTAGCAAGCTGATATCAATTTGGTAAAGAACAGAAAGTTCCACAGGAACCTGAAATACCAGATAATTTTAAAGCGTGGTGGTTCATTTATCACAACATAGAGGATCTCTGAAGCGGGAGTTTTTAATACACCCATATCCTATGTCCTTAATTGTGTATCGGATTTAGCATCTGCAGGTATGATTTGCAAGCTGATTTGTACACAATAGATCTACAGTCAAGTACCGATCTTACTAAAGACCTATCTAATTTGAGCAAGGCCTTAGGAACTGTTCATCAATCTGTGTTTGCCACGACTTGTTTGACATCCAGGATTTTTTGGCATTTGTCCCTGAGGTATCTAATATGTGTATAGAAAGTTTATGGTAAAAAAAAATAACCTCTACAAATTTTATCTCCTCCACAACAGGGTTAAGAGAAAAGGAATAAAGACAGAATTTGGAGTTACTATGAGTTCGATGCCATCGGTAAAAGTGTATGGAAACAGTTTCGTCTTAGAAAATTTGAATTATCTCTCTTCTTCACGTGTCTGGGCTGTCTTTAAGCTTATCTGTGGTTGATTTTCAAAAGTTTGCATAATCTGAAATATAGCGTCGACTCTATCCCTGTTCGACAATATTTTCAAAATGACAATACATACTATGTGAAAATGTTAATTGCTGTAGGTCGTTTTCAATTTTTCAACTGAATTCTCTTGGTGCATTGTATCGATCAAGAATTCTTCATTGTTAGTACTTTCTGTTTTGTTGAATTGGCAACAATTCAAGCACTTTTTGCAAACAATTTCTCTTTCTATGTCTGTATATATGTTACGACACTAATTTTATTATTTTTTGAAAAATTCCAACTCAGTGGTACATTCCATCCTTGTAGTCAGTTCTACGACCAATTTGAAATATGATTAGAATGTCAAAATGTTTCTCACAATATTTCAGTTATTATAACATGTTAAATATAGTCTTTTTCAGGTTTCTCTCCACAGTTTTGTATTTTACAGAAAAAGCTAGCCTGTACAATTCTCCTATGGGATCATATGCTATTTATATAACAATTAGAAAATACTGATGTTGGTGTAAATCATTTTTATTTAAGCATTCATACTGCACCAGATACTGTGGGTATCTAGCTCAGTTGGATTATCACAGCATTCAAATGCGAAACTATGCGCTCAGAGAGAGCACTCAGTTATCTTAACCTTAGATTGATTGATTGATTGATTGTGATTTAACGGCGCATCAGCACTGTGAGGCTATTTAGCGCCATATAAAGTTTGTATGAAAAATAATTTACAAATGTTAAAAGGCTCATTATCGACCAGAACCATCCGTAAAGACGAGGTAGCCACTGCAAGAATTAGAATTGGTCATACTTATGTAACCCATTCCTACATACTAAAGGGCGAAGACCCACCTGATTGTGTTTCTTGCAATGAACCCTTCACTGTGAAACATTTTATGATAGATTGTATCGATCTCCAACCTACACGCGATCGTTACTATAATGTTCAACACATGAAGGAACTTTTTGATACAGTAAACGTACCCTGCATTTTAAATTACTTGAAAGAAGTAAACATCTATCCTAAAATCTAACTTTAGAGCAATCACTTTGAGTATTTTTAGAATATATGTACAGTCGTTCATCCTAAGTACCTTTACTCGTACTCATAGACACACCATTTACATTACCCGTTGATCGGGAAACTTCATATATTACCCTCACCACCTCATCGTTTACACTTTAATTGTTTGACTCTATTATCGCTGGTCGATAATGAGCCTTTTAACATTTGTAAATTATTTTTCATACAAACTTTATATGGCGCTAAATAGCCTATCTGGTGCAGTATGAATGCTTAAATAAAAATGATTTACACCAACATCAGTATTTTCTAATTGTTATATAAATAGCATATGATCCCATAGGAGAATTGTACAGGCTAGCTTTTTCTGTAAAATACAAAACTGTGGAGAGAAACCTGAAAAAGACTATATTTAACATGTTATAATAACTGAAATATTGTGAGAAACATTTTGACATTCTAATCATATTTCAAATTGGTCGTAGAACTGACTACAAGGATGGAATGTACCACTGAGTTGGAATTTTTCAAAAAATAATAAAATTAGTGTCGTAACATATATACAGACATAGAAAGAGAAATTGTTTGCAAAAAGTGCTTGAATTGTTGCCAATTCAACAAAACAGAAAGTACTAACAATGAAGAATTCTTGATCGATACAATGCACCAAGAGAATTCAGTTGAAAAATTGAAAACGACCTACAGCAATTAACATTTTCACATAGTATGTATTGTCATTTTGAAAATATTGTCGAACAGGGATAGAGTCGACGCTATATTTCAGATTATGCAAACTTTTGAAAATCAACCACAGATAAGCTTAAAGACAGCCCAGACACGTGAAGAAGAGAGATAATTCAAATTTTCTAAGACGAAACTGTTTCCATACACTTTTACCGATGGCATCGAACTCATAGTAACTCCAAATTCTGTCTTTATTCCTTTTCTCTTAACCCTGTTGTGGAGGAGATAAAATTTGTAGAGGTTATTTTTTTTTACCATAAACTTTCTATACACATATTAGATACCTCAGGGACAAATGCCAAAAAATCCTGGATGTCAAACAAGTCGTGGCAAACACAGATTGATGAACAGTTCCTAAGGCCTTGCTCAAATTAGATAGGTCTTTAGTAAGATCGGTACTTGACTGTAGATCTATTGTGTACAAATCAGCTTGCAAATCATACCTGCAGATGCTAAATCCGATACACAATTAAGGACATAGGATATGGGTGTATTAAAAACTCCCGCTTCAGAGATCCTCTATGTTGTGATAAATGAACCACCACGCTTTAAAATTATCTGGTATTTCAGGTTCCTGTGGAACTTTCTGTTCTTTACCAAATTGATATCAGCTTGCTAATTGTGCTTGCTCCCCGTATTGTACTCTTCTAATAGTGCTAAAATTCCAAGCCTTTCCTGGCACTCTGAGTCCACTAAGACTTCCATACTTTGAAAGGTTTCTGCTGTCCCAATTACTACATCTTGTTTGATCGAAACCTCAAATAAAAAGCACCAGCCCCTCCATTAAACCATGCCCACAGTTCATTTTGTCCAACTTCATTTGCCCATTCTTGACGGTCTGCAAGCTTGTGAACCTATTAAACTAAACCTTTCACTTTCATGTTCATAACAAAATATATATACTGCTTCTAATAGTCTAACTAGCACTCTGGACAAAAGTTTCCATGTTTTCATCCCTGCTTACTCGAAACTGGATATACTTCTATAGAAACCTCTCCAGTCAACTCTTCTACTTTGGTCTACTCTTGCCCTTCTATACACATTACTCATCCTTGACTGAGAAACCCATGCCTTGGATTTCTTTCTGTCACAGTATACACTAATTCTCTAATGCTCCCATTTCTAAATCTATCAGATTGTTCTATTGAAATGAAAAATATGGATGAATCTCCTACAAGGCACTCTTAAATTTACTTCCTTCTTCATACGCAGCGAAATGTGTCCTATATAAAATATACAACTAAAGAAGTTACTAATTTTCAAAATTTTACGAGCAATAGAGATCTTAAATTTAAATGATAAATTAAAGAAATGGTTGACAGGATAGTTCAGATTAGTTAAATAGATCATGAAAATGTAAATTTGTTCAATTACAACTTCTAAGAAACGAATTCCTAAATAAATACTAAATAAATTACACAAGTAACTAAAATCTAAAATTAAAGTAAAACCTATCTCACTAATTTGTGGGTTTCAATGTCTAAATCTTAGCTCTTACATACCGCTGTACATAGCCAAGGAAGATATATATATATATATATATATATATATATATATATATATATATATATATATATATATAGATAGATAGATAGATAGATAGATAGATAGATAGATAGATAGATAGATAGATAGATAGATAGATAGATACACACATTTTTGTGTGTAGTGTAGTACAGTCAGTGCGGTGATCTTGAACAGTGTAGACTGTAGTGATTGGCAAACTTGATTGTTATTGCCCAATATAATAATATCTGTATAGGGTAGAAATGTCAGCAGATTACAATACATTGTATGATCACTGAAGTACTCTTTCAAAACTATCCAAAAATGAACATCCATTTTTATTCAGGTTGCATGAATGATTTATGTAAACAATAGTTCTGTCGTATTTTCATTATTATAGAAATGACCCAATAAACGGATAGTAGCGAGGTTTAGAAACAAAGGCTAATACATGTCAACAAGAATAGGGGACGCAGGTTGAATAAGACGAACAAACATGATGTTCAAAGTGTCAAATTTTGTTAATGCAAACACTACATATCATGCACTTACCTCGAATTTGTTTCAGTATGTTTTCTTTGGCTATTCTAAACAATAGTGCTCTGAACGGCACTTTCTACGCCCACCTCGTGTTTAATAGTCCTCTGTGTAGGCCCTAGTAGAGTATGTATGACTCTGGAGATTATTCCCAAACGGGTCTCAGCGACCTCTACATTTGGTCAAGGTATGCGGTCTTGAACTAAACTCACTGTGTAGTATGCAATATGTTCTTATTAAAGATACTATGACCGTGACCTCTGACCTTTAAGACCCCATAATATAAAGTTATTCTGCAAGAAAATGTTTTCTTTTGCACCACAATTACCTAGACCTTTGACCTTTTGACTTCAAAATCAATTGTCCTCTTTCATATTTTATGTGCAAGCACTCCTATTATCTTCTATAAGTACACGACATCCACAAATGCTGGTAACTGTACATGGTGGAGAACTTGTGTTGTAGTGCGCAACTAACCTTGACCTTTAACCTTTTTGATCCCGAAATAGAAAGGGTTCGTCCGTAACTCAAGTGCAAACCATCCACAGTTTGCTTCAGGTATATGATAAAGAACTAATGCAATTGCAAAAAAACTTTTTTTTCTTTCATCTTTGCATGAGTCAAATTATAGCTCGTTTATTTATTTTGATTCCATGGTTATTTACTTTAGCTAATTATAATTCGGAAAACAAATGTTACAGCTATTACTTTGCTTTTCATTCATCTTGCCCATCAAGCCGAGGCATTTAGATTGATACGGCACGCAAATACTGGGAAACAATCGGCGATTGATTGACCACACATCCGAGGCTTGCATCGGTATATCAAGTATCGCATAAATATGATTCTAGTGAATCCAATTAATATAATGACTCAGATATATACATTAATGTGTGCTAATGTGTATATACATAACTCTTGTCATGTAGTGCTGAACGGAAAGCTGCAAAGTGGCCGAGATATACAAAGGGGTGTTCTTCACAGCTAACCGTCATACATTTTACATAAACAGGTTGGGTACAAGAATGTTAAGCTATTCACATATGTTTATAAATGTTCGCATTTGTTTCCGTTTTATTTGTAGAAGAAGTTGTATGTAATAAATTGAGTCGTGACAAACAGAACCAATTCATGCTGCTATTACTGCAGTTACTACTAATAATAACATCGGTGAGTCCAAATATTTATCAACAGTGGCCTCCGTTTGCAAACCGAACAAAAACAAAAAATCTCAGTCAGTTACGAATAAGGTATTACTAAAACTAAAGCAAATGCAACTACCATTAATATTTCTGCCACTACTACAGGTACAACTATTGTTACTATTGTTACTGCTTCTGCAACAAGAAGAAAAATAACAGTAACAACCAGTGTTTTTATTTTTAATACTACAACAGCAACAACCAGTATTATTGCTGCTGCTGCAACTAGTGCTTCTGCTACTACTACATACTTACAAATATCCTATAGCACACTGTTTAATAACATGGGTAAGTCCATGTATTTATCCGAATATAAACAAAATCTCACACAGACACGAATAACACATGTACATTACGAAGTACATTACACTGCAGAAACCTGGCTATCTGAGAAGTGTATATAGGTGAAACGTTGAACTGCTCCTTAGTGCAGCATTAGCATATATGTCAAGGTGACTGCTGCTTCTTTGTCAGTTCATGCTTTGTTGACATAAATATTTTATAGTTTTGCAGAATCAGTATGTGCCATCAAACCAGTGTTTACCGGCGATTCTACATTTAATTGTATACATTATTAATACCACCACTGCTGTTACTATTACTATTACTCACCACTATCGCTGCTAACATTGGCATAACTGCTACAAAATCTGCTACAGCTACCGCTACTATTTACACTACTACAAATACTATTCATGCCCCTTCCCAAGGCATTACTTCTGAGTTTATATAGGTCACAGTGACCTTTGGTTTTAAGATTGTAGTGCTAAAACAAATACATCCAGTTGTCAAGTATCATGACTTGAACATAAACAGCACTCACTATGCACAACAGTAATCAACCTTTAAGATGGGGGTACAGTATTTATAAAGATTCATCACCTCACCAAGTTTAATGATTCCATATATAATACTATTTTACAGGCGGTTAAAACCTATGTGATCATAAACTAAACTCAAAATGTTAACATAAGCCAGTACAGTCTCGAAATATAGATGACAGTAATCTTCTCTTGTTGTAAATGTTTGGTACTAATAGAGATGTATACAGTCCTCTAGTTTAATGATTATGGAATGAACAGTACTTGATGTTGAACTAAAATCAGTGCTGCGTGAAATATGGATCACAGTGACCTATCTTTTGTGATACGGTTGTTGTGTTGCATCCCTAAACAAGTTTCAAGATTCTAAGTATAACGCTATGCATACCAGTAAGCCATAACTCTGTTTCGTTATGAGCTGAATGCAAACCTTAACCTGAGCCAGTAAAATGTGAAATGTACATTAGTCTTTCTTTCTTTGTAATGGTGTGTTATAAGCTGAGATGAAGACAGACCTCTAGCTTGATGACTGTTTCTTGAATAGAGCTTGAGAAATGAAATTAAAACAAAATGTAAGCAAAGTCAATGAAGTTTGAAATATGGGACACAGGGACCTACTTTTGCAATGCGGGTGTAGTACTCGTCCAAGATTTATACCCTCACAAAGGTTCACGACTCTGGTCATAATAGTATTTATACCTTGTGCAAAACACGGGAGCTAAACGCATAAAATTAGCCCAGAATGTACAAATAATGTACAATGTTAGCCCCATCCAGAGTGGATATGTGATTTGAAACCCAATCTAAACTATTGACTAGAACATACGAAGAAAGAATGTTTGAGATAGAGTGAGACTATGTATATGCGATATCTAAACCGTCGCTGACAACGACTCCGGGGGTAGCACAATAGCTTTTCTCGACTTAGTAGTGGTGATCGCAAAAGATATATTCGTTACCTCCAGTGTTAACATTGTCCATTCAAGTTAAAACGTATTCCAAACTGACTGCAAAACTATATTGACTGCAACAACCGTATGTTCAATTTAAACAATGTGGACTTTGTTGTCGTCGGGACTAGTTTATACCTTGGGCAAACCCGCTTTATTTAACTAATACAATGACCTGAAATCTATTAAATTATTTCCCAGTAAGTTGTATATAAAGTAATCACTATCGACACAAGATGTTGATATTCACAGGATTTCCAAAGAAAAGTTTCACTCACTGATTTAAATGAAAACAAATGTGATGGTTGGGTTCTAAGGGTTAACATTTTTTCCTAAAAACAAACACAAATTCAACCTTTTATCAATTCCACATGTTTCATCCAATTGTCAAAACAATTTTCAAAATATTGTTTTAAGTATTCTTTCAGTCACGTTAAATTATTTCAAAATGATAAACGTGGGTTTCACATTTAAAAATAGCTATGCAATTAATTATGCAGAGCATTTGCTATTTTTCCTAGGAGTGAATGAACCAACAGCCCTCTATTGCATAATTTCATGACGCTAAGTTGTTATGCGCCGGAGATTTATTTTCAAAATTTGGTACGGTTAAGGCAGCACTTGTCATACCACCGCTGACAGCCTTTTATATGTGGCGTTTCTGAGGATAATTGCAATGTTAAAGTTGTATGTACAAATGCAGATATTTTATTGTATTAAACTTGTTACATGTTGGAGGGTATATCCCAATTATGTGCACGCTGTTTGTACAGGAATTTATTTTGCCCTTGAATTAGTTTGGAGCAGCGCTTTTTAAATCCTTACCAGCACTCGACTTATATAACAAACGTAAGAAATTGATTTTTCCAAACTAATTGTAAATGCAGAAAAAAAATCAACCTGCTAATGTGCAAGATCAACTACACAGAGAGAGAGAGAGAGAGAGAGAGAGAGAGAGAGAGAGAGAGAGAGAGAGAGAGAGAGAGACTGAGAAAAAGATGGCATTTGAAATTTCAATTCCGGAATTGAGAACATGCGGAAAAAAGAAAATTTCATTGATTCCATTTACTTACTGCAAAGGTGTAGGTATTATCACTTTCAACAGTTTCGATTTTTGCTTTTGTTTTCTCCTTTTGTTACGACTAGAGGTAATGTAACAAAAGAAAAGACTCAAACAAGCTTTCAAGATTTAAGTACAAATATTTAATTTCCTAAAATATTAAAATATTTCAACAAACAATCAAAGTGAAAGATTAAAAATAACTTACAGTATAGAATATCCTTAAAAGTCCTAAATTGTTCTAAAGTTCACTGATCCGGAAGTTAATCCAAATATTCCGAATGAAGTAGTTTCCGAATGAAACCATTGCTGTACTGATGTGTTAATAAGAATCAGTATCTCCAAGTTTTATAAATTCAAAATAATCCCTGTGAATGGAATAGCACAAGTTCTAGAAATATTTCCGATAATTCCACGGAGCTGTATAATTACTAAAGTTTAAGAAACAGTAAAAATCCAGAATGTACTGTATACTGGTATATCACAAAAGTAGAATATCCCACACACAAAAAGAGGCAAATTTGTGTATGACCTCTTAATCCAGTGTGTCTATTAAGAATGCCAGAATACTGCTATAAATCCTATTATATAGCTTCTTACTGCGCAAAACAGAATAAGGAAAAACCTATTTAACTGTATTGCGACTTAAAAATAATTTAATCCTTCTAGAAAACGACCTTCCCCAAAACAATCAGAAATTAGGTTATGCGTGACATCGCTAAGTACTTTTACACTAACGTTTTTAACAGTCAATAACGTATTGACTCTGAAGAAGCATATAATCTAGGTCAGAAGTTCATACCCTCACGTGTTAAATCACGTGATATACTGTTAGCAGCGACAATTCTTCCCACAACCTAATGTGCAGAGTCACATTGAAATACCGTATATGTACTTTCTGCAAGACGACAGCTGTTAGACTATTATGCAGAGATCATAAACCTATACTATTATTTTAAAACGAAAAAATACATAATTCCGTAACACTTTGTTAGTCCGTACGTAACTTTGGCAAAACATGTCTGTCCAAATCTACATGTAGATAAGCAATGATCACATAAATATTTACATTACTGTGTATGTGAATTGCGCTTGATATATAGTGTTCGATTGAAATGTGCAACATGTGCATGCTTGTACCCAGCCCGAGATATACAAAGGAGTGTTCATGACAGTTAACCTTCATACATTCTACACAAAGAGGTGAAAGAATGTTAAACTGTTCATCTATTCGCATTTTCCTTTTATGTTCCTGAAGTCTATTTCTACAAGAAGTTGTATCTACAAAATAGCGTGGTGGGAAAGAGAAAAGATTCCTGATGTTATTACTACTGGATCTACCGCTATATTAACTTCAACTAGTATCAATGCTACCATTTCAGCAACTGCTGCGGCAGCTACAGCTACAATTCCTGCAACTACTACTAATATTGACCTATACAGATCGGATTGCGCACAGTTAAATAACATGAGTAGGTTTAAATATGTATCCACAGGAGACACTGTTTTCAAACCGAATCTAAACATAAAATCTCAATCAGTCACGAATGATGCTGGTATTATAACGTGTATGTGAATTCTATAGAAACACGGCCGATCTGGGAAGTGTGTACAGGTGAAGCTTAGAACTGCTGCTCAGTGCGAGTTAGGCATATATGTCAAGCTGGCTACCTGCTTCTGTGCAATTTCATGCTTTGTTGACATAAATCTTTACAGTATCACAGAACCAGTATGTGACATCAGATGTGTGTTTACCTGCTATTCTACTTCTAATTTTATATATTATCACGATAGCCACTGCTATAATTACAAATGCTGCAGGTACTATTATCACTAATACCACCACTACTACTAATACAACTACCTTTGATATTATTGATATTACTTCTACTAAGCCCTCTATTACTGATACTACTGATGCTAACACTTCTTAACATCATACCACTTTCTATGTCATTACTCTTGAGTTTACATCTTCTCTTACTTTTAATAATTTTATACTTAAAAGATTACTGCTACTGCTGATAAAAATTCCCCTATACAACAATTACAACACTGGAAACAATGGCAACAACTTCTACAACAACAACAATTATCACTACCTTTACTACTAATACTGCTTCTACACAATATGATCCTCTACCGTTCGACAGAATAGGTTTTCAGTAGCTACTAAACTGTATGGCAAATGCACAGGAGTCATTTATTTCAAGCGACTATATTCTTTGTAACTCGAATGATGGTGACCACGCCCTTGACGCATTTGCATCCATTTTGGTCATATATATGTATATATATGTTAGCAGAGATATTTTATCAATAGAAGATTTTGAAAAATATGACTGAGCCGGACACAGACTATCGCTCAAAATATATTAACATCATGACTGCCTTTTGAATTTTTAATGGAGCATATGTTTTTGTTTTAAATGTTATTAATCTTAGCAGAAAATACAACTTCAAAACGTGTACGTTGCAAATATATTTAACGTCCTTCGTACAAGACCCTTCGCAAAGAGTTTAAAAAAGGACTCGATTGTAAATAAGACTAGAGTGTATGAACGGTTACATAGTTCACCCCTACGATGCGTTTGGTATTCTGCAGTAGCCAATGCAAACATTGATTATGCAGAAAATTAGTTCAGACTACAGTAATCTTGACAACGAAATATTGGCCCCTTTCCCATTGTTTCAATCTTTTGTCTCTGTACATTTTAATTTTAAAACTTTTTTCAAATTTTCATGTAATTCATATTCACATGTACAATTCTGAGTTAACCTATTGAGTGTAACAGTCATTAATATGAACAGTGTGCCAATAAATAAATATTTGTATACACAAGAATCCATAAGACTACATGAGTATACTTAAGAATACATAAGAATACATAAGAATAGATAAGAATACATGAGTATACATAAGAATAAATAAGAATACATGAGTATACATAAGAATACATGAGTATCCATAAGAATACATAAGGATACATGAGTATACATAAGAATACATAAGAATACATGAGTATACAAAAGAAACACATAAGAATACATGGGTATACATAAGAATACATGAGTATGCATAAGACTAGATAAGAATAAATAAGAATCCATGAGTATACGTAAGAACACGCAAGATTACATGATTGTACATAAGAATACATAAGAATACATGAGTATACATAAGAATACATAAGAATACATAAGAATACATGAGTATACATAAGAATACATAAGAATACATGAGTATACATAAGAATACATAAGAATACATGAGTATACATAAGAATACATAAGAATATATGAGTATACATACGAATACATAAGGATACATGAGTATACTTAAGAATAAAAGAGTATACATAAGAATACATGAGTATACATAAGAATACATAAGAATACATGATTATACATAAGAATACATGAGTATACGTAAGAATAAATGAATATACATAAGAATACATAAGAATACATGAGTATACATACGAATACATGAGTATACATAAGAATACATAAGAAAACATGAGTATACATAAGAATACATAAGGATACATGAGTATACATAAGAAAACATAAGAATACATGAGTATACATAAGAATACATAAGAATACATGAGTATACATAAGAATACAGAAGAATTCACGAGTATACATAAGAATACATGAGAATACATAAGAATACATGAGTATACATAAGAACACATAAGAATACATAAGAATACATAAGAATACATGAGTATACATAAGAATACATAAGAATACATAAGAATACATGAGAATACATAAGAATACATAAGTATACATAAGAATGCATGAGTATACATAAGAATACATAACAATACATAAGAATAAATAAGAATACATGAGTATACATTAGAATACATAAGAATACATGAGTATACATAAGAATACATAAGAATACATGAGTATACATAAGAATACATAAGAATACATGAGTATACATAAGAATACATAAGAATACATGAGTATACATAAGAATAAATAAGAATACATGAGTATACATAAGAATACATGAGTATCCATAAGGATACATGAGTATACATAAGAATATATAAGAATATATAAGAATACATGAGTATACATAAGAATACATAAGAATACATGAGTATACATAAGAATACATAAGAATACATGAGTATACATAAGAATACATAAGAATACATAAGTATACATAAGAATACATAAGAATACATGAGTATACATAAGAATACATAAGAATACATGAGTATACATAAGAATACATAGGAATACATGAGTATAGATAAGAATACATAAGAATACATGAGTATACATAAGAATACGTAAGAATACATGAGTATACATAAGAATACATGAGTTTACATAAGAATACATAAGAATACATGAGTGTACATAAGAGTACATAAGAATACATAAGAATACGTGAGTATACATAAGGATACATAAGAATACATGAGTATACATAATAGTACATAAGAATACATAAGACTACACGAGTATCCTTAAGAATACATAAGAATACATTAGAATACATAAGAATACATGAGTATACATAAGAATAAATAAGAATACATGAGTATACATAAGAATACATGAGTATCCATAAGAATACATAAGAATACATGAGTATACATAAGAATACAATAGAATACATGAGTATACATGAGAATAAATAAGAATACATGAGAACACATAAGAATACATAAGAATACATGAGTCTACATATGGATACATAATAATACATTAGAATACATAAGAATACGTCAGAACACATAAGAATAGATAAGAGTACGTAAGAATACATAAAAATACATGAGTATACATAAGAATATATCCGATAACATGAGTATACATATGAATACATAAGAATACATGAGTATACATCAGAATACATCAGAATACATGAGTATACATAAGGATACATGAGAATACATAAGAATATATAAGAATACATGAGTATACATTAGAATACATACGTTTACATAAGAATACATAAGAATACATGAGTATACATAAGAATACATAAGAATACATGAGTATACTTTATAATACATAAGAATACATAAGAATACATGAGTATACATAAGAATACATGAGTATACATAAGAATACATAAGAATACATAAGAATACATGAGTATACATAAGAGTACATAAGAATACATAAGAATACATGAGTATACATAAGAATACATGAGTATACATAAGAATACATAAGAATACATGAGTACACATAAGAATACATACGTTTACGTAAGAATACATAAGAATACATGAGTATACATAAGAATACATAAGAATACATGAGTATACAAAAGAATAAATAAGTATACATGAGTATACATGAGAATACATGAGTATCCATAAGAATACATAAGGATACACGATTATACATAAGAATACATAAGAATACATGAGTATACATAAAAATACATGAGTATACATAAGAATACATAAGTATACATGATTATACATAAGTATACATAAGAATACATAAGCATACATGAGTATACATAAGAGTACATAAGAATACATAAGAATACATGTTTATACATAAGAATACATGAGTATACATAAGAATACATACGTTTACGTAAGAATACATAAGAATACATGAGTATACATAAGAATACATAAGAATACATGAGTATACAAAAGAATAAATAAGAATACATGAGTATACATAAGAATACATGAGTATCCATAAGAATACATAAGGATACATGAGTATACATAAGAATACATAAGAATACATGAGTATACATAAGAATACATAAGAATACATGAGAATACATAAGAATAAATAAGAATACATGAGTATTCATAAGAATACATAAGAATACATGAGTAAACATAAGAACACGCAAGATTACATGAGTGTACATAAGAATACATAAGAATACATCAGAATACATGAGTATGCATAAGAATACATTACAATACATACGAATACATGAGTATACATAAGAATACATAAGAATACATAAGAATACATGAGGTTACATAAGTATACATAACAATACATAAGAATACATGAGTATACATAAGAATACATAAGAATACATGAGTATACATAAGAATACACAAGAACACATGAGTATACTTAAGAGTAAAAGAGTATACATAAGAATACATGAGTATACATAAGAGTACATAAGAATACATGAGTGTACGTAAGAATATATGAGTATACAAAAGAATACATAAGAATACATGAGTATACATACGAATACATGAGTATACATTAGAATACATAAGAAAACATGAGTGTATAAAAGAATACATAAGGATACATGAATATACATAAGAATACATGAGTGTACATCAGAAAGCATCAGTATACATGAGTATACATAAGAATACATAAGAATATATGAGTATACATACGAATACATAAGGATACATGAGTATACTTAAGAATAAAAGAGTATACATAAGAATACATGAGTATACATAAGAATACATAAGAATACATGATTATACATAAGAATACATGAGTATACGTAAGAATAAATGAATATACATAAGAATACATAAGAATACATGAGTATACATACGAATACATGAGTATACATAAGAATACATAAGAAAACATGAGTATACATAAGAATACATAAGGATACATGAGTATACATAAGAAAACATAAGAATACATGAGTATACATAAGAATACATAAGAATACATGAGTATACATAAGAATACAGAAGAATTCACGAGTATACATAAGAATACATGAGAATACATAAGAATACATGAGTATACATAAGAACACATAAGAATACATAAGAATACATAAGAATACATGAGTATACATAAGAATACATAAGAATACATAAGAATACATGAGAATACATAAGAATACATAAGTATACATAAGAATGCATGAGTATACATAAGAATACATAACAATACATAAGAATAAATAAGAATACATGAGTATACATAAGAATACATGAGTATACATAAGAATACATAAGAATACATGAGTATACATAAGAATACATAAGAATACATGAGTATACATAAGAATACATAACAATACATAAGAATAAATAAGAATACATGAGTATACATTAGAATACATAAGAATACATGAGTATACATAAGAATACATAAGAATACATGAGTATACATAAGAATAAATAAGAATACATGAGTATACATAAGAATACATGAGTATCCATAAGAATACATAAGAATACATGAGTATACATAAGAATACATAAGAATACATGAGTATACATAAGGATACATGAGTATACATAAGAATACATAAGAATACATGAGTATACATAAGAATACATGAATTTACATAAGAATACGTAAGAATACATGAGTGTACATAAGAGTACATAAGGATACATAAGAATACGTGAGTATAGATAAGGATACATAAGAATACATGAGTATACATAATAATACATACGAATACATAAGACTACACGGGTATCCTTAAGAACACATCATAATACGTAAGAATACATAAGAATACATGAGTATACATAAGAATATATCCGATAACATGAGTATACATTTGAATACATAAGAATACATGAGAATACATCAGAATACATAAGAATACATGAGTATACATAAGGATACATGAGTATACATAAGAATACATAAGAATACATGAGTATACATAAGAATACATACGTTTAGATAAGAATACATAAGAATACATGAGTATACATAAGAATACATAAGAATACATGAGTATTCTTTATAATACATAAGAATACATAAGAATACATGAGTATACATAAGAATACATGATTATACATAGGAATACAGAAGAATACATAAGCATACATGAGTATACATAAGAAAACATGAGAATACATAAGAATACATGAGTATGCAAAAGAATACATGAGTATTCATAAGAATACATAAGAATACATGAGTATACATAAGAATACATACGTTTACGTAAGAATACATAAGAATACATGAATATACATAATCATACATAAGAATACATGAGTATACATAAGAATACATAAGAAAACATGAGTATACAAAACAATAAATAAGAATACATGAATATACATAAGAATACATGAGTATCCATAAGAATACATAAGGATACATGAGTAAACATAAGAATACATAAGAATACATGAGTATACATAAGAATACATAAGAATACATAAGAATACATAAGAATACATAAGTATACATAAGAATACATAAGAATACATAAGTATACATAAGAATCCATAAGAATACATGAGTATACATAAGAATACATAAGAACACATGAGTGTACATAAGAATACATACATATACATAAGAATACATAAGAATACATAAGACTACATGAGTATACTTAAGAATACATAAGAATACATAAGAATACATATGAATACATGAGTACACATAAGAATAAATAAGAATACATGAGTATACATAAGAATACATGAGTATCCATAAGAATACATAAGGATACATGAGTATACATAAGAATACATAAGAATACATGAGTATACATAAGAACACATAAGAATACATGAGTATACATAAGAATACATAAGAATACATGAGTATACATAAGAATACATAAGAATGCATGTGTATACATAAGAATAAATGAGAATACATAAGAATACATAAGAATACATGAGTATACATAAGAATACAAAATAATACATAAGAATACATGAGTATGCATAAGACTAGATAAGAATAAATAAGAATCCATGAGTATACGTAAGAACACGCAAGATTACATGATTGTACATAAGAATACATAAGAATACATGAGTATACATAAGAATACATAAGAATACATAAGAATACATGAGTATACATAAGAATACATAAGAATACATGAGGTTACATTAGTATCCATAAGAATACATAAGAATACATGAGTATACATAAGAATACATAAGAATACATGAGTATACATAAGAATACATAAGAATATATGAGTATACATACGAACACATAAAGATACATGAGTATACTTAAGAATGAAAGAGTATACATAAGAATACATGAGTATACATAAGAATACATAAGAATACATGAGTATACATAAGAATACATAAGTATACATAAGAATACATCAAAATACATAAGTATACATAAGAATCCATAAGAATTCATTAGTATACATAAGAATACATAGGAATGCATGAGTATACATAAGAATACATAAGAACACATGTGTATACATAAGAATACATACATATACATAAGAATACATAAGAATACATAAGACTACATGAGTATATCTAAGAATACATATGAGTACATAGGAATACATAAGAATACATGAGTACACATAAGAATAAATAAGAATACATGAGTATACATAAGAATACATGAGTATCCATAAGAATACATAAGGATACATGAGTATACATAAGAATACATAAGAATACATGAGTATACATAAGAACACATAAGAATACATGAGTATACATAAGAATACATAAGAATACATGAGTATACATAAGAATACATAAGAATGCATGTGTATACATAAGAATAAATGAGAATACATAAGAATACATAAGAATACATGAGTATACATAAGAATACAAAATAATACATAAGAATACATGAGTATGCATAAGAATAGATAAGAATAAATAAGAATCCATGAGTATACATAAGAACACGCAAGATTACATGATTGTACATAAGAATACATAAGAATACATGAGTATACATAAGAATACATAAGAATACATAAGAATACATGAGTATACATAAGAATACATAAGAATACATGAGTATACATAAGAATACATAAGAATATATGAGTATACATACGAATACATAAGGATACATGAGTATACTTAAGAATAAAAGAGTATACATAAGAATACATGAGTATACATAAGAATACATAAGAATACATGATTATACATAAGAATACATGAGTATACGTAAGAATAAATGAATGTACATAAGAATACATAAGAATACATGAGTATACTTTATAATACATAGGAATACATAATAATACATGAGTATACATACGAATACATGATTATACATAGGAATACAGAAGAATACATAAGAATACATGAGTATACATAAGAAAAAATGAGAATACATAAGAATACATGAGTATGCAAAAGAATACATGAGTATTCATAAGAATACATAAGAATACATGAGTATCCATAAGAATACATACGTTTACGTAAGAATACATAAGAATACATGAATATACATAAGAATACATAAGAATACATGAGTATACATAAGAATACATAAGAAAACATGAGTATACAAAACAATAAATAAGAATACATGAATATACATAAGAATACATGAGTATCCATAAGAATACATAAGGATACATGAGTAAACATAAGAATACATAAGAATACAATAGTATACATTAGAATACATAAGAATACATAAGAATACATCAAAATACATAAGTATACATAAGAATCCATAAGAATTCATTAGTATACATAAGAATACATAGGAATACATGAGTATACATAAGAATACATAAGAACACATGTGTATACATAAGAATACATACATATACATAAGAATACATAAGAATACATAAGAATACATGAGTATACATAATAATAAAAAGAAAACATAAGAATACATGAGTATACTTAACTGTACATAAGAATACATAAGAATACATGAGTATACATATTAATACAAGAGTATACATAAGAATACATGAGTATATATATGAATACATAAGAATACATGAGTATACGTAAGAATACATGAGTATACATAAGAATACATTCGAACACATGAGTATACATACGAATACATGAGTATACATAAGAATACATAAGAAAACATGAGTATACATAAGAATACATAAGAATACATGAGTATATTTTAGAATACATAAGAATACATAAGAATACATGAGCATACATAAGAATACATGAGTATACATAAGAATATATAAGAATACATGATCATAACCAAATAATAGAATTAGACATATACATAATTACATAAGAAAACTGGGTCTACAATACACAGAATACATAAGAAGGAGTATACCTAACAGAATACCACTAAATAAATAACATGAGTATACATAACAATCTCCATCTTCCTACTTGTCTACAACCATCATTCACCACATATTAAACAACCTACAAACCAATGATTATAACCAAAATAATACATTAAAATACTCTATACTAAACATAATAACGTAACATAATAAAAACATAACATATGACACCAATACAAAAAACATACTACATACATAATATACAATAATACACCCATATACACCAACATACAAAACATAAAATACTCCCATACACCATAAAGAATACATTATAAAATACATACAAACATAAGAATTTAATACATAAAATACCAAAATACAATATGATATACATCACCCATATACAAAGACCAAGACCCATCATACAAACATAATCTACACCCACAAAATACTCCTATACACCCATACCCCATACATCTACAACACCACCATATCCACCCACCTCCACCATCTACATCACCCCACCTACCATCCACCACCTCCACCCATCAACCCCCCCTCCCTCACTACAAACCCACCTAAACCCATCTACCACTCCCC